>OY101447.1:66976959-67221959 GCA_956483635.1 Panzeria rudis
GTGACCTTTCGGTAATTCGGTTAACTCCCGAGTATCGTTTTTTAATAAGGAAGTATATTAATTTTCAATTGCAGATCTCCATTCCTTCGAATTAGGACCCGTCAAAGCTTCATCTATATTTTCTGGTACATAAATAGAGTTGAGGTTGCTATATACCTTTTTTGGGCGACCGATTTTCGGCAATCGATCTGAAGGGGTAAATGGTTCATCAGCATCTTTATTATTCCGGTCTTCAGATTCCACACTACTTTCATCAATTAAATTACTATATTCACACCATCAAAATCACCAAATGCAAAAGATTTCAGCATATCTGTTTGATTTGCTTTATTACCGTTTTCACCTTCTATAAAAACTACGACCCGACTTACGTGAACTTTTCTGGAAATGGGATCGTAAAGCCTATGAGCCTTTGATTGTTCACTATAGCCGATCATCAACATCTCAGAAACTTTTGTCAAAAATTTCTTATGCTGTGTTTTATTTATGGCAATGGCTTTTGTAGCAAACACTTTTAAATGAATTGGTTTATAACCATGCCAAACTTTTAATGGTGTTTTTTCACCTAAAACTTTTTTAACAATTCTGTTACGTAAATACACAGATGTTAAGACCGCTTCAGCCAAAATTTTTTCTTCAGCCCAAATTGTTTCTTTAAGATCTCTCAACTCTGTTGGCACTTTCAGCCTCTCCATTTTGCTGGGGCGTATAGGGTACGGTAAGCTGCCTCTTGATGCCATTATCACTTAAAAACTTGCTGAAGTCATTGCTAGTATATTTCCGGCCATTGTCCATTCTCAAACATTTTATTTTGTAGCCGGCTTGTTTCTCAACTAAGATTTTGTACTCCTTAAATACGTTAAATATTTGATCCTTCGTTTTGAGAAAATACACAACTATATAGAGAGACTATCATCGATAAACGTGGCGAAGTATCTAGATTCCGCTATAGATGGCACGTTAATTGGTCCACATATATCGGTATGACCACTACTAGCAACGTTTTTGACACCACTGTACATTGTTGCTGCCTATATTTTGAAATGTTGCCAAAGAAACAAAACAATTGTATTCTCGTTTATATTCTTGAGTATTAATTTTTTCTCTCTGTCTGCAATTTCCGGCGAAATTTCCGCCACGACCACAGCTGTAAAATTTTTTATCTTGGGTATAATCCTTACTACTTTTGTTGTGTTCATGCTGTAGTCCCTTTTCATTTTTAGGTCTCCGCTACGCTGTCCGTCTGTCTGTCACAGGCTGTTTTCTCAGGAACCGTAAGAACTACGGACCTGAAGTTTTCAGAAAATATGTAGAACATGTAATTTTACATGTAAATTTACACAACCTGCTGTATCTTGGGAACCTTAAGAGCTACAGATTTGAAAATTTCACAGAATATGTAAAACTTTGGCCGCTACAACAAAAAATATAGAAGAGATGAAAATTAAAGGGTGTTCTTAAGCGAGCAACGAAAAATGTTGAAAAACTAATGTAATATGCAGACACTTATATATAGACACTTTAAATTTTCAAAATTACTGATAATTGGCGTAGTCTGTAGAATAGACTAGACCAATTAACACCGATATTTAAAACGATAAAAATTAAAGGGTATTCTATCAGTTAATGTAATTTTGACTATTTGAGTTAGACAATTTGCTGTATCTTGGAAACCGTAAGAGGTAAAATCTTGAAATTTTAAAATCCAAAATTAAAAAAATGTCAGAACGAAGAAACGTCAAAATGAAAAAGCACCAAAATTAAAAAAAGAAGCTAAAACGTATTATATCACCAAACATAAAAAGATCACCAAAAAACTTAAAAAAAACGCCAAAAACCGAAAAAAGTCGTCAAAAAGAAAAAAGCACTACAACATAAAAAAATCGCTAAAACTAAATATATCATCATAAAAACGAAAAAATCGCCAAAATTGAAAAAAATCACCAAAACGAAAAAAAGCGAAAAAAACAAACGATCAAACTAAAAAAATCGCATAAAACCAAAAATTTCGCGAATAACCAAAAAATCTCCAAAACGAAAAAAGTATCAAAACAAAAGAAAAATCGCTAAAACTAAATAAATCACAAAAAACCGAAAACAATCCCAAAAAACGAAAATAGGGCAAAAACTGAAAAAAGCGCCAAAGCTAAAATAAATCGATAAGTCTTAAAATATCGTGAAAAGCGAAAAAACGTAAAAACAAAAAAAAACAATACAAAAAAAACGCCAAAACTAAAAAAATGGGCAAAAAAAATTTTAAAAACCAAATATCGCCAAAAAAACGGCAGGACGAAAAAAAAAAGTGTCATAACCAAAAATCGCTAAAACTAAAATAATCACCAAAACCCGAAAAGATCCCCAAAACCGAAAAAATCGCCACAACTAAAATAAATCGCTAAAACTAAAAATATCGTTAAAAAGTGAAAAAAACATTTAAAAACGAAAAAAAATTGAAAAGAACGAAAAATAGTCAGAAAAAACGAAAAAAATCACGTAAATTAAGAAAGTGCCAAAACCGATAAAATCGCCAAAAACAACGAAAAATAATTAAAAAATAAAAAAACCTAAAATTTTACAAAAATCCACAACGAAAAAACTGCCAAAATTTAAAAAAGGGGCAAAAACGAAAAGGGATATTAATATGTGTATTCACACAACTATATGTACCTAAAGAACATGTCGTCAACAAGACATGCATTGTGTGAACGCCAATGAAAGTTCAAAGAAGAAAAAGGAAGAATCTTGTCTTGACTTATTATATTTCCTAGCATTAAAGGTACCATTACAACGTGTAAGACTTAAAACCTCAATGTTGTTGTTGTGATTACTAGAGTAAACTTAAATTTTAGAGATGTGAAGCTAAGTAACGAATCTCTTGATTCCATAGTAATAACAAATGCTTCACAATTTTTTTACTGTGTAATTTAACTTTTTGTCTCTGCGATTTTCTTATATAAGTTTGGCACTAATAGTCTCTTAGTTGCTACGATGTTTTGAAATTCCTTATAGCTGTTTTACACTCTCTCACAAGCCATTCGTCTTCTGTAGAAAATGCAACCCGGATCTAATGAGTTTATGGCAAGTTTTAAAAAAGCAATAAAAACACATTATATCAGGGTAGCATTTTGTGCAGAAGTCGAACGGCTTGTGAGATAGTGTAAAACAGCTTTTACCGACATTAGAATTTTCGGTGCTAGTGCATAGGGATGTGCAAGTGAAAAAAATATATCGATATATATATATCGATACATTTTTAAATAACGATCGGCATCGATATATATCGAATAAAAAATATCGAAATATCGATATTTTTTCAACAATGATAATTCATACGTAGTCCTCAATTTTTTTAATAAAACAAACAAGTACCTTTCTTATAAATAATTAAGCTGGAAAGAGTTTATTTCCAAGATCCTTACATACATCAACAAAATTACACTCAAAGAATGATAATTTTTCGAATAGACAAAATATTGTAAATAAAACAAAAGATTTTGTTGGTAATATTCTATTTGATGACTGTGCCGAAATGTTTTTAAAAATTGCACAAAAAACAAAACTAAAGCTCAAAAATATCGAATTTGATACTGTCGATATATTTGGAAAAAATATCGATATATCGAAATTAAAAATATCGACGATATATATCGATATATTATTAAGAAAATGTCGATATATCGATATTTTTTACCCATCCTTACTAGTGCAATTAGGATATCGGCTCTTGCATCCTAATCTTTTTCATCCTATTGTTCAAGTAAAGCCTCATCATCTGGAATAACTGAATCCTTGGTGACGATTTGTAGCAGTCTACCATTATGTAACAATGCTTCCACTTGAATCTTCCACGTTGAAAGTTAGGTCCATCAAAAATTGGTATTTTAACCGGAAATGTTGTGGATACCATATTTCATTCTTAATTACTTTTTTTATTCTTTACTATTCTAAAAAAGTTTCCACTTAATCTCTCTACTTGGAGGCCCATAACCTATTGAAATTATATAACGGGATGTGTTTTTATAAGCGATTTTAATTGAATAATAAAATATTTTCATTTTGACAAACACATATTACTTAGACTTCAATCAGAAATATATACATATATATTATACGTTCTTATATACAGAAAAGAAAAATCAATCCATCCGTACTTAAATTAATCCCAAGCGGTGTCAAAAGTACGGTAATCCCAGTTTTTCTGATCTCAAGTACAGAAAGATTGATTAAGTCGGAATATTCTAGTGCAAATACTTAATTATAGCCTGATTAGCCTTTATTCATGTAAAAATATTCTTATTTTAAGTACGAATTAGTTTATAAACTTTATACACAGTCGTACGCGTACTGTGTTGGTGTTTGTTTGCTTGATGATAGCCACAAATCACTCTTCTGCTCTTGTTGTTGTTTATTTGCATTGCTCGGGCATAGGCGACAAATAGCTGACAAACGTCGTATAACATGTAGATTCAAGCACGCTGTATACTTGAATCAATCCTGCCGCGTATTTGTGTCAATCTTAGCTGCATACTTTAATCAATCCCGCCGCGTACTTGAATCAAGCCCGAATCAGGCTAACTTTTACTTATTTAATCCTGGAGCAGAACAGTCTTGAGAATTTATTTATTTATTTACGATATATTTTATAAATGAATTTACAAAATATATGGAAATGCGCCGGGTAACTGGACCACATGCGCACTTTTACAGAAAATTTATGGAATTTGGAGAACAAGTTGACAAAAAAAAATAATCGAATGAATTTAAAACAAGAAATTAATGATTGAATACAAATAAAGGCAAAAATAAATCAAAAACAGTGTCATAAAATTCAAACTTTGGAAATTCTTCTAAGACAATATAGGAAAATAAATTTTAGATAAGGGACTTTATTATACATCTTGAATGCTGTGTTTTTGCAGACTGCTCTTTATGGATGATAGATACTTGGTTGTAGTACAGTCTATGATTTTATCTAAGGATTCGCCTTTTTTTGAGATTTCACATTCCGTTAGTATATGTGCAACAGAAAGGCTAACATCACAGAATGAACATTTAGCCTGATTTGTGCCATCGTAGTAGTGTTGAGTATTGAATCTGGTTTTGCCAACAATAAGTCGACTTAGCAGAACACAATCATTTCTTATTTTGAGAATTTATATTTTTAATACTTATATAAATTTAACAATTTTACTTACTTGTTTTAATTTAAAATTTATTTTTGTTCATTCCTAGTATTGAACTTAACTCATCATGTTTGTAAATCAACGTCTTAGACCACCTGGCTAACTCAGTATAAAAAGAACGACAGCTAAAGTATAAGCCAGCAGCATGTTATACGACGTTTGTACGATATTAGACGACACTGAACGAACAAACAGAATAACCAACAACAAGACAACAACATAAGCACATTATGCGACTGAAGACATCAACAAGCAAACAAATACCAACACACTACGACTGTGTAAAAAGTTTATACCCTGAAGAAGGCCAGGGGCCAAGGGTCTCAAGTCACCACTTTTGTCGACAAGTTTGGTGATATTGTCAATGAATCGTCTACACTTTTTATTTTGCTTTAATGAGAAAACTATTTTTTATTCTCTCACTTTGTTGTGTTGAAAATATATGCGGCTGCACGAAAAACTAAAAATGTTCATAAAAAATCCAATTTAATTGCCTTAGCTAGTAAAAAGTTTCATATGTGTGGACTAGAATCATTAAAATGCACTAGTGAATCTTTGGTACCAATGTCTCCATATGGTCCCATAAGAACCATCTAGTCTATAGCAAGTCAATAGTTCCGACGTCAGTAGTGGAATCTCAATGACAAGCACATGTTAAATGTCTATAGAACAGAACATTGCCCGGGGTACAATTAGTCAGTAGTACTGGTTACAAATTTTACTATCCACATTTCCTGCAGGGTACTTACAGTAATACATAAAATAACAATTTGTGTACACAATTTAAGAATACTCAAAGTAAGTAGAAAATGCTTGAATTTAGTACGGCGTTTTTCTTTCTGTGTAGGAACCATAGTCGAATTAACAACGACCGTCTGTCTGTACGCTTAGTTGATTTTCCGAAGCCTCAGAAAAGGTACATACTTCATATGTCGACTGATATGTCAGGATTGGTCTCAAATGTATTAGTATTGCAAATGAGCAAAAAAAGTCCTGAACTGCTATGAGATTACAATCTATGGTTATTGGTAAAGGGTATATAGGATTCGGCATAGCCGAATATAGTCCTTTACTTTTTTCAGTTGTCGAATTTAAGTTTTATAGTCGTATCTATGTTTTTTGTTTGATAACTTCAGCTATATTTTTTAATATCTGGTGCAGTTTTTTTAATTTTAAAGATTTTAAGGATATATTGGAGGTGGGAGAGAGCTTGCCTCCGCTTTGGTGTAGAAGCTAAATAAGTATAGTTACACACTTAACTCAGTGATTAGTGTGTGCCAACGTAAATAAGGAAATGTATTTTTGGCTCCTTTTGTGCTTAAAAAAGCATTTTCGAGGTAGGCGTATCCTTGATCGGAATTGCACGAAATTTCATTAAGCTATCATGATTTCTGTCTCCGTTATGGTAATTTTTATTTTAAGGATACATGGAAGGACACGAGTCCTTCGGGCTTAAATCACCAAATCTTCGGTTTGATTATATTTGATCAATTCACATACATATATTTTCCAAATTTCATCACTTTATGATAAATACTTTTATTTTTGGCCACTCGTTATATGTAAACACTACACTGTGCTTCGCGACCATAAAACGTGATATATAATAGTATGCATTATTTATGTATTTACATACCATACATATTTATATTTTCTAACTTTTGCTTGTTTCTATTTTAGTTTTACTTTTTGTTATTTTATTTTTTCTTCTAATGTTGGTCTTGATCGCTGGCTGCTCAATTCATCGCACATTTACAAATAAACGCCTCTACCATTTCAGCTAAATCACCATTCAAAACATCGGCAGCACAAAGCCAACATAAACGTTATTAATGCGACATACATATGATGACTAAGTGTCATCAATAAGATGAAAAGGTGTCACTATCATTTGCTGCAATGTTTTGTCTGTGCATGTTTGAAATACTGGTTTAGTTTTTAAAAAGACTTGCATATTTTATTATCAGCTTTGTCATAGTAATGATGATAAGTTTACATCAATGCAATGTCATGTTATTTTAGTTTTTAAAAATAAAATATTAAGCAATAACATTTGTATTAAAATGCAAATTACAAGCATTATGAGATTGTTTTATTATTTTTTTATACATATTTTACACTTGAATAATATACATATAATAAGTGACATCGTATTGATGTCATTTAAATCATAACATTGATGTAACTACGACAAAATTATATGATGACGTCTATGTCTGATTTCGTTTTAATGATGACATTTGTCGCACCATTGATATTAGAATTCTGATAGTAGGGCGTCATCAAGCCTATGATACATTGGTCTCATTTTTTATATTATTATTTTTCTTAATTAAGTTTTTAGCTTTTTTCAGTTTTTTTTAACCAAATGCTGAGATTGATGCTGCAAGGTGTAGATATATTAAACTTGTATTTGACTCGAAAAGTGTACGTTAAATAGATTTTGCGAATATATATATGTTTGCCTTTTTCTGTTAAATATTAATTACTACACTCATATCGGGTCAATACACAATAGATTTATTTAAATTGTCTTAAATTTTGCACAACTAAATAATTTTTGGGGAAAAAGAAACTGCAAACAAATTCAATATAAATTAAAAATAAACGCCGCTCCATACATCATGTGATCATTATTATTGATTTATTTATTATTTTTTTAGGCTTTTGAGTTGACTGTAATCAGTAGTGATCAATGAGAATGTGAGCTAATAAAAATAAATCACTGCATCATCAATTGAGATCGTCATCATCATTATTACCATCACCAACACTATCGTGGTCACCTTCTTCGCCTATTGGTACCTAAAATTCCATTGTGTTCGAGTTCCAAAAAAAAAATAAAACGCACTTGAATTTATTTTCGGTGTGGTTTTTATTTTTAAGCGCCGATTAAAAATTTAAACTGAAATAAGGAGGTATGTACGCGAAGCTCAGATGTTGTTTTTTTCTTATTTGGCTACATATACATACTTAATCGAATAATACAAAAAAAAAAAACAATTAAACAATTAACAACTGCAACTGCAAGTACAATTCAATCAGTGGTAGTTTTGAAATTCTATGTAGAGTTGTTACTATTTATTTTACAAATGCGCATAATTTTCCGATTATCCTTTTTACTGTTATTTAATTATAAGTTTACTAAAGTGATAGTGTGCTGCAATTCATTAATACACGCTCTTTTACACATCTCGAAAATCTTCTTTAGACGCAAAGTTTTGAAACTGCTTTCACAACTCTCGCATATATATTTTGTATTTTCGACCAATATATCACGTTATTGTTATTAAAACGTTTGTTTTCTTATTGAACTCCTTCTTTTAATGCATCATGGAATATTTTCTTCACATCACTTGTTATTTCAGAGCTCATTGTCTTTTATTTAAATAAAGAACTTCGATTATTAACTCGTACTCTCACACTTTGCATGGTATATACATACTAGTGATGTTACGAATATTCGTATTCGAATCGCCGAATATTCGCCTCTTTCATGATATTTGTATTCGTAGTCGCCAAATTCAAGCGAATATTTCACGAATATTTTGTGAATACGTTCCAAAAAATAATACATAAAACATACTGAAAATTAAACAAAAAATAGTAATTTTTACTAAAAAAATTTGTCAATAACGCAAAACAATAATCTTCTTTTAGTAAAAAAAAGAAACAAAATATATTTCACAACGACATGATATTTAAAAAGTAAAGTCCTGTTAAATTAATTTATTAATCATGTTAAAGTAATACTCAAAGCTCAGTAAAGGAATGTTGAACTTCAAAAATAAAAGTTTTGAATTCTTTTCTCCGTCAAGCCTATTGCGCGGTATGTAAATAAGCTTTGCACCACTAAACATTCGCTCGCTCGGAACACTCGCCGCTGGTGTCACTAAATATTGCCTGGGTATAGGTAAAAGAAGCTCGTATTTTCCCTTATTTACTTTCTACCAAAAATTTAAAAAAGTGGCATTCAGGTGCTGAGTTAATAATTTCAAATTCCGTCATCGGAATATCATAATAATGTTAAATACCTATAGCACTGTAACAGTTTTTTTCAATTTATTGTTATTTGAAACATTAAGTGGTACTAACTATTTAGGTTAAATATTCGTATTCGAGTTCGGCGAATATTGTTTCAGATATTCGTATTCGCTAATACTAAAAATTGATATTCGTAACATCACTAATACATACATACACAAAGATTTCTTTATACATTTACGAGATAAATATATAATAAATCTCAATCTCTATTGTTTTTATCATTTTGACCATTTTATCAGATTTTGAGTCAGATTTACGAATATGTATGTATATTGTTTTGTGAGCGTTCAGCGTTGTCTACTTTTTTAATTCATTGATCATTGATCATATAAAGAACTTTTAGTTTTTATTGATTATCTACGGAAGATATTTAAACACATACATATGTACATTTTATTGTTGTATCGTTTTAATTGTAATAAAATAATGTGGGAATGATTTTGGTGCCTGTTATAGTGGTATCGCTGGTGTCAATTTAATTATGTTCAGGTTCACTGTCTTACATAACGCATTAGATGTTGGTAGTATTGTTTTAAATATTCAAGCGGGTGGTCTTCAACTTTTTTTGCTATTTAATATTAAGTAGCGATAAAAAACTTTAAAAATTTTAGTGCGCTAAAGTTAGCATAATTACTGCCCTATAAAACAAATCATGAATCGTTTGTGTTTATTTGGCGAGTATGTTATTTAGTTTGTATATCTTTTCAATATCGTTTCAATATCTTTTCTACTTAAAAAGCTAGAGCAATTCTAAAAATTTATGAAATTGGTCAAATTGCTTACTTCGGGTGGCCACTAACCAGAACTTATGCAATAATAAATAAAAAAGATGGCGGTAATGTGCTTCCAGTACCTACAAGATTGTCCTCAATTTTTTAAATTAAAATTGAAAGTCATGCGGCACACCTATTTGTTGAATTCACTCAGAATTACTCTATACGAAAATGATTATTTTCACCACTACACGACTACAGGTTGTTGTCCATGCTACTCTTGTGGTGTAGTAAAATTAAACTAAGGCCTCATTTTGTAAACTCAAACGAATTTGCGTTTGCATTTATGGTTGGAACGCAAACGAACAAATTTTCTATTTTGTAAAGCGCTACGTTATTTTCCTTTCAAGTCAAAATATTTTAGTGTTGGAATGATAAATAATTTTACATCAAAATGACAAATTTATTTTTAATTCAATAATTTTCTTTTTTCAATGCAATAAAATAGAAAATATAGAATTTACATACATAACCAAGCACGAATTAAACCGATTCACTTTGTGTGAAGATGAGAAATCCGTCTCAAATTTAAAATCGGTTAGTTTTAGTAGGACTCCTAAGACATTTTTCTCTAGCGATGACCATTCTCTACATTTAAATAAGGTACATATCAATATTTCTGTAGTCTTTAGTTTCCAAGACAGCGTGCATATGAGTACTTGTATGTACATATAAATAATTTTACTTAATATCAAAGCTTTTTTCAAGCTGCACCCAACAGTACGTTAGCCTTCACCATTCTTAAAAATTATATTTTCCATAAAAACACCATTTTAAAAGCTTTTAACAGAAGTAGGGCCCACTCATTTCACGTAAAGTGAATAATGTGTATTCGTTTTACCATCCTATCACAGCTTGGTTATTTTTATCATGTTTTCAATACGCATATATGCACTTTTATTTATAAAATAAATTTCTTTGCGCATGGGCTATTGGTAATGAAATCTTTGGCCTTACTCATTTTACTTTGCATAAATGCATAAGTACTTATTAGTGCTTCAGCCAATGAAGACACAAGTTTTTCGCACTAATTTTGTATATGAAATTTTAATTAGTATTCCGTATTCTATAAAAGTACCTATTCATTTAACTTTATTACCAAAATATTGCAAATTTTTCGAAACAAATCATAAACGATCGAAAAATACTCAACGTTTGAAAAAACTATTTTGTACATTAAAAACGTTTTGTTCTGTTTTACAAAATACACTTTTTTACGTAACCAAAAATTTCCTTTATAAATGTTTTACAAAATTTTAAAAGAAAAATAAATCAAAATTAAATGATGAGTTTAGTCGAACTGTATGGGTTTATATCCAAGGTAATTTTAATTATTTTGGCTTGAGTTCGGTTTTAATTTAATTTTTCAATTAAACTATATTTTTATTTAGAGATAAATCTGAAGTATGTAGACAAAGAACATTTTGACTGCGCGGAGGGTTGAACTGACGTTTCGATAGCTCCCGGTAATCGTATCAGAGTTCTTTTACTGCTTAGACCATTCGACCAAAGTCGAGTGTTTGCAGTCAAGAGCTGAATATCATCTACTTTTAATAAATTAATACTGTCACTCTGAGCTATATTTCATTTGATAGTTATTGATATTCTTTTTTTTTGTCTTGTGTCTTGTCATGTCATGTTCAAGTCGATGGCTCGTGAAGACGTAGGATTAAGCATGTATTTAGTTTAATATAGAACCTCCAAGCTTTAATTTGATGTACACTTGAAAGCTGTCGTCAATGAAATTCATAAGTTTTGGCACTATAAAAATGAGATTTAAAAAAACATTAACTCATTAACTCATTTTTAAAGTACAATAACTTACGTATTTCATCGGTGACAGGTTTCAAAAATATACCAAATAAAAGCCTGGAGAGTGCTTACATAGCTATGTACCGTTGTATCGACCAGTTCTTAAGATAGCAGTGTTTCTGCGTGAAGTCAGATAAAAAAAATTTAAAGTTCCATTTCACACACAATGGATTTGAGAAATTTATATAATTTTATAGTAGAAAGGGCTTTAAAGTGATATCTACATTAGCTATATCTGTTCTTAGTTCTAGGAGCTATGACCAATAAAAAATTAAAGTATTGATACCCGTAACTCCAGAGCAAAGAGAAATCCCCGAAAAATTTACTTTAAAATTTTAAGGTTATAACAATCAAGAGATATTAAACAAATATCTTTATTTGTTTTTACATTTCGCGACATCTAAGTATATTTTAAATAAGCGATTTTATTTTTATACAACTGAAACATTTGAAAGTGGCACCACTGAAATATGTACTTCTACAACAAAATGCCAGCTGGTAAAATGTCGCTGCTGCTTTCAAAATAGTTAAGCAGCTGACTACAGGGCGACAATTGTAGTTGTGTAATCATGTAGCCTGCTGTGGTGAAATTGTTTAATGCATAAAATGGAATAATAACACCGCTTGACAAATTTTAATCTTTTCTGTTTGGCAGAAACACTATATCCATTAATTTAGAGAAACATTATAGTCAAACTAAGTACTTGGTTTTTCATTTCCTCAACCTTTGTCCTTTTTAAAGGACTTAACATTTTTCAAGAATGTTTATTTTAAATAATTTTTTTTAATATTAGTATTTAAAATTTTTTTTTTTTTGCGAACTTGGTACCAAATAAAAGGGAAGACTTTGTAGAATTTAAAAAAAACTACTAGCTTTTTTCGACCCGGCGATGCATGGCTTTAAACATATTGAGAAGAAATCCTTAATGCGTTATTTATCGTCTATCTGGTTATTTATCGTCTATCTGGCAAAAAAAAACCGACTTCAACGCAAAGATCACATTGAACAGATTGCGAAACCGACGCCATTTTGCGTTAGGTCAAATGGTCAGTACTTCTACTAATAGTGTGTTCGTCCGCAATTTTTTATAGTACCAAACCTTTCACGTGCTTTTAAATAAAAAAATTTTGAAATCGGTCAAGAAAAGCCGGAGTTATGCTACAATCAATATAACGGGCTACCACTTTTTCCGGCCCATTTCCACTTCTATAGGACCAAACTTCTAGCGCACCCTTTCAATAAAAAAAATTATTTGAAATTCAGTTCAAAAATGACAGAGTTAATCATGGGGAAGCAAACTTCCCCACCGATTTAAAAACAAAAAATTGAACCCTTTAAAAAATAAAATTCCAAATCGGTTCACAAATGACAGAGTTAAAAATGAGGGAGCAAATTTCCCCATCGATTTTGGAAAAATATTACAGAATAAAGCTGGAGGCAAACCCTTTCAAACAAAAAAAAATTTTATAATATTGAAAATCAGTTCATATATGATAGTGTAAATCATGGGGGAGCCAATTTCCCAACCGATTTTCGAAAAAGCTTTCAGGCAAACTCCAGGCAAACTCTTTGAAACAAAAACAGATATTTGAAAATCGGTTCACATCTGACAGAGTTAAGACTTGAGGTGGAGCAAATTCCGCCACCGGTTTTCGAAAACAAAATTATGGAACTAAACCGCAAGCAAACCCTTTCAAATCAAAAAAAAAAAGTTTAAAAATCAGTTGACAAATCACAGAGTTATGCTTGGGTGACTAGACTACCCCCACCCACTTTACGCCTTTTTGGAAAAAAAAACTGCAAAAAGCAAAACCTTTCAAGCAAGACAATAATTTTTAAGCCCGGTTCAAAAATGGCAGAGTTAAGGAATGGGGGCTGCACGGTGTTTATATATCCCCAACTATTTTGAAGAAAAAAAATTACAGGACCTTTCAAAAAAAATTTTTTTTAAATCTGTTGACAAATGACAGAGTTATGCTCAGGGAGAAGTTTTAACCCATTTTATACCCTCCTGGTCCGAAACCCGGGAAACAGCTGCAGGCCATATTAATTGTGGGCCAAATATCTATCTGTGTAACAAATTTCATTAAATCATTTCAGCCGGTTAGGCGTGATGCCGTAACAAAAATCTGCGGTTTAAAAATTTCAGATTTAAGCATTGAAGCAACTGCAGTCTATAATAATTGTGGGCCAAATATCTATGTATCTGTGTACCAAAATTTCATTTAAATCGGTTTAGGCGTGATGGCGTAACAAAAACCTACAAACAAACAAACATACACCACATTTTTATATAATATATGGATTTACTTCAGTTCCCCTAAACAAAATTATAAAAATCAATGTTCTTTTAAAAATATATCCTTCCATATTCTTTAAAGTTTTCATTAAAAAATTTTTGGAAAAACTGTATATTGTAGCCTTAAATTAACTCTAAAAGACTTCGAAATTTTATGATTTTATCACTCTTAGTACAAAAGCTGTTGTTTTTTCGCGGCACAAAATTAAATTCTATAAAAATTTTATGTAGAAAATTAATTTATAAAAAACATTGTTTTTGAGCCGAGAGCGAGCGATAAAAACGTAAAATGTGTGTGCATTTTAGAGTTTATTTAATGTTAATATATATTTTTATACATTTTGCAAAATAATCAGTTATAGATTTTGCAGGAAATATTAGAAAATGTTTTTCTTTTAAATTTTTGTTCCGTTGTCATTCAACTTTTCTTCCACATCCTTGGCATAAAAACCACTATATATCAATTAATCTAGAGAATAAACATAGGTAAACTGCGTACTTGGTTTTTCATTTCCTCATCTTTTGTCCTTTTTAAGGACTTTACATATTTTGATATTGCTTATTTTATTTTTTTTCATAATAATATGTAAAATTTGCCAAGCTGCTATTACATTGTCTGAGTTTTCCTTTAATTTCAATACTTAAAAGTGCAATATCGCGTCTAATATACAATTTATAATTTTTCGTCTGAGCTCAGTTGAAAATAGAGCTTATTCTATTTCCATCTAATATACAAAATGAGTCTTAAATGACATATTCTTAAAGTTAGCTTTTGAAATCAGATGAAAACTCACACAGTGTAAAGACGGCATTAGCGATATGTAGTGGTAAAATAATCTGTTAGAATGTATAGTAAATTCGTACCCTGCTGCTAACACGAAGCTCAACGCTCTAAATTAGGTAGGACCCTAAGAGAGACAAAATCATAAAATATTTAGGTCTTATAGAGTTAACTTAAGGCTACAAAATATAGTTTTTAAAAGGCTTTTTGATGAAAAATTGAAAGGATATGGAAGGATCTTTTGAGAGCACCTTTTTTTGTTCAATACAAATGAAGAAAACATTTTTAGAAAATTTTACAGAGCATTCCCTATTATTTGGTACTTATTATTGCTAAAAAAATTTTGCATATTAATAGGAAAACAAAAATAAAATCAGCATTCTCAAAAAATGTAAATTTCTTTCAAAAGGACAAAAGATGATAGATTAATTGATGTTTAGTGGTTTTTCTGCCAATGATATGAAGAATAGTTCAAGATCAATTGAACAAAAATTTAAAAGATGTCCTTAGAAAAAATTTTTCTAATATTGCCTTCAAAATTTTTATTTCCACTTTCTGCAAAATATATAAAAATATATATTAACTTTAAATTAACTTTTAAGGATATCGAAGGATATATTTTTACAAGGACATGTTTTTATATTTTTGTTCAGGGGAACTGAAGTAAACATTTTTATAAAATTCTACAGTCTTCCCTTCTATTTGGTACCAAGTTTGCTAAAAAATATTAGATACTAATATAAAAAAAATTATTTAAAAAAACCATTCTTGAAAAATGTTAAGTTCTTTAAAAAGGACAAAAGATGAGGAAATGAAAAACGAAGTACACAGTTTGACTATGTTTTGTCTCTAGAATAATGAATATATAGTGGTGTTTCTGCCAAAAATATGCTGTCACGCGGCGTAATTTGCAAAAAAATGAATAAATAGAAACAAATTGAATTTTCAAAATCAAATTTGAAAGTTGATCATCATTCGCGAAATTTTATAGTTGTAGTTTTTACTATAAAATGCCATAATAATTTGCAAAAAAAAAATGTAAAAAGTTCTCTTTTAGAATTGAACATTTTTTTTTAAAAATTAGAGTTAGAATATAATCACCTATATATAGAGTCATAACCGCACGAAAAACGTAACCAACATATTTTTGGATATCCGTTTTTTATGTAAATCGAAAATATATGATGTTTTACGCTATCTGTAAAAATTTCATAGTTCTACGAATCACCTTAACATATTTACAGCAAAATCAATTTTAACTTAAGCCAAAATTTATTTTTGTTTATATTTTTTGGTGCCTGAAATGTTAGTTACGATAAAATTATTTCAACTAAACGGGAGCAAAAATATACTTATGTATGTAAATATTATTCAAAATAACCTGTATATTATCGTTCTAATATGTTCATATAGAAATATCGGATAAATCGGACCAATAGTTACATTTCGTCATATGAAATGCAAAAGGGCCTAGCATCGCAGAAACTTGTATCGGATAAAGACGATATGCAAGAATAATAATATAACTGAAGATACTAAAAAAATTGAAAACCGGTGACACAAATTTCCCTTCTAGCACATGTAAAAATAAAATGTTTAGAAAATATTGCAATCAGATCGAATGCTGATGGGCATAGATAACAGGACAGAAAGAAAGACAGAAAGCTACGAAACGACTCGGCATTCATCAACGATACCCAGATTCTAAAATGAAAACTTTTTTAGAAGCGAAATAATGTGCTGCATTTGTGAGAGCAAATATGAAAATGATACCAGAATATTGAAATGTAATGAAATTTTCAGCATGCCTTTTCAATATCTAAAATATTTGGATGAAAGAAACCCGCATCCAGTGTTTTCTGTGACAGCTATGTACGCCAAAAACACAATAGAAACGTATCGGCATTTATCGACGATACACAGATTCTGAAAAGAAAACTTTTTTTAGAAGAGAAATAATGTGCTGTGTTTGTGAGAGCAAATATGAAAATGACACTAGAAATGGCTATTGTTTCTCTGTCTTAATATGGGAATTTAATGAAATTTTCACCATGATTAGTAAAAGTTATCACAGACGATGTTTCCGCATGTCATAAAAATACAATTTCTTAATATACTTTCTATTTTCTTTGAAAGATATAGCCATACAATGAAGCTCAAATATGACTATTTTGATCACTCCCAAAACATAAAAATATGATATCAAATCGATAGGCGTAACTCTGGAAATACCTACAACTGGCCTGTGCCGTTATATAATAATATTTTAAATATTTCTTCAGAGAGACACAAAGTTCTCAAGACACTTTGAAGAAAACCTTATATAAAAAATTATAATAATCTATATGAATTTAAAATTTCGTCAATCAATTAGAGATTCACTAATAGAAATATACCAAGCGGATACAAATTAAGGACTTTTTGTTGCAGCTGTAATTTACTGTTAAGATATTTTTATCTTTATCTAATATTTATCCTTTACTTTTTAATCCTCTTAGGTACAATTTAATTTTCCAAGATCTCTTTGTTAGCAATTTTTTTTAGGTTTGAAGTATGTATCTAATAAAACATCTCAAAATTGTATTAAGCCAATGCCAACATAAAAAATTCCCAATGCTCCAGATCTATAATGCGTTTTACTAATTTTTTTCAAATAATGTTTAACGAAAACATTAACTTTGTTTATAAAAAGAAAAAATAGCTTTTGTGATGAATAAACATCATTTAAAATAAAATGAAGTCAAAAAACATTATAATATTTTAACGTAAAATTTTATCGTAACCAAAAAAATTTTATTCAGAAAAAATATTGTAAGCCACATAAAATACCATTATATTAGAAATAAACTTAAAATAAATTATTATGTTATATATATTGGACTAAAAATAGCTGATATAAAATAATTTTGACTTAGCTGCTCCATCAACATTTCACGCTTTTTTGTGCAGATAACTCAAAAATGCTGTTAGCTTAAATGTACTTATCTGCCTTAATGTGCACGTACACACAATTATTTACTGTGTGCAGCTAACCTTAATTTTTGTATGAAAATAATTTAAAACTGCCAAAAAGTATGTTAAGTGTATAGGTATACAAAGTGCACTTAACCCAAATTGTCCGGGCGCACCCATATGGTAACCCAAAAGACCGTTACATTAAAAGCTTCACAGCAATCCAAATGCAAAAAATTTTTACACAAAATCAACTACATTCATCATAGAGACACCTGTTAATATTTACAAATTGTTTGTAGGTCATTTGTTTTTTGTGTTTCAAAGTTAGTGGGTCCTTTCAAAAACCTTTGAAAAAAAGTTGACAAATGGTGAAAAATTGATTACATGAGAAAGTAAGTTACTCATTCTTTTTACCTGTGTTGTGCTTACGAAAAATATTTTATTTTAAATATACAACCGAATTGTCATATTTAGTTGTTACATAAATCAACATATTACAAAGTTTATATCTCACCCACTTTTGACGCGTTACATTTTTCCGTTACCATATGGGTGCATCAGGCACTATATGGACATTTTTCTTGTAATACTTTAGTTTGTAGATATTGTGGGGAAAATATTTATCATTGGTATGGAATGTTCTTTGTTTGCAAAACATACCCTTTGTGAAACCATTGGCGTAGATAGGCTCTTCTGGGGAGTGATAAGCCCCCTTCGCTTCAAGAAGTTGAAAATGTTAGAGTAATTGTGGTAATATAAGCGCACTAGAAAATTAATTTTAGTTTTAGCCTCCCCCCTCCCCACCAGAAAATATTCAAGAAACGCTTATGAGTGAAGCATCCGACTTTTGGAATGAACTTGATAGTTAAAATGACGAAAGTATCGTATAGGAAAGTCCTGCAAGTTCAATTGCAACATTTCCTGGAGCGAACTGTATATACTGCAGCAGTCTTCCGCCACATTAATAGTTTGAAATACATTTTTTGTGATGTCTTGATCCAATATATTGTCTCTAAGTCAAATGAATATGCTGTTTTACGCGGATAAAAACCACTATCTAATAACGAAAGAAGATATACGGGTGTATGGGTATTTCCTTTTTGTTTTTCAATCTTAATCACTTTCTAATCCCTTAATTATTTTCACGTTTTATTTATTTTTAAATTGGCTGGTATGATTTTTTGGTCAGTAGCTGAAAGAGACGGATGGCTGGCAAGAGCACTACCCCAAGACGGAGAGCCCTAGCCGCAGCAAAAGCCAGCATACTATCGCCGCCAACAATCGCATGCATGTTTTCCATATATTTTCTATAAATCAGAAAAATTTTGTAAATAGCTTAAATATTCGCAAAACGAGCTTATTTTCTTGGTGTTTTTTTACGAAAACTAATTAAAATTGTGAAAGCTGTGAATAATAAACGCTGAATAAATTAATGAAAAACTTTTAAGAAATTGGGGAGAAAATACATTACAGCAGGTTTAAAATCGCTCAAGAAAAATATAAAAAATACTGAAAATGTGCTAAAGTTCCCAAAAAGTTTTTAATTTGTTTTTTTCAATTATAAAATAAATTTTATTTTTACCTCTCGACCAAAAAAGAGGTGTTATAAGTTTGGAGTGTGTTCTGTGTGGCTGTGTATCTGTACGAGTTTAGTTTTATCCTGTTTGAAGAGTGTTCTTAGCTATGTTTGAAGAAAATCTGTCCACTAATTTAGAAGATATCACATCTTTTCAAGATGTATTCTGTTGAATCTGTGTGTCTCTGACGCCGTTGCTCCCAAACGGATCAATCGATTTAAATTTAGTAAATTTTGTTTGAAAGGTGACTTGATCCAAAATCTTCTAACTTATGTTTAAAGAAAATTGGTCCCGGCGTTTTGAAGTTATCATCTATTTTCTTCGGGGGGTTTTAAAATTTTTAATTTACTGTTATAAATATGCTTATCATTACCTTAATATAGAAAGGCCCTCCTAACTAGTGATTCCAAAACGTAGGGAAAAATCCCTACATGTAGGTAATTTAGTCATTGAAATAGGAAAGTAGGGAAAATCGGAGATACATGTACTTTTTACTGCCCCTAACTCATGATTTTTTCAAATCGATTTTTTTGCATATTAGAGCTACATAGTATATCGAAATATCCAAAAAAAACTCGATTTGAAAAAAATCATTAGTTAGGGCATTTTATATTAAGGTAATGATATTAACATTAAAAAAGTCAAAATATGTAGAAAAGAGCCTAATATGCCACAAAAAAAACTAGAAAAATTCCCTAAATAAGTCTGATATATGCAAAAACACGCAGTAAAACGTAAAATATACAAAAATATACACTAACAAATCAATGCCAAAATTGCTATAAACTTCTGAAACGTACAAATAGCTTATTTGTGACTAGATACATCGCACAGGAAAAAACATGCAATTGCATATTACAATTGGACGGTAAAAGAAGGACAAAGAGACAAGTAGAACATCGCGAAATCGAGAAATCAGGGCTCTTAGAAGCTCGTTTCGAGGCAGGGCCAAAACAACACCCAACAACTCACACTTACAAAACTGCTTTGTGCAAAGCGGTACTTTATGCTGGGTAAACATATTTTCTAAATCCCCAACAATTTGTATCGTCTAATTTGCATCAAAAACACTTTGTCTATTTGTTTGTGAACACCCAGTGTATATTGTATCGACTTGTATCTTGTATTGATGGCAAAAGAAGAACAAGATACATACAAATACTCTCTAAGAGCGCAAACAAATGCTCTCCGAGTATCGTATTAAATACGACTTTTTCTAAACATATGAAATAAAAATTTAAAGTGTATTTCATATATATATATATGAAAATTACCAACAACAAATTTTACACTATTGTATTCAATACTATAATACACTTCATACAATAATACAAGAGGTTTTGTGAATTAAGCAATCGTTAACATTGTACGTCTCGTTTAAACAATTAAATGAAGTGAAATACATGAATCATTCATTATTCATATAAATCAGGAACGTATATCAACCACGCCCGTCTTAATTATATCCATGTTTTACTTCTATAAATTTAAATTCTACTATTTATGATCAGTATGTTCTTTAACAAAATGATTTCATGTTGTTACAGCTAACAACTGTAGGAATGTCGCAATCATAATAAAATGTCAAATTGCTCAGGTGAAATAAAATTGTCTGGACAACTAAATTGACATGAAATCATGTCTCTCAAAACATTTTCTTTTGACTTGAATTTTCTCTAATGAGGTTTTATTTAAAACAGTAACAGATATACAATACAGATATTTAAATACTACATACATACATACGTACGTATGTATATTTCTTATGTAAATATTACCATTTCCATAGTGTATTTGGTATGTTTCAAATAGATGAAAACACTTAATTGGCTTGTATATGATTTCATAAGACTTTTTGAGTATTCTAACCACACAATTAACCGCCAGTTTTTGGCTTAGTAATTAAATATTTATTTTGTTAATATTCATATAAATTTAAATTGTAATTAAATACAACTTCCGTTTTGCAGTCGTATTTAGTTCTTCTTATTTAATTGTGGCAAAAATATGGTAGAACCATAAAATATTATAAATTTGCCATAAATGTCCAAAAAAGCAGCTGTTCAACATAAAACAAAGACAAATTCCAAGATATATATTTTTCTCCATTTAGGAAATAAGAATAATGAAGGGTTGCTGCAATGTTTTAATATAATAAAAACAGCATACAAAATGATAGAAAGCGAAATATAACAAAGAAAGCCAAAATTTCACGCCAATAAAAGTTGATTTGTCAGCGGCCACAAATTTTTTGTTTGTACAAGAAGAACAAGCAGTGAAAATTATATGGTAATGTATAAAACTTAAATAGAATTTAAATGCCCAAGATCAGGGTGACCGTTGAAAATTTTTAGAAAGTGGCAAAAAAGGGGATTTTGAGGAAAAAAGTGGCACCAAAAAGGGGATTCTTCGAAAAAAGGGGGCAACTTTTTTAAAAAGGGAATAATTGAACCAAATTCTAGTATTTAATGAATTTCTATGACATATAATGCTTTTGAAATAAAATGAATAAATTTTGATGTTTTTTCTATCTAGAAGGAAATAGTTTTCAGCACTAACGAAGTACGTCGCTTTCTAACGAATTATTTAAACAATACATGCATACATACGTAGTTATACCTGACTGCAAAGCAAAGAGATAGGCAGCCAGCTAACAAGTTCAATATAAAAACTTTAAATAGTGGATCAAAATGGTCTATATATGGCGGAGTTCTGACGGAGCATACATAAAATATATAAACAAATTCATAGTTCATATTCTCCGTTTGTTGGTATCTGTCAAAAATTATTGTTGCTTTTATGTACATTAGAGGGCTGCAAAGTGTACTCAAATGTATTCGTGGAATGTACTCGTAAGAATTTCGTGTGTGCATAGATGTATGTTCTTATGTATATACTTATGTATACATGCATGTGTACGTGTGTACATACATAGCCACGACCAAATATACATATAAACATACATATATACACACACATATACAAAAAAACATACATTCATACACACACAAACATACTTATGAGTACTTTCGAATATATTCGTGCAGCCCTCTAATGTAAATGTAAGAAATGATGCTCTGTCACATACTTTTTAGTGTTTTTTTAAGTTTAGCACTAATATTCGTGTGAATATAAAAATAACTATGGTTTTAAATAAAATCGTTCTTGTATGAATGTATTTTGTAACATGTATGATTATTTGCGAAAACCAAAGATATATGGGAAAACGGCTTATTAGTTTCATTATAAAAATTCGTCAATCCAATTTTTCGAATGGCGTAGAATTTCAAAACGTTATTATTACTTTTATCTTTGGGGTTGATTTAGTAAAAATAAATCTAACGTTCACTCAAAAATTTGCATGAAAATCACTTTAAAAACTGCATGATTTTCATACAAGAACGTGCTGCTAGTTCTTGTTCGTGTAAGTGAATCAGAGTCTTAGTTTCTAATAATTTTAGTGCAATAATGAATATTTATAGATCTCAACTCAAACTATTTCAAAATAGTTTTTTTTTCATGACTTTATAAATAAATAATGGACTCAAAAGCATATTTTTGTCTTAAGACTTTTTTATAAAAACACTTTCGTACCGTAAAAAAACTGATATTAAAACAAAAAGTATCACTTCATAAAAAAGGGGCAGAAAGGGGCATAATGTTATAAAAGGTGGCAGATTTAGGTAATTTTAAAAAAGGGGCACTAAAAGTGGCAAGGCAGTTAAAAAAGTGGCAAATTGCCACTTTAGTCGCAAAACGGTCACGCAGCCCAAGATTGGTGAATTAATTTTGATTTAAGTGTTTAATGCAAAACAGAATTTTTGTATTTAAAACGAATTTAAACATAAAAGACTTTAAAAATCCAAGTTAAAAATTGGGCGTAAATGTGATAAAACACATTATTTGTTTTAATTGGATATTGCTTACCAAATTTAAATAAAATTATTTCGAAGACAAAATAATTTAAAAATAATTTATTTAGTCTGAAAATTTTTTTTATTATTTCGGCTTTCTAGTTCAATAATTTGAATTAATGTAAATTCAAGTTATTTTTATTAAGAGTGGAGTGTGGGAATATTCAAATCAGATTAGCAGAACGGATCAGTACTACTGATTTCGACAGGCCGCTACACCGTCTCATCAGCATTCGTGTTCACTTTTACCACTTATGAAGGTGGATGCTTTTTACAAGGAAACATCAGCTATTTAACAATTTTTTGCCAGCAAATAGAATACAAGACTTCTTTTTAAATCCGTGCCATGCATTTTTTTATTGTGACTCAATTTTAGCCTTCGCCGAAATTTCCCTATCTGATTAATAATCCAACACTCACAAACTTGTTATTTGTTGTCTCGCTCTGATGGGCATTTGTTCAATACCTGCTAGTTTATTTAATTTATTTGATTTTTTATAAAAAAAATAGTTTTATTTTAAATGAAATTTATTTGCTGGAGTTTAAGCTTTTCATTTAAAATAAAATTATGACAATATGTCAAATAATAAATTTCTTAAAAAAAATAATATTAAAAATATATATATATGTAGACGAGGGTCACTAAAATGTATTAGTGAATCTTTGGTGCAAATGTCTCCATATGGTCGTAAAAGAACTACCTCGTCAATAGTGCAATTTCACTATCGGCATCGAGCGAGGAATATCAATATTGTACACTAGATCCCCTAAAATTTAATCTTTGGTGCCAATGTCTCCATGTGATTCCAAAAGAACTACTTAGTCAGTAGTGCTACAGTCTACTGGTGGATTTTCAATGAGAAGCTAATTTTAAATGTCAATAGACGATTAAATAGGCTAGGGTACACCTGGTCAGTAGTATTATTGACAATGTCATTAGTAAATCACTACAATTTCACTATTCGCATGTCCTGCAGTATTGTTTTTGTGTCGCACACATTCATAAGCTCTCTCAAGTTAACTAAAACATGTACATTAGGGGTATAACCAATTTTTGGCATAGTACCATAAAATATACAGAAATCACAATAGTGACAGGTAAAAAACGCTACAATCAGGTTTTTCTATTGTTTTTAAGACTCTGTTAAAAGGAGACAAATATGGCATCGAACAGAAGAAAATAAACAAAACGAAAAAGAAAAAATTTAAAAATTTTACTCACTAATAACACGCTAAAAATGTTTAAATTCTAATAAAATTAAAGAATTATGCCTTATTATTAAAAATTTATTGTGAAAAAAGAATTGTGAGTATATAAAAGTGTTGTAGATTTGTTTTATTAATGTGCTTTTTTGCAATTACTTTGTGGTGGTAGGTTTTTTTTATACAGCGTGTTCTTACACACACACATGCACACGATTTATTATTTGTGAGATTTTGCAGTAATTATAAAGATAAAATGTAAAAGATGAATGAAAATGAACTGTAATTAATTAATAAATACTATTTTCAATGTGAATTGTGGAAATATATGCATATTTAATTAGTTTTATTCATTACAAAATTAATTCGGGTAGAAAGGCGCTGCAAAAGAAAATGAAATTTAAAGGCACTGTGTAAGCGATAAGAAATATATTTCGGTTTGTGTCACTGCTGTGTATTTTGTGATAGTACCATGAGGTCAAGCATGTCCTAGTAACCACGAAAATCATAATCTTTTGTAATTTTTCTCAAAAAAGCGATCACATCAAAAATGAAATGTTTTCTAAGGTAATTGGGGTCACTGAACACGAATATGACATTCATTTATTTTTCTTAAGAACCGTTTTCGAGATATTCGCGAAAAGCGTGTTTTTTTGCAGTTTATAAAGCTATTTTAAAAAATCTTGAGTACTGTTTACTTGAATTGAGCAAATTTGGCATTGGTGCATTTTCCTCTTTCAGCCCATATTCAAAATGTCCATATTCAAAATATTCAAAATCGGATCAAAATTCAATGATTTACAGTTCTTTAGATATGAAAAAAATTTATTTTTCCACGTTTTTTTTTAATTTACGATTTTAAGTAGGGATGTAACGATACGCCGTTTTGCCGATCCGATACCGATACCGATATTTAAAAATAAATATCGCCGATACCGATTCCGATACCGATACGAATATTGAAATTGAGTTCAAGTTTAGATCAACAAAACTCAAGTGCAATTTTTTTATTTACAAAATTACATTGTAAGAGAGAATATTTAAAATTGATTTTAACCCAGTATAAAAAATTGGAACTAATTTTTAAGGAGCTACATTTTCTTTGCTTCCAAAAAATCTATATTAAAAGTATGCCGATAATTAGTAGAAAAGCAAGAAAAAAATTTTAATTCCTTTGTAATTTTAAAAAATATTCGCCATGCTTTTTAAAAAATCGATTTTTCAAAGAACATTTATCAACTAATATTCTTCTAAATAACTTAATAGCTTAATTATTAAAAGTCTTCTAAAAGTTTATATTTATTCACTTAAATTTACATGAAAATAAAGATTTGAGTTTAAATTCGCATAAAAAAAATTGTGAAAATGGGTAATTTTTTATCCTTTTTCCTTGAGGAAAACCCATTATAGAACACCGAAAAAGAAATTTGTCCTAGCATCGCTTCCCATTCGGTGATTGGTAATCGAAAAACAGAACTTCTTGCAATGGCAAGGATATGTAAAACTAATTAGAAATTATCCAAATTTGCAATACTTCCGGATCGCGAATTCTACATTTTTATGACTTTTTTGGAGTGTCTTTTTTTGCTGGAATAAGATTTAAAAAACAACGACTTGAATTTGAATTCATGGTAAAATTAACAAAAAAGTAAATAATTTTTTTACAAAATAACAGTATAAAATATTATTAATTTTTAAAATTGATATTAATAAGATTTAAAAAATAACGAAGTGAATTTAATTCATGGTAAAATTGAACAAAAATAAATTATTTGTTAAAAAAAACTCTGAAAAAAATTTTAAAAGTATCGTCGTATCGACAGTAAAATATCGCCGATACCGATGTATCGGAAAATCTGAAGTATCGCCGATATATCGGTATCGGTATCGGTATTCGTTACATCCCTAATTTTAAGTCGCTCCAGTAAAACAAAATAAAATTTTTAAAATTTATTTTAGACCCCCATCTTAAAGAAAATGTTGTTCCAAATATAGCAAGCGTAAAACATCGGACAAAATATGAGAAAGTTACAACATATTTAGTGAGCACATCAAAATTTTAATTTTCATTCGTTGGTCCTAATGTCAGTACGAGTTTTTGATTCCATTCCATTACTTTTACTCGTTTGAAAAAGAATGGTCGACATATCGCATAACAAAATTACCAAAATTATGTGTAGTTTTCAACACTGTATTCAGATTTTTATAATTAAAATTTTTATGAAAGACTTACGGCAAAACAAAGGCAAAAATGGTGCTATGTGCTGTTTTGCGCATATTAAATTGTTTCTTAACGCTATAAAATCGTTCATTATTGATATTTTCCAATGAAATTTTGCAGTTATATAGGAATTTGTGATTTGTTTCTGACAATCATTAGAAAGTTCCAATAAATCTAAAAAATAGGTCGATTTCAAAAGGGTGCATGCCCACCAAAAATAGTAAATTCGATTAAGTTGTATTTTTAAAATCATATCTGTGAAGATACCTTTTAGACATGTATATAATAATTATTTGATCCTTGAGAAAAAAATTTTATCGAGAAAACAATTATGGTGCTTTTTTGGGCAAAAATTGTCACAAATTTAAATTTTTGCAATTTTCAAATTAAAGATTGTATATTTTCCAACTCTGAAAGAATACTTCCATCAACTATTTTTTTAACTATTCGAAATTTTGTTATGTAACTAACAAAGAAACAATTGTGACAATCGGTTGTTATTTGGATCCGATATCTTAAAAATACTCGACCAAGGATTTGAAAAATTGAGATATTTTAATATTAAAATGAGTATACCTCACTAATTATACAAGCTATTTGTTTAACCAAAGATTTTTTAGAACTTTACAAGGTATATAAGGACACAAAAAATTTTTGGAATCGAGTGAGAAACAGAGAAATAACAACCGTTGAAAAATTTTACATGAAAAATTTTACTGAACCTGTGAAATATGGGAAGTCCATCTTCATAAATTAAATAAGAACACTCCTCTGATATCTCCATGTAAAATGTTATACTGCCATTTTTCTTATACATACTCCATACAAAATTTTTTTTATTAAAATTCAAATTCGGATGTTTTCACTAAATCTATTGTAACTTTCTAAATTTTTGCCCGATGTTAACAATTTTACTTTTTGCACGTTGGGAACACAATTTTATATAAGATATGGATCACAACAAAAAATTAAACTTTTTTGTTTGCTTTAATGTAGCATTTCAAAATGGTGAATTTTGAAAAAACGCAAAAAATAAAATTTTTTCAAATATAAAGGCTTGTAATTCAGTGAATTTTTATCTAATCAAAACAGTATAAATATGAACTGAAAGAGGAAAAACATATATATGCAACAATGCCAAATTTGCTCAGTTCAAATAAACAGTACTCAAGATTTTTGGAAATATTTTTACAAACTGCAAAACAACTAGTTTTTCGCGAATATCTCAAAAACGGTTCTTAAGAAAAATAAATTAATGCCATATTCGTGTTCAGCAGCCCCAATTTAGCTTAAAAAACATCTCATTTTTGAGGTGCATTTTTTTGTGAACTAGTGTTATTTATTATATATATTTCTTTTCCGCTTTTATTTTTCGAATTAAATGCCTCTTACTGTAAATTTTTTTTTCGATTTTCAATATCAATATTGAAAAAATGCCCATCAAGAGCGAGACGAAAAATAACAAGAGCTTGTGAGTGTTGGATTATTAATCAGATGGGAAATTTCGGCAAAAGTAAGTTGAATTGCAATAAAAATGAAGGGTAAGAATTTACATGATAAAAAGGGTCTTGTATTCTATTTGCTGACAAAAATAAGGTAAATAGCTGATGTTTCCTTGTAAAAAGTATCCACCTTCATAAGTGGTAAAAGTGAACAAGAACGCTAATGAGACGGTGTAGCGGTCTATCGAAATCAGTAGTACTGATCCGTTCTGCTAATCTGATATTTCTCAAAGACCTCGTTTGCATTAATTGACATACATATGACATTTGACTTCATGACATGCCTCTTTGTTCTACATATTTTCTTTTCAATTTACATACTTATTTTGCTTTTATTTATTTCTTATGCATTATGATTGGTTGATATCTGCATAAGGTCTAAACCAATTTATAGTCATTTTCAAAATAGTTAATTTATACCTATACATATAGTGTTTTTTATCAACCTAATATTTTATTTATTACAGGGTATCTTATTCTACGTTTGTGTACGTGTGTCTCACACACAGTGTACGTGTGTTGATGGTAAAAAGAACAGCCTATACTAGCGAGTACAGGAAATTGGGAGAATGGCCACCACTGCACCAGAGATATGTAAAAATCTATTGCCTATGTGACGCTCATTCTCAAAGTTACTAAATCAGCTGATTTAATGCTGACACATGTTTAAGCTACCTTGTTACTATTTGATATCACCTTTGTTTTCAAACTTTATCTGTGAAGCTCAATAAAGGTTTTGAAGAAAACGCAATAGTACACAACAAAACTCCTCTAAAAAAGGAATTTGTATGCTACTGTTTATGCAAACATTTAGGAATATTTATGTGATTTAATGATACAGCAACATAAGCATACATTTATGTATACATAAGCATACATACATATATATATTTAATAGCCCATTTGGCCAACTCGTCATAGAGAACATTTTCATCAACGACTACTTAAGGAAATTTTGAAATTGTTCATGCACGATATTTGTCGATTACAGTTTGTTTTAGGACAATCTAACAGAAACGGTACTCAAAGAAAGTAAAAGACAAACTACTCAACTGGCCATGGCAATTAGTTGGTAGAATTGTCCGCAAGCTAGTCTTGCAACGTTCAGTTTAAATTTTTGTATAATTTCGTTATAAGAAAAGGCACTACTCTTCAGGGCTGCCAGCTTAGGGGTTCTGACCCCAAATTAGGGGAATTGTCAGCTACTACCTGTAGTATAATTGTACCATGGTTCCACCCGTTTTTAACGTTTTTTGAAAACTACTAGAGTAGTTTCAATAATAATTTTTGTTGTACATATGGATGTACCTTAGGCTTGCCAGACGGGCTTGAATGAGTTTGAAGGCCGTGTCAGATACAACTTTGTCGCTTTGCGTGACGTTTCTAAATTTGATAGAAAAGTGTCAAGGAAAAGGTGTATGACACAATGAAAACTTTGACAACACTCACGCATTGCTCGTTTACCAAACAAGTAGTTGATAATTTTGCTATTTATTTATTTTTTTGTTATAAAAATAAAAGTCAATTATATTATTTTACGATTTATTATAAATAAATAAATGGCACATACATATTTACTTCTTATTAAAACAGATTCAAACGTACGATATGTTTCGTTTGGCAATATAATAAAAGAAAATTATTCCATATGATTGTCAAAGCAAGCAAAAAGATGAGAGTTGCCGAACTTTTCGCTTCACGCTGCGTTAAAAGTGCTTTATGTAGCATGTTTCGTATAAGTATGTACATTTCATCTCAGATGTCAAAGCGAATCTGTACCGCAACGCGAAGCAAAAGTTTTATCTGACATGGCCTTGATTGTCAAGATATTTTAGGTGCTGTCAAGTTACAAGCTCAAATGTAATTTGTCAAGCTAAAATGATATTTGTGACAGACAAAAAGAAATAATTTTATAAACTTTATGAAAAAATATTCTATAAATTTTTAGTCAAGTATACAATTACCAAAACTGTTTACGACTTAAAACAATTGCTCAATGCACAACCTGTTGTAAGTGTTGTAGATCGTAAAAATGTTGTTGGTAATTTTCATATAAACATGTTTCTGAACAAAAGTTTATTTGGAAATTACCAACAACATTTATACGATCTACAACACATACAACAGGTTTTGAATTGGGCAAATGTTTTTCTCATAAATTGCTCAAATGTGTTTTTATTGACAGTACTCATTATCGTTTGCGAGAACAATGGGCCTGATTGTGTAAAACGTTGGTGTAAACGCCTGAGTCGTTTTTTGTAGTAGATTAAAGAACAAATGTTGTGTGTTACTTTAATCTATTACAAAAAACGACATAGGCGTTTACGCCAACGCCTTACACAATCAGGCCGAATATGTAGCTCTTGTTGTTTCTACATCTATTTTTAATGATCTCTTACAAATAGACTTAGAGATCGGAAAAGCCAGCCAATGTAGTAAATGGGCTGGCGCGGATATAGGGGGAGGAAAATGGGATATTTCCACCGCAAATAAAATATGCCGCATTTAAATTGAGTTTCTAAAAAAACATTTGCAAAATATTGTGTCAGTTAAAACCAGAGTGTGAAAACAAACAAAACCGTTCGCAAACGTTTCATGTTTTGTACATGAAGATCCTTATATTTCTTTACATCACTTATTTACTTGTTCATCCTGTTCTGGAATATGGCTCAATAATATGGGGTCGTACATATGAAATTTATATTAACGCTATTGAATCTGTACAAAAACAGTTCTTAACATTTGCCTTCGTAGATTAAAATGGAGTCCGCTGATTATCCCTTCCTATAATGCTAGACTTGCTCCGCCTAAAGCTCAAGCTGGATCCGCGCTTGTAAAGTCAGAAAATAAAAAACATGATTAATTATGAAGCTGATGCTTTGACTTTCATATTATTTTAAATTTCTATGAGATTTTTTGGCAGAAGTTCCCTAATGATCTGTATTAACCCCACCGAAATGCGCATAGGAACTTGCTAATACCCCTCAATCTACATCAAAAATGTTAGCAAAATAGACGCACTGTACAAGCAGATCTTCCAAATCAAAAATATGTGTTTAAAGTAGAACCTGTCACTGATTGTCTTAATTGTGTCAATTGACCTCTTCCAATGACAACGCAATGTAAAAGTTACCGGTACCTTTCATATAAAGTTCCGGAACTCGAACCGGTTGCTAGTCGTTGGGAACCAGTCACGCGACCTGTCTTTTGAGAAGTTCTTAGAACTATAATATTTGTTTTTTTATTATTCATGTTATGTTTGTAATATTCTTTCTTTAGACTGTTAAGTAAACTTTTCATTGCATAAATATTTTAGTGTGTCAAGTTCTCTTTTGAAAATCAAGCTGATTTTAATCGAATGTCAAGCTAAAGCACTATTTGAATCTGGCACCCTAATGTACTTGTATGTTGTGCCCTGATGACACTCAATAAAAGCAAAAAAGAAATATGTAGTTTAATAACGAGTGAAATAATGTAAATTTTATAAATAATGCCTGCAACAGCAACAACGATAAAAAAATAGAAAAGGAAAATAAACTTTTGAACAGAATATAACGCAAATATTTTTATCGGACTGTGAGTTAAAACCTGGTTTAAATAAATTTGTAGTGTGAACGCAAAATCAGCTGTTAATGGTTTTAATGTTAAAACCAGGTTTTAAATTTAGGAGTGAAAACACTATTATCTGAAAGTTTAACATTATCGTTAACATTTTATTGGTGCTTTACCAAATCATAAGTACACTTCAACCGTAATTTTGAAAAGTTTCAAGCCTCTTACCTTATTCACAAACTTTCAAAAATCATTTGAGAATTACAAAAGCGTAGTAGGTTTAGAAACTTGTACAAAGCACAACAAACAAATTATATTCGATATGAATTTATTTTATTTTTCATATCGAATATAATTCGGATTCAGCTCATCGAAATACATGTATGTAGGTGGGTTTAGTCATATCTACAGCCAACTTTTTTGTTTTTGTGTTCCGGTGTAGTTTTAGCATTAATGAGTTTATACAAAAGCCTCTGAGCTTTCGTCTGCTTTCAATATGTAAAAGTGAAATATCGTGTTTAATATACAATTTTTAATTTTTCGCCCGATCTCAGTTGAAAATAGAAGCAATTCTATTTTCACCTACTATAAAATGTGAGTTTTAAATGTCATATTCTTAAAGTAAGTTATTGAAATCAGACTTATTTAATTTTGAGTTTATATTAACTTCATGTTAATATTTTTCTTCTTAACGGCTCTAACTCCGATAAGCGATAACTACAATTAAAAGAAATAGACTGCATGTTCCTACTTAATACATTTTATTAGAAACAGTAGGTTTATTGAAGTCAACTAGAGGAGTTCATGTGATTCACTTTAACAATAACTTAATATTTTTAAGAATATTTTTTAACATTTTTTTTATATATTTGTCTTTGATCAGTCTTTGCTTTTTGAAAAATCTTTGTGTTTTAACCCTTTGAGGACCATACATATTTGGCCGAAGTAATTTTGAATACTTTTTTATTTTTATTTTGTATGGCCCAATATTAGTTCTATAAAAAAAATTGGGGGTCTAGGTCCACTCCTTGTTCTTCATTTTGCTTGGCAAATATATTTGCCTATGGGCTGAGAGGAAACTTTTCACCCCGAAAAACTTATATGAAAAATAAAAAATTTTAATAATTTTTTTATTTTAAGTTAAATATAACTAATTTATATAATGTTAGCATAGCTACGGTCATTTGTGGTAGATACGAGAGATGTCACTGGATGTAGCAAAGCAGAAGAACTCGTTGCATTGATTGCCAAATATATTTGTGCGGCTATATCTTTTCTCAGAGGCGCAATGTAAACATTCCAGTTTGCGCAGTTATTTATTTTGCGGAGAGATCTGAGTGAATTTCAGTTCAGTTTTCATCTGAGATACGCGCGCTTTTGAGCTGATGTTAGTTTTCAATTCCATGGACAAAGCTAGTCAAAATTATATTGAAGTAACTTTGGCCAAGAAGCCATTTGCAAACATTAGTTTGTTTTATACTATATTGTTACTGACGACGCATAATTCGAAAAGATCGAAGAATAAACGGATATAGAAATGTCATTTTTTTCTACGACTGTACTCATATTGTACCTCTATTTATCAACAAGATCGATTGCCTTGTTGTAATGGTGAATTTACCAGAGGCAATCGATTACAATCTTGACAGCATGTCGAGTTGATAAAATCTGATAAAGTTGCAGTCAAAGTAAACACCCCAATTATGGAACAGCTCAAGATCTATCGGAACTGCGCTGTTTCTTTATCTGCTAGAAATCAATTTGGCATGTGCTCCTTGTTACTTCGAATAGTTCCGCATGCCATGATATAATGTTTTCGCAGAGTGTGCATCAAGATGAGGCTCGTAAAATTTTTTTTTAAATTGAATTCTGATATATAGCTTACCTACAGAATTGTGAACACTATCGGACACTTCGTATGCTGACGGCATATCCTCATGTATATGACCAATAGCGTTCAGGAAAAATGGGCTTTCATAGGAAAAAGTTTGTCAAAAATGAAAATTATTCTCTGGCAGATTAAACAGAGCTATTTTTTTCTAATTTTCGCGCACCGTTTGAGCGCGATGCTATTGGCTCGTTCACTACTGCAAAAGGTGTCGATCTACGCATAACTCTCGTTTATTTTTATCTTAGCATTCAATAAAAGAATAAAAAATTACACCAAAATATGCACAACTTAATAAAAATAACCATCGAAATCGTAACGCACGAAAAACATTTCATTTTTGCTAAATGCAAATAAAAAACTTACGTAAACAAAGAAACAAAACCAAAATAAAGCTTTCAGCTTGGAACAATAATACAAAAAATTTACATGGATAAGCATGAAACTAAACAAGTGCTGACAAAATCCAAACACCGTGATAAAAGTCAAAGAAAATTTTTATTTTTTTTGATGTAATGATTTGCGTTTCAACCCATAGGCAAATATACTTGCCAAACATAATTTGGATCCCTGTGGCCCGGCTGATGATTAGATAACCTTGCATTTTATACTTTTTGGTAGGTAAGGCATGACCTCTGAACATAGCTGAGTCTCAGTCCGTTCCGTTCTCTCTGCAAAGGTCACTATTTGACTAAAGCTAGGACCTCCTAAGTATCAACTGGGGCCAGATAGGAACTCGGTATCTTCAACATTTTTGTAGCCCCTACTCTACTCTACAAATCTCTTTTGAACATATTTGCTTTATCTTTTACTAGAAAATTTATAGAAACCAAAAACCGGTGGGCAAGCATACTTGCCTATGGTCGTCAAAGGGTTAAAGAAGTTTTTGTATTTGTGCGTATGATCTTTTAAATACTTTAAAATAAAAAATAGATAAAAAGATAGAAGCATTTAATATTAATAACACTGACCATGAATTTGAAACTTTTTTTAACAATGTGGTCCCCCTACTGGTAAAGATAGTTCCAGTACGCTGATTTCAATTTATCGAAGCTAGCGATCGTATTCGTGATTTACAATTTATCGGTACTGTTCTGTAAACCGGATCCGTGTAAATTTCTCGTTTTCCAAAAATAAATTATGCAACAACCATTCATGTATTTTAAACATATAAAGTAAACGAATTTCAGATATGATATTGTAAGATCTAAAGACTTACCCCCATATGCAAAAAAAAAAATAAAGTGCGTTTGATATATGTTAAAACCGGTTTTTCTATGGAAATTTTGTTTTAACATACATTTCAAAGACACTTTTTTTTTGTATATGAATTGGGCATGATTAATATTCCAAGGAACAAAGGAAAAATTAACATCAACTTAATTTTTCAACGTACACAGCAGAACAGAGTAGCGCCACTTTCGGAAGCCGCTACACTTCCATCGTCAGTGCTCACGTGTATTTGCTTATCACCACTTGTCAGGTGGCTCTGCTGAATGCGATTTTAATTCTTATATATACAACTTTCGTGAAAATTTAGTACGAGAATTAAATCACTCTCAAGCTGATATTAAGGTGCACTTTCCCAGCGTTGCCATCGGTTTATTTTTCTATATTCCCATTTTTCTGATTTTTGTTCTACTCAAGACAAACTTTTTTGGTTTGATTTTATACTTAAGTATATATGAACATGTGAAAAGGTCAAGCCAGTAGCTAATTGTTTATTAATATGATTATTTCGAACGTATTTGCTTTGTGAATCCAAATTGATTATTAGGCTAAGGTTCGTAACATAAGGTCTGAAAAAAGTTAGCCATTAGTGGATTTAATTTTTCCAAACCGAGCGTTTTTAAATCGACTCGATTTTACAGAACAGGCAGGTATATGTAAAACAGTATTTTTGTAAATTTGCGAACATTTTCGAAATTAAATCAGTTAAACAAATACAACATAACACGACACTGTGATTTTTTTCTCGAAAAATTACTTTTTTCGCAAAAAAGTTTGTATAATGCAAACTTTACAATATTCGAATTTTAGTCATTTAAATTCTCTTAAACTTACATTTAAAATGACACTGTATGTTCAATCGACAAAAATCGTTTAGCAAAAAAAAATTTTTTTAAATATTTTAAATGAAATTTATTTGTTGATGGTTATTAAGCAATTGTCTATATGCATTTCATTGGCGCTTTTACCAAATCGTCAGTAGACTTCAACCACAACTTTGAACAGTTACAAACCTCCTATTTTATGCACAGACTTTCAAAAACCATTTGAGAATTTACAAACGATAATATTTTTGAAAATCACAAAAGAATAAAATAAGTGTAGTAGGCTTAGAAACTTATACTTATATTCGATATGAATCTATTTTATTTTTCTACACCTGTATACAATTAGAAATCCATTGGATAACAATAAAAGTATTATAAGGCAAAATAAAAACCAAATTAAACCTTTAAGAAATTTATTATTCGACATATTGTCATAATTATATTTTAAATGAAATTTATTTGTTGATGGTTATTAAGCAATTGTCTATATGCATTTCATTGGCGCTTTTCCAAATCGTCAGTAGACTTCAACCACAACTTTGAACAGTTACAAACCTCCTATTTTATGGACAGACTTTCAAAAACCATTTGAGAATTTACAAACGATAATATTTTTGAAAATCACAAAAGAATAAAATAAGTATAGTAGGCTTAGAAACTTATACAAAACCCAACAAATATTTTATATTCGATATGAATCTATTTTATTTTTCTACACCTGTATACAATTAGAAATCCATTGGATACCAATAAAAGTATTATAATGCAAAATGAAAAATAAAAACCAAATTAAACCTTTAAGAAATTTATTATTCGACATATTGTCATAATTATATTTTAAATGAAATTTATTTTATTGATGGTTATTAAGCAATTGTCTATATGCATTTCATTGGCGCTTTTACCAAAAAAAATATGTATATATTTTTCCTAAAAAATTTTTAGTTTTTGCGAAAAAAAAGTCATAAAGTAGAAATAGCGAGCCGTACCGTACTGTTTCTTTAAGAAAACGTGTCAGCTGTTCGTGAATGGCATGGGAAAACCAATGCAAAAGCTTACCGAATTTAAAAGTCACTTTGCCGTAACGTCCCAATCAGTATAAAATAGAAAACCTAACGTTGTTAAGTGACAGTTGTAAAGCAGTGATGGGTTGCTTGTATGCTAAATGGAATGAGGGTATTTTTGCTCTGTTTTTTGGTACCTTTGGTAAAAATAATATCTGTGTGGGAAACAACTTAAAGTAATACATATATATCTAAGTATGTATGTTTGTACATAAATATACATATATTAGATGTATGCATATAATAAAGAAATACATATCGTCACATAAAATGCAAAAGGGCATATCATCGTTTTTAAACATTTTTCAGGAGAGATAAAAAACTTTAAAAAAATTAAACTATTGTGATTAAAAAAAATTTCAGCATAGTATCATTAATTCAGACAATAGTTTTATTTTATTAAGTTTTTCATCTATCCTGAAAAATTATTTAACAGGACGATATGCCCTTTTGCATTTTATATGACTATATATGCACGTTAAATATAAATGTGATATATATAAAAGGATTAAAATTGTTTCAAACCATTTTTTGTGTATGCACATAATAAAAATAATTTTATTTCTTACATATGTACTTAGCTATGTATTATGTTGGTGAAATAAATTGGAATTTTTTAATAAGCCGAGTCGATTTTTTTGCTAGTTAGGGCTTTTTTCGTTCTATTTAACGATATGTATGTATACATAGATACATATTTATTTATTATAAGTATATAATAGGTGTGTTTGAGTAATTTCCCAGTAATGTTTATCCAGTAACACAATGATAGAGACTACAATAAAATTTACTCTCTATTCAAAAAATATTAAAAAAAGTTGTCGAACAACATTTTGTAAAAACTTACAAGTAATAATAATGAACAATAAACAACGCAATAAACTTCCACTGTTTAAAAATATTTTCAACAATTTATGTATATAAAAAAATTTTCACATAAAAATTAGAAAACGTTAAATTCAATATTTCTCATTTTATTTACATTTCAAAATAAACTTTATTTAGAAACATGTTTCTATGTTGCTAGTTTTTACTTGAAAAAATTTCGCCAGTAAAATCCAGCAAGTTCTTAGCAACAAAAATGTTGCTTATACTCTCTCGTTACAAATGTTTAAAAGTAAACGACCGCAATCCAGTACAAATAAGTAATAATTTGTACAAATTATCGAGTACTCAAACACACCTAATGTAGATATATTTTTAAGTACCTACACCAAATACAGTTTTAATACTACATATTTACATCGTTTAAGCACTTTTTCTTCGCAAAACTCACTATTTGAACATTTTTAATTTCCATCACTGTTTTGTGAACAGCTGTTTCTTTTTCATATTAAAGCAACAAAACAGAGTAAAACATACGTACGTTTTTAAATGTTCTATAAGTGGACAAACGTGCTAACAGTAAATTTAAATTTGAAAATCATCCTAAAAGTATTAAAAAATCGTTTTTATGGTAATTTACTACGAAAAATTTAAGTCGCTAATATAGCGAACATTAACTTCGAAAAACGGCTAACGACATTGAATTCAGTGTACTCGAATTAAATTTAGCAGTAGGGAGCCCAACTTGTTAAATGTTGAGACTTGCATAGAGTAATTTATTAAAAAACTTTAAAATATTCAGCCGTATGTAAAATTTTTAAGAACTTTATATGTGATGAAAATTGTATCCTGATATATAATACAAAAGTCCGTGAATAATATAGACTAAATTTACATGTTGAAATATTTCATGAAACATTTTTATTTGCTTCTTACAACTGTGGAGATTCAAATTGGGTAACGAAACTTGGCAAGAATCATCTAAACATTCATTTCATACCACTTCTAACCAAATTTCTTCCGTGACCATAAAAAAGTTTCATGCAACAAATTCCATGAAATATTTCATCGTGTAAACTTAGAAATTTAAAAAAAAAACTTTTTTTCATGAGGATTTTTTCCTTTTAACAGGGGATTTTTTGGGAAATATTTTTTAAAATTTGGGAGCGCGATAGAAGGACCTGACAGCCCTTGTTCTTGTATTAAATACTCTCTGAGCGACAAATTCCTCAAATTGTTATTGCAGAACACGCTTAAAAGAGACAAAAACGAAAAAATGTAATGGGGACATTTCTGAGGATGTTGTCATTTACATGGTCATTAATGATAGGTGACAGTGTCGCTCTTGTTGTCATGTATGAACTTAGCGGCCATTTGTTCGAAAATGTCTTCACTGATCTGTTTGAGCTGTCACCAAGAGGTCATCGACGCGTTAATATTTTCATCCATCGGTCTTGCAAGATGTCTGAAAGGCATGGCCAACCGGTTATTTTTATGTTTTGGGAAATTTTATTTATATTTTACAATGGCTGTAATCACACGGGTACAGTTTTTAAGCCGCATAATTTTTGTTCTTTCCAAAACAAACGAGACTAATTCATCTGGCCTAAAATGTATACATACATACAACTTTGTGTGTATTAGTGTATTTTGCGTTCATTTGTTATTGCAAAGTTGCATGTATTAGTTTTGTGCTGCTAATGCGGGGTTGTAGCTAGTTGAAAAATTATGCCAACCAAAAACCATTCTCTTCCCCTCTTGCTTATAAGCTCTCATGTAATGCCAGTACAATTGCTCTCGTGTGATTACTTTCAATGAGATGCTTAAAAATATTACTTAACTTGCCAACACAATTGTTTTTTTATTGATCTGTCGATTAAAATAATTTTTAAGTGCAAAAGGTGAGGTCCATTGAATAATTGCGATAACGCACAAGGAACACCCCAATATTTTATTGCTAGTCATAAAAACGAGATTGAATTTTTTAATGAACAAAATTAAAATAAAAAGGTACTTTGCTCTGAAATGTTATACAACATGCATGTATTGAAAAATTCCTTTGAAAAAATTGTCAAATTTACTATTGAATTTAACGTTTACAGTACATAAATAAGTTAAGTAAAGTGCGACTTTGGGTCACACACGAAGGGTTCCTTATGAATACACATGCATATATATATATATATATATATATATATATATATATATATATATATATATATATATATATATATATATATATATATATATATATATATATATATATATATATATATATATATATATATATATATATATATATATATATATATATATATATATATATATATATATATATATATATATATATATATATATATATATATATATATATATATATATATATATATATATATATATATATATATATATATATATATATATATATATATATATATATATATATATATATATATATCCCATTTCGTTTTTTTCCCGTTTTTTCATTTTGGAAGTTTTTTCGTTGTGCTTTTTTGTTTAATATAGGTTTTTTATTTTATAAGTATTTTTCGTTTTTTTTGGCGATTTTCTGGGTTTTAGCGCTTTTTTAACTTTCGTAGCTTTTTCGTTTTTTCTGGCGATTTTTCGTTTTTTGCAATTTTCTTGTTTCTTGCCGATTTTTTTAGTTTTGGCAATTTTTTGGTCTTTGGCGTTTTATAACGTTTTTTTCGTTTTAGCGATTTATTTTATTTGTGGCGATTTTTTCAGTTTTGACGCTTTTTTCGGTTTTGGGTATTTTTTCGGTTTTTGGTGATATTTTTTTTGCGATTTTCGGTTTTTTGCAATATTTTTTTGTTTTTTTTTGCCGATATGTTTAGTTTTGGGGTTTTTTTTTTGGTTTTGCCATTTTTTGTGTTAATGTTTTTTTTTCGCTCTTTGACGATATCTTTAGTTTTAGCAATGTATTTTAGTTTTTGGACTTTTTTCAGTTTTGGCGCATTTTTCGGTTTTGGAGACTCTTTTCGGTTATTTGTGACTTTTTTAGTTTTAACGAATTTTCGTTTTGACACTTTTTTTCGTTTTGACATTTTTTTTTTGGTTTTGGCGATTTTTTTAGTTTTCGTGCTTTTTTGGCGATGTTTAGTTTTGGTGATATTTTGCATTTTAGCGATAAATTTTTAAATTCTGGTGCTTTTTTCCTTTAAGCGTTTTTTTCATTTTGGCGATTTTTCGTTTAGAAATTTTTTTAATTTTGGAATTTTTTAGTTTTAGTGTTTTTAAAAATTTCAAGAGTTTACCTCTTGCAGTTTCCAACATACAGCATATTGTCTAAATTAGATAGTAAAATTACATTAACTGATAGAACACTCTTTAATTTTTATTGTTTTAAATATCAGTATTAAATGGTGTAGTCTACAGACTACACCAATTAATACTAATTTTGAAATTTTAAAGTCTATATATAAGTGTCTATATATTACATTAGTATTTCAACATGTTTCGTTGCCTGCTTTACACTTTTGGTGTACGGAACCCTAAAAAGCAATAATTTCATTTAATTATTCTTAATTATTATCATTTCAATGTTTTTTAACTGAATAAACACAATTGGAGGGGTAATATAAATTAATTACATATATATACATAAATATATCATAGTGTTGTAAATATTATGTGCATGTCATATAAGGTTCCCACTTTTTTTGCCAATTAAAGTATATTGGTTATTAAAGGTTAAGAAAAAAAGTACACAGTACAAAAATAAAGTGCAATTTATTTCTCTTTATTGTTATATTTAAAAACGTATTTTTTATTCCTTTTCGCAAGTTTTATCAAATAATTATCATTTCGAAACAATTGCACAGCATTTTTACAGTCTATATTTAAATTAAAGTAAATAATTAATCAGATTCAGATTATCAGATTCAGAGACGCTTGGCTTCTTTCGTCACGCCATTTGTTCTTCATTACAGAAAACTCTCTCTCTCTCTCTGTGAATGCTAGCGTGACAGGAACAGGGCTGTTAGATATGGAGATTTCTCGCCAAACGTGGCGATTTTTCAACTTGTTTGGCGTCTAAATTTTTGATTTGGCGACATGGCGATTTTTCTGGCGATGAATAAATTTGCTGCCGATTTTTATGGCTAATTTTATAACCATTCAAGATTTCTTGAATTGAAAATTTTAATATTTCAGAAAATTACTTTGTTGAAAGAGTATTTTGAAAAATAAATCCCACTAAAACTTGGCTGCAAGAAATTGAAACAATGTGGTTTTGAAGATTTTTCTTATATTAATTATAGTCATTAATGTGTTTTGAATTTTTATGAGATAAATTTACAAGCATTTTATTTATAATTTTGGCGATTTTCTGCTAAATTTATATACGATTATTTTATAAAAATTTATATTAAATAAAGTATTATATAAAAACAAATTTATTATCAAATATATATTAAGAAAGAGTACATAAAATTGATTTTGGCGACTTTTTGGCGATTTTTCAAATCAATTTGGCGAAATAGCTCGGAAGAAATCTGACAACCCTGGGCAGGAATAGAGAGTAAAAATGAATTTATTTTACACAAATTTGATAAATTATCATCAGTCTTGCAGTAGATTATTCCGAAAAAACCTTCAGAACTGTATATCTGATCATAAAGTTTGTTTAATAACGCAATTTCTCCATAGAGATCATCCATATTTATATTAATTTTTTTCAGATTTAATTTTTCGACTGTTTAACAATATCGAATTTATTTATTTATCAAATTCAACATTGCTCTTTAAATTTATATTGCTAATTGTAAATAACAAGTTTGTATTTTAAAAATCAAACCATTTATTCATGTACTTTAAGACTTTATCAATAAATAATAAAAAATGCATGTGAATTTCGCTAGTCAGTTCCGGTCAAGACAACAGTTTAATTTTTTCGCTGAATAGTTAGCGCGTTTGACTAGAAACCCTGAGGTCTGAGGCTCAAGACTAGTTTCAGGCAAGTCAACAACATTACACTGCCTTACAAGCAAAATGTATAAAGTTGCTAATGTATTTTTAGAGTTATTAAGATATCCCTAACACGAGAAAAGTAAAGAAAAAATTTTAATTTCGGCCATTTTCAGATAACGGTACATTTGTGTTTTTTCGATTACTTCCGAGAGTCAAAAGCAGTTTCGATTGAAATAGTCTATATAACCTGACTGACTTATATAACCTGAATCTATTTTGAATTCTAGATATCTCAAATCATGCGAAATAAAGTATTTTCGCGTACTTTATTCTTTTCATAAAGTATAGAGTACAATTACCCGAAATAACGTAAAATACTTTATTATAAATACGGGTGGCAGCCTAATGTCATACCACTCGAAGTAAAATACTTTGCACTAAGTGTTTGCCACTGTCTAATTTTTTAACATATTTTTTAACATATGATACAATTAATTGTACCATCGTTTACTGTGATACTGTCTAACCAGACACGTCAACTTTGACAATTGAAAATTGCCAAAAATCAGCTTTTTATGCCGGCTAGTTGAGAAAGAGACAACAATTACGTGTTTCATTTTATCTAATTAAAAGTGTGCACGTTTTACAAATGTATGCGTAAAACAAAACAAAAGGAAACACCATTACTTTTGTGATAGTATGTATAAACTTTATAATTGCCTTCCCCGTAGTCCAAGTCTTTAGACATCGTCGATGCATATACGAAACATGTATCTATCACCGACGATTAACGACAATTCAAGTCAACTATTAACAATAAAAGTCGCAGAAGTCGTTGATAACAACGTTGCACAGTGTGACATTTCGCAATTTTATGTGGCGAAAATTAATAGTTCTCGTTCCGGAGTAGATATCGAAATGAAACTTTTTTTAACAAAGACAAGCCGCGAAGTGATTATCTTGTCTGCGGAAAAGACCCAGGGTCTATGGCGGGAATCGAACCCACGACCTCTGGACTGACAGGCTAGCATGGCTAGCACTCAGCCACAGGGGCACCCAAACATATAATGTCTAAGTGATATTTTATAGACAAATATGTGCGTGGTTCGCCCACTTTTATTGGTAGCCCCATGAATGCTAAAACAAACTGGTCTGTGCATTTGACCAGACCCACCTTCCCATATGTATTTTGACGTGCTGAATTCGAATCTGGTGTCCGTTTGGCTCATACACCCTCAAAAATCGAGAAAAACTTAAGTTTTTCGCAATTTAGTCGAAATTTAGAAGGCGTAAAAGCCAAACGGGCCTCAAATTCGGGCTCAGTGCGTCGAAGTACATATGAGTAGCTAAGTCAGGCCAATTTTAATTTTTTGCTTCGTTTGTTTATTAAACATCTTTGCTTAATTTATTTTTCCTGCTTAGAGTATTGTGATTAACACACATCTGCAAGATTGCTAGTGTGGTTTTTCTTTTCTATCCAATTTTTATGGTTTTATTACGGTATTAAAGGAACTCAACAAGCTTTAGTTAGCAAAAATACCTACTGTTGGATTTACTTAAAATGTAAGTATTAAATGCTATGTTCATATTTGCACAAAGTAAAAATATATAGTTAAAAAACTAAAATATACGCTTTTATTATGCATTTAAAATTATAAAGCAATCAACTGATTTATGTAGTTATGACTGATTTATGTAGATATGTAACTACTTATCAGTTTTACCTTAGCCAATAACATACTTACATCTATTGAAGAATAAAAGAAGTCATACATATATTTTTTTGAAGAATACGTGGTGGATATTAGATATTCTCGAAAGTTTAAGTTTCATAAGAATCGGTTAAATAGAAGTTAAAACGATGTTTATATTGCCTGGGCGTGGCACTGCACATATTTTTAATCATTAAATAGTATTATCAGGGTAACTCAATGTGTCTGCAAACTTTTGTAGAAATCAGTTTAGAAAAAGTAGTTATAGGATGGGCGTGGCACTACCCACTTTTATAATTATCAAATTGCACTGGCACGAGAGCCTGGTGTGTATGAGAAGTTTCAAGCTGATCGAACATCCTGAATATTGTAAAAATTACGTTGACAGATTTTATTACATTGTTAGTATGTCACGAGTGACGCCAATTTTTTATATTTTTAAACATGAGAATCTATTTAATATTCTGGTACCAGTATGAGGGCTGACTGAACTCGATGAAACAACTTAGATCTGCTCCCTTAAAAATTTTATATACATTTTTGCTTCCTTGCATTTTGTGGATTTTTGCTTCAATGAGTTTTTTTTAAATTATATATTATATTGCTTAGAAAACAAACAATACTATTTAGAATTGAATGATAAAATTATAAAGGAATTTTTCTTTGAATGTTCAATCTTCACATGCTTTAGAATTTCTTTCTTAAATAAAAAATAATTTGATCGAAAGATTAAATTAAAAATGAACTTAAGCCAAACTAATTAAACAAGTTTGCATAAAAACCATACAGTTCAACTAAAAATTCATAACTCAATTATTATAAAGGAATTACAAAATTTTTGTATGACTTAAATAAAGTTTTACTTGCTTTTCTACTAATTATCTGCATATTTTTAGTATAGATTCTTTGGAAGTAATGAAAGTGTAGTTCCTTAAAAATTACATCCAATTTTTTATACTGGGTTAATATCAATTTTAAATATTAATAATCTCTTACACTGTAATTTTGCATAATACGAAAATTGTTTGTCTTGAGTTTTGTTAATCTAAACTCAAACTCAATTTCAATATTCGCATCGGTATCAGCGGTATTTATTTTTAAGTATCGGTATCGGATCGGCAAAACGGCGTATCGTTACATCCCTAAATAAAATCACTAAAATTGCAAATTTCAAGAACCAGGCTCTTAGCTTTTCTTGATACTGAATATTTGATAATAGTTATATTCATTACCATTCCTTTTCTACGTCTTATCAGCATGTATTTATATTACATGTAGTCCTGTCTATAACATATCAAAAAATCAACCAGATCGGGCAACATTCTTTTTTGACTTTTGATCACCTAAAAGTACAAAAAGTCACAGGTTGCGTTATGTTACCAACTATAATTGTCGGTGCTATAATTGTCGTCAATAAATATATAATAATATTATATAATCGAATCGAACCCACAACCTCAACGCTAATAGGTTAGCACGTAACCTACTAGCCCAACAAGGTTGTCGCCACACGATGTATTGCATGTAATTGCTCTTCATCTTGTCGTCAATAAGGCTTTATTGCACAAATTTCATAAATATATCAGAACAAATTATTTGCAGACGACAACGTGTACCACTTTGTCGCTATACTTATTTCTAAATGTGATTTATAGGCGACAAATCATTGATTGTCTTGAAGACATCATCGATGAAAATGTCGTCTGTAACATTTGGGCCCAAAGGGTTTAGTTACTAAACTTTGATAAAGTATGTTTGCAAGATTTCTCTGTGTCAAAATAAAAAGCTTTTTTTACTTTGGATTGAATAAGCTTTTATAGGCACAGCAACGAATCTTTAGTTAGTGCTTAAGCAACCGTTAGTTTTCGTAGTGTAGTGGTTATCACGTGTGCTTCACACGCACAAGGTCCCCGGTTCGAACCCGGGCGGAAACAAACTTAATTTTAGTTATGTTTTTATCGAAATTAGTTATTTGTTACTTTCATGTAACATATTTTTCATTTTGGTTTTTTTTTGTAATGTTAAATTTTTTATTGAAATTGGTTTTATAAACTAAAATTCCTAACTCTTTCAAACTGGACAATAAATGTGTATACATATTAGAGATGGGCGCGTGTCGAAATTTTCCAACACGACACGACCCGAACGCGAATACCGGGATGTCCAACACGTACAAAACACGAACACCAAAAAATTTCAAAACACTACACATTCTTTTTGTATTCAGAGACATGTTTTTTTATTTTAACGTTTCATCTTCTATTTGAATTAATTACATATTTTGCATTCGTACGATATGATTTAATCTTAAAATCGTTTCGTTTTGTTTTCGTTTTAACCCTTAATAGCATAGTGGTAAATTGAGGAACCAACCAACAATATGTAAAACTTTGTTTAGCGATTGCGTTACTCTACGTCTCCACCAAACTTGAAATGCTGTTGTAACTTGAAGTTATGACTGCGTTGTTAAAACAATTGCACTAACAATTATGTTATAACCTGAAGAAAGCATTAACTTGAGCGGTCTACACTTAACATTAACTTGAAGTTACTGTTAAGTTAAGTTAGGTGTAGACTGCAAATTAAAATATTGTTGCTATGCTTTATAAAGTGTTAAGTAATTCAAATACTTTTGTTTTACGTTGATCGGTACTTGAAAATAAATTCATTTAAAACGTGTGTGTTAAGTATAGTGGCCGCACATCGTAGCAAAGAAATTGTGTGCTTTTGGTTTCGTACAAGACATTATTTTCGAGTAAAAAAGTTGCAAATGTTAAACAAAAAATATTTCCGTTATTATTATAGTGTATAGAAACATAAGTATGTAAGTATTTAAGCTTTAGTATTTTTTGGTTTTTACCTATTTCTTTTGTATTACTGGATGGTCTCTTGAAGGACCACCAGGAGCTGATAGTTAATATTATGTATATGAAATTACATAGGACCGCTACTTTACGTACGCACGTAGAAATCGATGTTTTAGAACGGAGCAAGAGCTTTCCGAGTTTTACAATTCGGTGGCTTAGACAGAAAGCGAAGACGAGTTAGACTCTTCTGATGATGATATCGATTAAGGTCCGGATTATGATTTTGAAGCTACTCTTCGCAATGAAAACACAGAAGCTGAGAACCATGTAGAAGATTGTTAAAACGATGAATTAGAAGAAACCGATTTAGGTGATCATAATACAGATTTAGATAACGCAACCGTGGAATCAAATAAAAATAGTGCAGAATTGGTGATTGTTCCCAATGGCAACAAAATGCAACAATGTTTGAAGGAGATCCTAGTGGTTCCGCCAGGAACCGACTATACTTCATCTTAGAGATTCTAGTGGTTCCGTTAGGAACCAACCGTGTTTTTTTAGCTCTGCCAGGTAAACATAACATATAAGTAAACTGTAGAACAAATCTTGCTTAGAATGGCGAATTTTATAACATATAATTTTTCAGATAAAAAAAAATATCAGGATATTAAGGGTTAAGTTTGCTCCACACGACACGACCCGAATACGAACAAAATCAGACTTTCTGTCACGAACACTTCGTGTTGAGTCGTGCGTGTTCGTGTCACGAAAAAAAACACAACACACTCCCATCTCTAATACATACACATACATACATATTACTTAAAATGAAGTTCGAACAAAATGCCGACATCGGAAAAGTAATTAATACATATACTAATATACGGATATTAGCTCTAAGGACAAAATTATAACAAAGCTGAAGTGAATGACAATTTTTGTATTTTTGGTATTCTGAAAAATATTGTAATGAAAAATATATAACAAATTTGTCACCTTATAAAAAGCACATAACGAATAAAATAGTATGTGATTATATTTTTTCTTGTTAATTTACTTGTTGTTTTTGAGAAATTAATATGAAAAACATGATTGTGAATTCACAAATTTTAATAAGATTCAAAGTAAGTGGCCATATTTTTATATTTTTATACTTTTGGGATAATTATTAAATAGCAAAAGTTGCTGCAATTAATTTCCTCGTAACAAAGCTTTTTAGCCAAAAATACATATTAAATAAAGATTTTTTGCGAAAAATTATTTTACGCGAATAAATATTAGAGTGGGGTTATTTAGTTAGATGAGTAGAACTCTGTAATTGCCTAAATAGTACAAGAATCATTTTTTTACTTAAAAATTCATATTTTTAAGCCGAGTATATAAATGATAACTTTACCGTAGTCGAGTTATGTTTGCCATCAATCTGTTTTAAAATCAAACTCAAAAACTTTTTCCTAAACCAAACTTTTGAAGAAAATTTGTTTTCTCGCAAAAAAATCATATCATGTAAGCTCGTAAATTCAGTTGATTTGATAATCCCAAATAATAAAAACATAATTTGTAAGCTATTGTTACGTAAAAATTTTAATACGCAAATGAGCGAATATGAGAGAAAACTTCAAAAATGTGTTGCGCCATTACACTCAAAACATTTAATAAAATCTGTTTTTTCATTTAAATTCATTTTATATAAAATATTTTAAATTTATAAATGAATAAAATTTAAATTTATAAATAAATTTGCAAAAGATAGCATCACTCTGCAATATTTTTGCTGGACAAATTTGTGCCAGTAAAATCCATTACAGGAGAAAAACACATGATTCAATAAAATAAACAAACAAAAAGTAGGCAAACAATATGTATACAATTTTTAATAAAAGCGTTTAAAATATGAAAAGCTGAATGAATTAAAAGTGCAACAAAAACTGGAAATAATTATATTACATGCATCCTAAGCAAGTTTTTATCACACTGTATGTTCCAGAAAAGCATAAAGTACCAAGTTTTCTTTCCTTTTTAAAAAATTTTTCTTTTAATTGTTTTATTAACATTAATGTGCTAGAGATCTAAAGCTTATAGATGTTTGAGTACTCATTATTACTGCATATTATTTTGGGTACCGAACATCAAAAATCAAAATTTATCTATTTTCGTATGTCATTTAACCAGAAACAACATTTAACATCATGTACAAAATAAATAAGAGTAAAAGCTTATTCCGAAGTTCTATTTAATACATACATATCGCCACGAATTTCGAATTATAAAAATGCATTGTATAAAACCATCTATATACTGGGTAGTCAAAACAACACATAGGTACTTTACATCACTACACTTTATAGTGAACAGTCAGCTGTTTTGATTAACGTGCAAGTTTTTGCAATTTTTCCATTCGCGTACTTTTTTGTGCAAAAGCCATTATAGAGAGTAATATGTTCAAATAACCCTGAATTTACTCAACTGCTGGATTTTACTGAAAAAGTAAACAAAGGGACCTATTAATTTTACGTAAAAATTCAGCTTAGTATATTGAAAGCTTTTTAAGCTTTTTATTATCACTAGAACTATATTATACCGAATACCAAGGCGAATTGATAACAGGTGGCGTTATCAGCGCAACTGACTGTTCAACTAACTGCCAAACTTTGTTTACAAATTTGTTATTTAAATAAATTGCAAAAATTTAAATGTGAATTTGTTAATTTGTTTTGGCAATTGCTTGAACAAAAATTGCTTTTTTGTATCAATTCGCCGATGACTATACCTTATTGATCTACCTTGCAGAAAGAATACCGTGACAATATATTTTTTATTTCAAAATATTTAATCAGAAAGTTGACAAATTTATATGACAAGAAAATTTGCCATATTTTATTAGGCTACAACGAGTATAAATATTTGAAATATGCCAACAAAAAAAAAACTTGAGAAATTACAGTCTTATGCAAATTGCAGAAAATACAAACCAATGGTGAAAACAGAATAGAGCTTGAAATAGCGTAAAAATAGCTAAAACTGAAAATTAACAAATAAACTTTAAACTTGGTTAAAATTCAATGAAAAACTCACGAAAAAGTTCCTGAAATCGAAAAATTCGATTGGCATTCTAAAGCGTCCGCCACACTTGCAATTTTTCATATTGTAACTACAATAATATCGCCAATATGTATGTCATAATAAAATGTGGCACAGTATATTGCCCAAAATAAAAAGGTTTTTGATTTTTATTTAACAATCAAGAAATTTTTGTCTAATGTGTTGGAAACATTGTTCAGTGTTAGGATTACTTTTACAGGGTCAGGAAAATTGGGCAAAATTGTATTTGAAAGTATTGTGAAATTTTTTGCATAGTATAAACGACAATAATATTGTAAAATTTAAAAATAAAAATTGGAGAAATCTCAGCAACATTAAAATATTTGTAAAAAAAGATTCACAAGTAAAGTTATCACTAAAATTGGGAGATATGTAGTGCTATGAAGTCTGTAAAAATCGTTAGCCTCTAAAAATTGCGATATGCTAACAAAAGTTAGGTTTAAAAAAATGTGTTTAAACGAAATAAACGAAATTTTCAAACCATATTACTTAAGTATTTCATATACATATTAAGGGTGATTTGTTTTTGCTACCTTCAAAATATTTTGCAGGCATGGAAAATAATAATTATTTTAGAATTCTGTGGAAATACTTTATTTTTAATACTACGGACTCTGTGTGATTTTTACCAATCTTTCTTATGGACAGTCAAGTAAACATAAGAAGCTTAAAACAATTTGCCAAGGACACTAAAAGTATATGCAGAAAAAAAGCTTATGTCGATAACAGTTGTTTACATTGAACTAATTCAAGCACAAGATTTTTTACCTGAAAAATTTTTGCGCACAAGTCACTAAGTTTTTATTAACTGAACAATCACCAAAAAATATTTCGGAAATGTGTTCAAAAGTAGTGGTCTGAAACAATCGATGGTACTATCGATACTATCGATAGTTTTTGACTATCGATAGTTTTCAATACTATCGATAGTTGACGATAGTTTTTGTTATTTTAATTATTAGGTTCGATAGCGTATCTTTTGGGTAAATTTGGTAAAATGAGAGTAACCAAGAATTAATCCCACTAAACACAAATTTACGGGAACAGCAAAAACAACTTTCAGTTCTAGGGAACGACAAAATTTACCAAAACTTGTAAATTAGTGTAAGGTTTTTGAAATATTAATTGCTATGTGTTTTTTCGATGTTGCTGTTTATTTTGTTATATATGTATGAGATTTAAAAAAGTGGATAAGGTAAAGGATGTTGGAAAATTCAGAGACAACAACTTCTTAGAGCTATATTTTTTGTAAATCCTGTTTATTGAGGTTCAATATATTAAGGTGAAAATTCCCGGGAGCTCCCGCACTAATTTTCTGGGAAATTGTGATTAAATTTTGCGGAGTTCCCGAGAAATTCTGTGAAAAACTGCAGTGGCATTTTTAATTTTTTTATTTTTTCCGCTCCCCGGTCAAAACATATGAAGTGCACAAAAAATAAGCTACTGAAGTCTAAGACCAGTCCGTTTGCATTTAGGAGATCAAAATTTATCCGTCAAAAAAACTGCTAACGGCCAATCGTCGGCTAAAAACTTATATGAAGAAAATGTTTCTCATTTTACTACCAGAAAAAAGTTTATTCAACTTAATTGGTAAAAACTTTTAGTTTAAGACTTATAGGCAAGTTAAACTGTATGCCTTTTTAGGGTATTTTTGGATCGGTCTATACTTTAGAAACTTATTATTTTTCCACTTCGTATTTCGGGGAGTGGAAAAAATAATACTTGCACATATATGTATGGGATCTAATGTAAATATATGTATGAATTTTTATTTTTTTTGTAACTCTTATTAATAAATTTACTGAGTTTGTAAGAAATATATTTCTTTTACCAATATACCAAGTACAACATACGTATGTATAGCCAAATTGTGGTTTTAAGACTATCGAAACCTATCGATAGTTATCGATGGTTTTTGAAAAACTATCGCATGCTATCGATAGCGTAGACTATCAATAGTTTCAGACCACTATTCAAAAGTAACAGCGCATGTGGAAATGTGTTTTTTTTTAACGGAAATAAATTGCCAGCACGCAATTGTAAGTCGATTTAGTTCATTAGAGCTGAAAAATATTTGAATGAATTAAGAAGTTACGTTGTTTTTAGAAAAAAAATTTCGGAATGGGTCCATGTTATCTGCGAAATTTTTGATCCATGTAAAAGAGCATAATGGACATCCGCGCTTATTCAAGAACACCACAGAATTATATAAATGGGGGTGTGCCGTAAAACGCACGTTTTGAAATCGCCTAGTTTCCATGAAAAAGTTCAACTCAAAAGCTGACTTATTGCAGCTTTTGAATTGGGTTTAATCTTTCAGATTTTTAAGATCTTTCATACGAACTTAACTTCGAATGCACTAAACTGTCGGATTAACAGAAAACGGTTTTTCGTTTTGGGAAATCGCTTGATTTCAAATCGCGCGTTTTACAGCACACCCACCAAAGAAAATTTTATAACTTGGACGTGGAAAATAATTTTTAAGGTATTCATATATTTTTATGAAATGTAGGGTTGTCTGTGTGGGATGTTAGGACAAAATTATACGAGAAGTTGTTAAATTAAAGAAATTAAATAATTAAATTAAAAAGATTCAGTATATGTAAACATTTTTAGTTATCAATAAAGCGTATAAAATTTTGTTATTTTCTAAGTATGGCTGTGTGTCAAGTTTTTCTTTGAATGACGGTTTAAGTGTCAAACATGATCGATAGTCTGGAGAGTCAACCAACGTATCCTTCAAAAATGATGAATTTTAACTGTCGCTGATAACAAGCCATTTAATATGCTGGATTCTATAAACCGGATGAATATATTCAACGTGCACAGTAATTTCAAGAATGTTCATAATCACACGCGCTACGAGCATATATTTATTCACTACAGATATATATTACGATATTTACCACGTAAATCGGCAAAAAGAAAACTTTCCACTTCTTATTGAAAAAACTTAAAGAGCCCCGTATTACTTCTAAACGACTAGCAAATATATTTTTCACAGAAAACTTTTAAATTTAAAAATCAAAGCTACTGTTTTGTAAATACATTTTACAAATTTGAAAATTTTCACTCAGTTAAAAGCTATTTTGGTTCAAGTTAAAAATATCCTAATTTAAAGCAAAACAACTTCTAAAGTTTAGTAAATAATTATTTAATAGAAATAGATTTTTCTATATATTTTTTATCTATATAATATTTCTAAAATTATATATCCTACAATTTAGTTCAAAAATACTTAGAACTGGTAAATATTTTTCTAAAATTAAGTATTTTTTTGCTAGTCATAATCTTCAATTGAATTTATCTTTTCATTTATCTGAACTATTTTTAAGGAAACTTTTCGTTTATTTTGGTATATCACTTCCTAAAAGAAAGGAAAATTGTTACTCAATAGAAGAAGTTATTTACTGTTTCGTATTTAATTTTATCTAAACTAGGTTTACGGAAACTTTTTCTGAAAATTTATAAGCTATTAACTAAAAATAATTTTTAGAAACTTTTTTCTTAAATTCTAGGAAAATTTCTAAATACAGATTAAGAAAAAGTATGAACTTAAATTCAGAGTACCTTTTTACAGTTTTTAAGTTAATAAATATTTATGAACTAATAAGGAGTAAGTCATTTCCTAATCCTTATTTTTTTAACTAAAATGAAATTGTATAGTTTTTATGATACAATTTCCTTAAACTTATTAACCATTTTCTTATTTTTAATAAATATTTTCTTGAAGTCAGTAAACATTTCTTTATATATAAGAAACTTTTTGTGAATCTTTATGATCTATTTTTAAGGATATGAACTATTTATTTTTTACTCATATCAAGTAATTTTTATTAGATTTTAGTAAAAATTTACTTAAACTTAGAAACATTTTCACTTAAATTTTGAATTTTTTTACTGAATTTTAGTATGTCTTTTTTTGAGTGTATGAAAATTCTAAAATACTGAATGGATTTGTCTGAAAATTAAAATGATTGTAGAGGTGGAGTCAAGTTTTCAGAATAATGTCTTCTAAAATATATATATATATATATATATATATATATATATATATATATATATATATATATATATATATATATATATATATATATATATATATATATATATACACATATATATATATATATATATATATATATATATATATATATATATATATATATATATATATATATATATATATATATATATATATATATATATATATATATATATATATATATATATATATATATATATATATATATATATATATATATATAACGAGTGATTTTTTTGCTATTATCTTTTTGGCAACACTAGTTTTGACAGCTCACGCACGTTTTGTATCTTGTGTCACTGTCAAACATCTTCAGTTTGGTCTATAATTTAATTATGAATCGTCTTACAAACGAACAACGCTTGCAAATTATTGAATTTTATTACCAAAATGCGTGCTCTGTTAAGAAAGTTCATCGCGCGCTTCTTCCATTTTATGGTCAGTTTAATCGACCTACTGAGGCTTCTATTCGGGCTATTGTAAAAAAATTTCGCACCAAATTTACATTGTTGGACATTAAACCACCAACACGTTTACGTAGAGTGCGAACTGAAGAAAATATCGCAGCCGTATCGGCCAGTGTTGGTGATGACCGTGAATTATCGATTCGGCGCCGTTCGCAGCAATTGGGCCTCTGTTACTCCACTACGTGGAAAATTTTGCGGAAGGATTTGGGTGTGAAGCCTTATAAGATACAGCTGGTGCAAGAATTGAAGCCAAACGACCTACCACAACGCCAAATTTTTGGTGAATGGGCTCTTGAAAAGTTAGATGAAGATCCACTTTTTTATCGAAGAATTGTGTTCAGCGACGAGGCTCATTTCTGGTTGTATGGATACGTGAACAAGCAAAACTGCCGTATTTGGAGTGAAGAGCAGCCAGAAGCATTGCAAGAGCTACCAATGCATCCACAAAAAAGAACCGTTTGGTGCGGATTATGGGCTGGCGGCATCATTGGGCCGTATTTCTTCAAAGATGATGCGAATCACAACGTTACTGTGAATGGTGAGCGCTACCGTGCATTGATAACAAACTTTTTTCTGCCCAAAATGGAAGAGCTTGACTTGCATGACATGTGGTTTCAACAAGACGGTGCCACATGCCACACAGCACGCGAAACAATGGACCAATTGAGAGGCGAGTTCGGTGAACAGTTTATTTCACGCTTGGGATCGTGCGATTTAACGCCTCTAGACTATTTTTTGTGGAGCTATGTTAAGGCTAATGTCTATGGCGACAAGCCCGCTTCGATTGACGCACTGGAAGCCAACATTGCTAACATTATTCGTGAGATACCGGCCGAAATGTTGGAAAGAGTATGCCAAAATTGGACTAAGCGGATGGACCATTTGAGGCGCAGCCGCGGCCAACATTTGCATGAAATAATCTTCAAACATTAAATTATATCGACCCAACTATCGATCCAAATAAATATTTCATGCATTTTTCTGAATTTTATGTGTTTTTTTTTACTTTCCGATAGTTCTTATAAAATCACCCATTATATACATATATATATATATATATATATATATATATATATATATATATATATATATATATATATATATATATATATATATATATATATATATATATATATATATATATATATATATATTAATTAATTAATATTCTAATAAGTAAAATATTAATTTTGGGAAATAGTGCGATTATAAATTTAAAAAATATAAATTTTAGCAACTCCCAAAAAATCACGAATTTTAAACATGGCAGCACCCGGCCAAAAATACTTCTTTGACATCACATTATACGAGTATTAAATGTATAGTTGTTGTTATTACATTTATTTTTTCTACATACCGTCTTACATCTGCAATTAGAGCACAAAAAGAACATGCCTGTGTAGTAGGGTGTTTTTTTTAGAGGTATAGAACTTCGAATTGAAATAAAACACAAGAAAATCGTTTTAATGTCCATCAATTTGGCTTTATTGGAAGGATAATTTTATGCCATTAATGTTTAAATATGATTTCGGGCATGTGGCCGCCGCGGCTGGCTCGACTAAAGCCAATTCTACAGGTCCAATTTTCAACCACTTTTTCGAGCATATGGGGCCGTATGTTGGCAATAACGCCACGAATGTTGGCTTCCAAGTCCCCTAACGTTTCTGGTTTGTAGGCGTAGACGAGCGACTTCACATATCCCCAAAGAAAATAATCCAATGGTGTCAAATCACACGATCTTGGTGGCCAATTGACAGGTCCATTCCGCGAAATTATGCGCTCATCGAATGTTTCCTTCAATAAATCGATTGTGACGTGCGCTGTGTGGCATGTAGCGCCGTCTTGTTGGAACCACAACTCATCCACATTCAAGCCATCCAATTCGGGAACAAAATAGTCGGTTATCATAGCTCCAATTGCTGTGCACGGTAGCGAATCGATTCATTCGGGTCCTCTTCAACACTTTGCTCTACAGCGGCAATTGTTTCTTCGGTGCGCACTGTTCGACGTCTCTGCGGATGCGTATTATCACATAGAGTAAACGTAGTGCGAAAACGATCCATGGTTAACCGAATTAATTGCTCTGATGGACGATTATGTCGACCATAAAATGGACGGATCTTGCGGTAAACTTCGCGAACTGAACCATTATTTTCGAAATAAATTTGCACGATTTGCAAGCGTTGTTCTTTTGTCAACCTGTTCATGATGAAATGGCAAACCAAACTAAATATTAATCACTTGACAGCTGACAAAATGGCCGCCAGTTAAAAAAGTGATGCCAACTTAAAGTTCTATACCTCAATAAAAAACACCCATTATATGGTACAGTAAGAAAATAATAAAACATCATTGATTATTTTGTTCATGTTAATCTTTGATATTGTTTAAGCTTTTTATTGATTTAAATAAAAGTTTCCTACAATATCTTTAGCTTTTCTATGAAATTTTTGGGTAAAGGTTCCCTGATGATCTGCATTTAGCCCCAGTGAAATGCGCATATTAACTAGCTAATACCCCTTAGTAATCAATGTCAATGTGTTTTTATAAACAATTAATATTCTACTGAATAAGTAAAACATGAATTTTGGGAAATAGTGCAATTATAAATTTTAAAAAAATTTTATGTTAGTCGGAAATTGTATGTAAATTGGAATCATGTTGCCAAAAGAGTTGATGGAGTAGGTGTTCAAAATCTGATGCAGACTCTGAGCGCGAAAATTCGAAAATTTGCTTTATATAAAAATGAATTGTAATGGTTTGATATTATTTGTATCTTTGAAGTAACTGAAATAATTTGTTGTACTTAATTCAATTTTGTTTCTATTGGTTTATAAGTTATTAAGAAAATAATATGCAAATTTTTTTTTCTTTCCAAGCTTTATATTACACTAATTATATAGATTTTAATCGCTAAAACTAAAACGTAATTTGACCTTGTAAATAATGGTAGTTTTTTTATATGTTAGAACACGTTAGTACTAATTTGAGAGAGAATTTTGTTATTTACTAACAAAAGCTTTGACTTTGTGACTATTTTAAAGCGCAAAAAAAATTTAAAAGTTAGTCGAGCAATAATTGTGAAACACATAACATGAATAAAACAATAGACGCCATCATATTTGGGGCAACCGGGCTTACGGGCAAAATAGTTGTTGAAGATGCACAGAAAATATTCAAAGATTTTAAATGGGGCATAGCTGGCAGAAATGAGGTTAGTAATCATGTTTCATTAAAATTTAATACCGCAAATATCTAACAATAATCATATGTAAATCATGTTACAGGCGAAATTAAAAAAAGTCTTACAAGAAGTGGGCAAAAAGAGTGGAAAAGATATATCGCACATACCCATCATTATGGCTGATGTGAGCGATGAGGCTTCTATAGATAATATGGTTAAAATGTGCAAGGTAATTTTGTGTAATTAGATTATTATCGATATTTTTACCAAATTTACACACACAATCAAGCAAGCTCACAAAAAAAAAATCAGTCATGCAATTCATTGCTTTCTTCTGCCTCACGCTTATATACGTACGCTCAAGTGACGCAGCAAAAAAATACTGAATAAGTCAGGCGTGGATACAAGGGGGTGCGGGGGGAAACAGGACATCCCCCCTCCAAAAAAAGAGTAAATTTCTATAGAGTTTCTAAAAGAAGTTTGGAAAAATAGTATGTTTTACTTAGAAGTTACCCCCCTAAAAAGCTCAAGCTGGATCTGCTCCTGAATAAGTGGTGCTTCGGGCTCCGAAAACAACCTTGTCCTGTTTTGTCTGTTGGTTGGAATTAATTAGCTTTTTCCTTATTCCTTGGAATATTATGTCATGATTGATAACACTGGCCTGCAAAAAAATTTAAATTTTCGAGCTAAATTCAAATCCGTTTCCATAACTAATATGGAAACCGAAATAGGGCGGTCACGATAATACATTTCATCATAACTCGATAACGATTTGCTAGATTTAAATCAATAAAGCACCAAAATATGCGGAATAAAATTACCTTTAATATACAATTTTTTCAGATTTCCAACTGTTTCGGTGTTATTCAGAAATAAGCAGCGAAAAATATTTCTTTCGTGCAAAATTAAGTATTTTTTTCGTTTTCAAAGCTTATAAAAAAATTAAGAGGGCAACAATTTTACATTTTTGTCATTTACTAGAAAGATCGATATAAGAGGAACAAAATAAGCCATAAATGATTAAAATTGATGGACAAATATCGATATAATTCACAAATAGGTAAAGGAACACAATTGCTAAAAATAGCAGTTTCCATACAACAGAAAGATTTTAATTTGTGTGTGTATATGTGTGTTGTATGAAAATCGCAATTTTTGTCAATTAAGTTCCCCCACTTGATTTCGAATAAAATCGATATTTATTTATCGATTTGAACGACGTATGACTTCTTTTATTGTTAATATGTAGTATACCTAGTTTTCTGACAAATGACAAAAATTTTAAATATTTTACCTTTTAATATTTTGTATGATTTTAATTATTTATGGCTTATTATATTCCTAATATACCTAACTTTCTGACGAATGACAAAAAAGGTAAAATTTTGCCACTTTAATTTTTTATATGGGTTTTTGAAAACGAGGAAAAAGTTTAGTTTGCATAAAAAAATAGCTTTTCGCCGCTCATTTCTGAATAACTCCGAAACAGTTGGGAATATAAAAAAATTATATATAATAATAAGTGACTGGAAGGTAATTTTATTTCGCATCGTTTGTGGTTATGGTAAAATATACTGATGCACCTAGTGGAAATACCCAGATAACAAAAACATATGAAAATAATATCGCAATCGCATGTTGCGTAAACAATTCTCGGACAAAACACTCGAGAACGGCTATCGAAGTCGGAAAGAGAAATAGCTGCTAGAGCTTCCTCTTTGCTCAGTTTGTGGGAGCAAATCTTTCGATTTCGATGTTTCGCTAACGATTCAATAGCGAATCTTTACCAATATCAAAAGTGAACAGATATCGACGAAATTTCGATGCCGAAGAAAGGATGGAAAAAGTAATTTTTCAAAATTGTTATCTTTATTTTTTCATTTATTAATTTTAATGTAAATGAAATATTTATTTTTTAATATTTTAACTTACGCTGCAGTTAGACAGAATAAATTACACATTAGCCCCGATCCCGTACTTTTTGGGTAAAGCTCGGTAAAATGAGAGTAAGTAAGAATTACTCTCACTAAACACAAAAGTACAGGAACAGCAAAAATCTAATTTTTATCCCAAAAGTTAACATGGAAGTGTTGTGAAAATAAACAAAAAATAAAAAGCATTATAGCGATTTTAATAGCATTTTTAGTTTTTAGTTACTTTGTTGAATATATGCAAATGTATTTTGCTTTGAATTTTGCAAAACTTGTAATTATTTCGTCACTATTTTTGTGTACAAAAATCATATTTTTCATTTGTTATTGTTTATTTTTCAAGCAGCTGATTGTTTTGCGCTGTACACAATCTGCCCGAAAAAGAAGTACGGGCTGTTTCGTGCAAGAAGAAGAAGAAGAAGAATATTATTCTCTCAAATTCAATCTCATTTACCCAATCTTGCAGTACGGGAACAGTTTTCGTGCAAATTAGGATCCCGCGGGATCCCAATCACAAAACAAACTAAATTTAACTTTCTGTAAAGGAATTTAATGAAATAGTAAACATTTTGTCTAAGAACGGACCTACAAACAAATTTGTAAAGATGTAATAGATTTTCTGAAAAATATTACATAATATTTTTTTCTGAATTTATTAAAACAATTGTCTAAAAATACTATCAAATACTAAACAAATCTATAGTTTTTTTAATATATCAATCGAAACTTTTTTCTGGGTCATCATCATCATGCATTAAGCATTTATGAAATTTCACTTTGTTAAATATGTTCAAGTCTGAATGTTTATCTAAAGACTCTAAAAGAATGAATGAGAATTAATGCAACGAAATTAAGGAATTGATTCACTTAAAAATCTTCAGTAAACAAACTTGGTACAATCGAATTCCTTTTGCTATCATTGTTGTTCATATGGGTTGTGTTTTACAGCACAGTTTTTCTTGTGGTTTTTGGTTTTTGCGCTCTAAATAAAAGTCAAGCAAACAATTCATAGATTATGGACAGAACATTTACTGAAAATTAAATATATTTTTAGACAAACTTTTGTTTGAAAATTTTTTGGTGATAATTTTTTCTGTAAATGTTGAGTACGGGATCGCACCTATTATAGAAATTATCGAAAATAGTTCGATATTGCAAACATTCACATTTTATGAATTTTCGGAAATTTCGTTTATTATCGCGACTTTATCGATAAAAGCTCGAGGTAGCGAATATTCGATTTTTTAGATTCACGAGCAATTATCGAAAAATTTTGTTTCGAAAGTGCTAGCTTTAGCGAGCATTCTTTTATTTTGAACCTCAGGTTTAGTGGGTATTAGTCATGCCTAGTAAAAAATTTGAGCGTGAGAGAAAAAAACCGAAAACGGATTTGAATTTAGTGCATTAAACTTTATATATTCCACAGATTTTTATTTAAAGGCGACTTTTTCTGTAGAACAGTATAATTATTGATTGCTAACAATCTTATAACACTTTGGAAGTTATCGGTATAGAAGTTTTGCCGTGTTAAAGAAAAACAGAAGAATACTTACGAAAAATTTAATCAATCTCATTGAAGGAAAAATGTTACTCAAAGTCATACAAGCTCACTCGCGTTTCACACCAAAAATCTGTTGAATGGTTCGCATCTCTAATATGAATTAATTATAGTTAAATATATAAATATTTATTGTTTTTACTGGTGAGTAATTATTGATTTCAGACACAAAGATAAAAAACTTGTAATCATATGTAATCAACTTGCGAAAAGTACGTTTGATTTTTCATTATTATGATGAACGTTTCAATAAAGCTAGTAATTCTAGTCATACGATATATTAATATGCTATTTTATTGTTCAGTAATTAATGCTAAATCATATTAGGCAAATATTCCTTTTTTGTTGTTCTTTTTTTATTAAGAATTTTTTATTATGTCACAATAAGGCACTGAGGTTTTCTACTCAATATGTTCAAAGTCGGTGTATCGCCGGGTGAGAAGAGATAATCTATATACCAGTGGACCGATTTGGCTCAAATGTGAACAGCGTGCTACGAATTTAGTATTTTGTCAGAACACAGCATATGTATTAATATTTTGTCAGAACACACACTATATTTTGAATTCAATACAATTCAGATGTATAATCTTCGGTGTACTTTAACATCTCCTTAGTTATTCACTAAAAATTTCAATTAAATTAAATACAATATTTTTTGGATACAAACGATAATTGATTATTGAAACAATTTGCAATATATGTAATACTAATTAACAAAGTTTTTTTAAGTTATGAGTTTTAGTCAATCTGTATGGGTTTATATCCAAAGAAACTTAATTATTTTGCGTGAGTTCGGTTTTAATTTAATTTTTCAATTAAAATATATTTTTATTTTCGAGATAAATGTGAAGCATGTAGACAAAGAAAATTTTGACTGCACGGAGGGTCGAACTGACATGTTTCGAAAGCTTCCGCTTATCTCTTCAGAATTTTTTTTTCCGCTTAGACCACTTGACCAAAGTCGGTGCTTCGCAGTCAAGAGTTGAATATCACATACCCTTAATCAATTTATACTGCTACTCTTAGAGCTCAATTTCATTTGATATTCACTATTTTCTTTATGTCTTGTGTTAAACTTCTTTTATTATTTCTCTATTCTAGTATGAATTATCATTGATAATTACAAGTACTAGTGTGTGAATGTTTGCTTGTTCAGTTTATTTGAACATGTAAATTCTTTTTGCTAGATGGCTTTATAGTTTAACAATTAAGTAATGAGTTTTAGTCAAACTGTATGGGCTTACATCCAAAGAAATTTTATTATTTTGGCTTCAGTTCGGTTTTAATTTAATTTTAATTTAATTTTTTAACGATATGCATTTGAACGCCCATTTTCATAATAAGCCTGAATAACTTTAACGCGTTTCTCGAGAAATGTCAAATGAAAAGCATAAAAAAACTTGACGTTTAGCTGTAGTTCACATTCAACATCGGCCTTTAAAATTTAACCACCCTTTATAATTTCACTATCCAAAATACTCAAATTAGTATAGATCATAGCGTCGTTATAAATGGTGTTTGTTGAAGTAAGCATCAATCAATACAAAGGCTTAATAGTCACACTTTTAAAAGTTTTCATACATTTTTTATGCGCATAAAACACTTTTTTATAGCATAATTCCAGTTGAATTTTTTATTACTTCTGCAGAAATGCCTACATTCCTACTTTAAAACTTTATTTTCAGATCGTTTTAAATTGTTGTGGTCCTTTTCGATTTTATGGCGAAACCGTTGTTAAAGCTTGTGTAGCTGCCGGTACTCATCATGTCGATATCAGTGGTGAGCCCCAATATATTGACAAAATTCAATTGAAATATCACGATTTGTGTAAAGAAAAAGGTGCATACGTAGTACCATCTTGTGCTTATGAAAGTATACCAGCAGAAATGGGTGTAGTTTTTGCCGAAAAGAATTTCCCGGGTAAGATTTACTGGAAATTCAAAAATCTTTGAGGTTAATTTGTTTTTATTTCGGGCTATTCAGGCACTGTTAATTCTGTGGAACTATTTTGGGAAAATGAATTAAACTACCAGGATAAAACCTCTAAAGCTCTTTTGAATAGCGGTACATGGGATAGTACTGTTTATGGCATGCAATATATATGTGAGATGTTGAGATTACAATCCAAATTAAATCATGAAAGAATGCCAACAAATTATCCGAAATTGGAAACGAGGTAAAAGATGTTCAAAATTTAAAAACTCCTTTAGCTTTACTTACCTATTTCTTTTGTTTTAATTAAATACCTTATTTTAATAGATTAATTGTATTTTGGTTTTTTTAAGGCTCTTACCTCACAAAATTCCCGGCTTGGACAGTTACTTTATACCATTTCCGAATGCAGACCGTGCTTTTGTGCAAAGATCTCAACGTTTGTTTTACATGCTGGAAAATAAAAGACCAATACAATTTCAAATTTACAAGGGCATCAAGTAAGTTTATGAATGAAGAAAGTCTTTAAACTTGACTTAGTTATTTTGCCAAATGGCTTATATTAAAATAGCTGAGACTCTAAAAACTGAAATAAATGAATCAGAATCGGTCCATTTGTGGTATCTAAAATAAGTGGATAAATGAAAACCCTAAGCACAGATGTTTAAAAGAATTATTTTGCCAATGAAGCAATTGGCAGCCAGTTGAACTATGTTGATGCTAGTTAGCCGACCTGTTAATGCTTGCTGGTTATCTTAGACAGCCTATTACAATAAATAGCTCATAATCTGTGTAGCAGCAAACGTACCATATTCATAGCGTGATTTTGATGGGAAGGATGTCCATTAGAGTGGAGCGTTGGTGTATGGAGGAAAAAAAGTCATCCAATAAGTTTCGAATACCTCCGGAATGATGAATCTGGCTAAATTATATACAAAAACATTTTTTAATTTCTTGCGACATATCTTTTAGCCCTCTATCACGGCTGGAAGCTAGATAAATGATATGAGTTTTATATTAATTTGCTTCATTAACATAGAAACAAATTTTAATAATTGTTTTAAGGGTATACGTAAAAAACATTTTTGTGCTGAATGAAAAAAGTTTAAGATCGAGAAGATCTGATTTTTTTCCATACAAAATTATTTTCAATAAAAATTTTTTTTTTAATACAAACTGATTTAAATTAATTTTGTATGAAGAATAACTAAAAATAATATAGCTGTTTTCGCTTAAGGGCGAATAACTTTCTTATTTTTTGTCAGAATTAGCGATTGCATTCATATTGGATCGGCACAAAATTATCTTTGAAATACAGCCCGAAAAAAAATATACTTAGTATATTTTTTTATCTTAATGGAGCAATTTAAAATTATAGTTTTTTGGGAAAGGTCTAAAATACAATTTTTATAACTTTTAAGGCCTGTAACTCTATTTTTTTGTACTATCGGCACAATTAGTGTATTGAATGAGAGAATGGAGAGATACCTATACAACGGTGTGCATTTTATTTTGATCAGCCGTGTTCGGAATTTTCGCCAATAAGCGAAAAAACTAAAAAAACCAATAAAAAAACTTGTTTTTTGCAAATATCGGGAAAACTCGCATAAAGAAAAATAAATGAATATCATTTTCGTGTTCAGCGACCTCAAATTATCTTAGAAAATGTTTTTTGCAAGATATGACAAAGACTTAGAAGTTCGAAAATTTGCTTCATTATTTCATCTTAAGTTTGTCTGAAATCTGACCTTGTATGTATAAAACAGTGAATATTTTGAGTGTAATGAGTTATAACAGCTATAAAGAATCTATAATGTTCCATCATATGATGTTTCACAAATTGATCAATTTGATCTCATATTCAAAATCTTGATGCTGCGGTAGAGGGCTAAAAGTAGGTCCCAATATTTTTTTCATTATTTTTCCCATGTATCTAAAAATAAAATGCAACCTTTTTTGCTATTCGAAATTGAAATTCGCAAAAAAAATCTGACGTCCCACCCTAATGTCCATACAGAAAAAATTATTGCTCGAATTTTTCCAATTAGCCCTTTATTCAGAAAAAACTTTATTTTTAATTAATATTTCAATTGAATCAGCGCTCCTTATAATTGGTCCTAATTTACTTTCAAAACTTACTATTTTTTTTTAATTTCAATTAGTTGAAAAAAATCACAAAATATTTTCAATTAATACGTTGAGCTAATATTACAATATTCTCGACTGGCTAAAAACTAATAAATTCTTTATTTGAATCTACGGTTTTCGTAATTCAATCTTGTTTTTACATTTTTCTGTGAGATACATAGTTTTATCTGACATAACCCAAATAATAATTCTGGAAGGAAGGAATGGTTTTGTTCCTACCTGACTGAAACTATGCTCTCTGCCAAAGCTTAATGTTCTCAGAATTTAATGATACTCGAGATCATTTGTGCTATATTTTATTGATTGAAAAAGAGCTGTCTTTTAATTTTGTTGTATTAAAAGAATTGTTAATTCGATTTTTCAATTACTTCTTGTAAAATATTTTATATTAATATAGATATATTAATCTTGTTTAATGTAGATCCTTTTGGACCGCCTTCAAGTTACCACTCTATTTATTCTTTTTAATGATAATGGCCCAGTTCAGTTGTACTCGCAAAATTTTGCTTAAGCACCCCAAATATTTCACGAACGGTCTGATGACACTGGCAGGACCAGTGCCAGCAAATAGAAAGTCTTTGGAATTTTGCATGACGTATAAAGCGAGAGGATGGACAAAGGAATGTCCACAATCATCACCACCCAATAAAAAAGTAATAGTTCGATTGAGAGGAAATGATCCCTGTTATGGTTTCACTAGCGGTGCTCTTTTATCTTGTGCTAAAGTGATACTGCAAGATCATGAAAATATGCCGAGAAGGTAAGAATAAAATTTCTTATATGATTTGGAAATCATTTAACACCTTTTTTTGCTAACTAATTAAAGTGTCATGTAAATATATTTCTTTCGATTACATTAGGCATATTTATTACTTAATATTAAAAAAATTTCTCTTTTAATTTTTAGCGGCGGTGTTTATCCACCAGGTATAGCTTTTGCAAAAACACATTTGATCGAAGAGCTAGTTAAAAACATACCTGACTTGAAATTCGAAGTTGTAGAAACATGAATCTACATACAGACATATTTTAAAAATAAATAAACAAACATTTTTAAAAAGCTTGCACTTTTTTATTTTATTTGAGTTTTATCTATAAATGTTTTGATATTCATATCAAACTTTTATAATTTTAATCCAATAATCAATATTTTTGTCACACAAGGCGCCAGTCATTTGGTAAGTGAATTTAATGGATAATGAAATGGACTCACGAGTTTCACGTATGGTGCGAGTCAAAGTGCTAAGGTCGATTTAGTTCATTACATTTTGTTTTGCCATATTAGAAGTCATTGTTAATTTTAAGATGTGTTCACTACTCTTAGGTAAATCACCACGAGGAACATTTTCGTAGAACAATTTAGCCCGCTATATCGCCGCTGAAGGGGAGTTTTTGTTCCTTATTGAAGAAAGGGACAGTACCGCGAAGAGGTAGAGGGTTAACATATTCTACAAAAATTTTTATCGAGGTGTTTCACATATATGTATGTTAGTTTGACTTACTGTATATATGCAAAATGGATCGAAAAACTTAAAAAATGGCACAGAGGCATAAAATAAAACTAAAAACATAATGATTTTAATAGAATTTCATTTGATTGTATTTTGATTACACATTACAATATGTGTTTTTTTATATTTTTCTGTTACACAGAATAGGTGAATACATAGAATAGACACATTCGACATCAGTGGCAAATTTGAATGGATTTAATTCAAATGTATATAAAGCTTCAATATATACATCCATGTCGTTTGTATTGGAATATCTTCAATGTTTCTAGCTCTGTATTTCGATTAAAAATTTTATGAAATGTGTTTTAAAAAAATTTTTTTAATTTCCCGCTATCAAAAGTAGGAAGTTACTAAATTCACCCCGATTTCAGAAAATCGGGTTTTCATCAGAGCTCGACTTTTTTGGGTCATGGGAATCTATGCTGACCATTTTTACGATAATGTCCGTGTTGATGTATGTATGTGTGTACATATGTAAACCTCTCATAAGTTAATATATTTACCGGTCGGAACCAAATTTACGGCATTCTAGAGGCACTGACCACACTAAGAATTCGTGATACGTGTTTGAGTTTCAACGAAACCCAAGACACCTGAATGCTGATGAAGTGTATTACGGCACAGAAAATAAATATTCCATTCTGCTGGTGTATACATATAGTCCACAAACAATTGCAATTTCATATGGCAACTTGTTTAATACGAACCGGTTGGTTTTGGTAAATTTTGAGAATTTTTGAATATTAACTTTTTTTTCAAATAAATTTTAAACTACTTAAATCAGCTGTTAAACTCAAAACCCAACATCGACTGCTGCAAATTTGATTAAAATCAATTAACCCATTCGAGGGATTACGCAAAAAATTTCTGCATTTTCCATCGCTTTGACCTTAAAATTAGCGCGATGTTCCTATGTTTGCCTGCGAGGTCAACTATATCCCATATTTTTTTGTTTGCATCTTTCGTTTATGGTAGGACTTTCGTTTATGGCAGAGCTTTAGTTTATGGGAGGTCTTTCGTTTATGGAAAGGCATTTACATAGACTAAGTCAGATTTTATTGTAGGAGTTTGTACTATTAAGTTTACATTTCGTATAGACTCCGCTTCATCATCATTACGTATATTTAAAACGTCAAAGTTTTCTTTGAAATTATCACAATAGTATATCGCTGTCTTAATCGAAGTATTCCATCTGGTAACGCACGGTGTTGGTGATTTATTTAAGATCGGAAACTTACTTTGTTAGAGATTTTTACGAAAAGGGGATTAAAACTTAAAAAAAGTTATTTATTTTTCTTTAAATAAAACTGCATTCTTCTAACCTACGGTTTTATATTTATTTTTTTTATTTTGATTTTATTTATTTAAATTTTCAAAGTGAAAGCGAATAAAATTCGCTAGTCTGTGAAACACAAGAGCCAGGCACGTAATATGTAACATATTTGGATAGTATTTTAAACGAACGCACTGCAGAAACCATGTATGGTGCTGCGCTAGTATCCCTATCCATATATTATATAAAAATGAGGTGTATGCTTGTTTGCAGATTTTTATTACAGCAAAATTAATATACGATATATATGTTTTCCGGATTTTGGACCGGTAGGGAATAAAATGGGTCAAAACCTCCCCGTACGCATAACTCTAACGTCTAATAATAACGCCTAAACGGCTAAACCGATTAAGTGAAATTAGATACACAGATAGATATTTTAATAAAGATTGCATTGGTTTCCCGGACATTCGGGGGGAGGGGAATTCGATTCACCACGCATAACTCTGTTATTTGTCAACCAATTTTTAATAAATTCATTTGTGGTTTGAAATATTTTGCTTGCGGCTTAGTCCCATAATTTTTTCGAAAATCTGTGGGGAGATTTTCGAAACCATGGGAGGGGTGAGGGGGAGTTTTGGTCTCTCACGTATAACTATATCATTTGTCAACCGGTTTTTAAAATTCGTTTTTGGTTTGAAAGGGTTTGCTTGCAGTAAGGCTCCACATTTTTTTCCGAACTCGGTGGGGACTATGCCTCACCCCCATTTCTTAACTCTTTCATTTGAGAAACTCTTTTTTTAAGGCTTTGCTTACAGCTTGGTTCCATAACTTTTTCGAAAAACGTAAGAGGGTAAAGGGCGAGTTTCGGTCCCCAACGCATAACTCTATCATTTGTCAACCGATTTTTAAAATTATTTTTTGGTTTGAAAGGGTTTACTTGCAGTTTGGTTCTAAATTTTTTTTCAAAATCGGTGGGGACTAGGCTCCCCCCTCCCCGCTTTATTCTTTGACTCTGTCATTTGTCAACCAATTTTTTAAATTATTTTTTTATTTGAAACGGTTTGCTTTGTCCCATAATTTTTTTTTTTCGAAAATCGGTGGGGAAATGCCATTTCGTCAGCTTATTATTGGTTTGCTGCTTTCTAATGCTTTTTCCTATGTTTATGGGTCAAACCAATAATAAGGTGACGATTTGTCAACTGATTCTTAAAATTCTCTTTTTTAAATCATTGGCCAATAATCGATCTAAAATTTTTTGTTTGTTTGAAAGGGTTTGCTTGCGGCTTAGTTCCATAATTTTTTTTTCGAAAATCGGTGGGGAAATTTGCTCGCCCCCATGCTTAACTCTGCCATTTGTGAACCGATTTTATAAAATAATTTTTTTGTTTAAAATGGTTTGCCTGAAGCTTTCTCCCATAATTTGTTTTAAAAAATCAGTGGTGAAATTTTCTACCCGATGATTAACGCTGTCATATGTGAACTGATTTTCAAAATATTTTTTTTTTGTTTGAAAGGGTTTGCCTGCAGTTTTATTCGGTAAAAATTTTTTCAAAATCGAAGGGGAAATTAGCTCCCCTCATGTTGAACTATGTCATTTGTGAGCCGATTTTAAATTTTTTTTGTTTGAAAGGATTTGCCTGAAGTTTAGTCCCATTATTATTTTTTTTCGAAAATCGGAGAGGAAGTTTGCTCTCCCCATGATTTACTCTGCTATATTTAAACCGAATTTGAAAATTGTTTTTTTTTGGAAAGGATTTGCTTTAAGTTTGGTCCCATAGTCGAACTGATGGTTTTTATCCAAAGTTATTGAATTAGTTTGCCTCAAGTTGTTCAATTTAATCTCTCGACCAAATTATTTTTTCATTTAAAAAAGAAATTTTGTGCATAAGTGCATTTAGAGTTTTAATAATTGCGTTATGAATTGGTTAGTCGAACTGTATGGTTTTTATCCAAAGATATTTAATTAGTTTGGCTTAAGTTCGTTTTTAATGTAATCTTTCGATCAAACTATTTTTTTATTTAAAAAAGAAATTCTAAAGCATGTAAATATTGAACATTCAAAGAAAAATTTTTGGATGTACAGAAGGTTGGACTGACAGCTGTTTCGAGACCACCACAGTCTTCTCATCAGAGCCCTTTACCTACACCACCAGCGACGGCAGCAACAACATACTAGCGAAAATCCTGCTAATTTTAGTAAGCTCAATTAACGTATTTTGTCGCCACCTCGCGGCGAGTCGTATCTATTGCTAATGATCTTTTTCTAAATGTTCGGAACCTTACTAACTGTCTTTTCTTTTTCTAGCACGTTCAACTATTTTTAAGCTTTTTTGATTTCGATCTTACCAGCGTCGAATATAAAAAAAATTTAGTTTTTTGTATATTTTCATAATTGTTTATTTGCTAACCACAATTGGTGAGCTTCGCTACCCCATTGTAGCGTAGATATAGAAATAATAATTATTATGTATGGCCAGTATCCTTCTCCCCACTCGTATTCCACCAAGATTTAGTTTGCTACTACAAACAGAGGAACAAACAAACAAATAATCAAACAAACATACAAACACAGATTCATTTTTAAATATGTATATAGATTATATATATATAGATTATTATGTATATAGATTACTAAATATGTATATAGATATATTATATATTTATAATATATAATTATGATTATTTAATACTTAACACCTGAAAATAGTTACACTAATTAAAAACGTCAAAATCATTATCATGTCAGATGTATTTCATCATAAGGGGCATCATCCGTGTCAGGAAGAAGTAGTGTAATAGTGTCTGATGAAAAATGTTTTTTATTCTTTCGTGTTTTTTGTGTACTACAGCTTAAAAATGGGTCACTGCTCAAAAATAACCTATTTAGAACATCTCCATTTGTATAGCTTCCGCTGAATTTCCTCTAATCATTCGTACGATATAATCTGAAGTGCTTATTCGTCCGTTAGTTATTGCTTCCAATATTATACTAAAGCGATTAGACTTCATTGTGGATTTTGTATTCGTTGCAGTAGCATTGTGTGTTTAATTTGTGAAATACTTCCATTACTTGGTACTTCACTTTTCTTCAACAATTGAATTTGATTATTTATGTATCCTATTTCTTGCTTGCTGATGTCTGTAGTTTCATGCAAAAAACGAATGCAGATCGGTCTACACAGCCTAGTTGAGGATGGTGTTGGATTTCGCCATATCGTTCTTATGTTTCCGTTAATATTTGTGATTAATTTAATCGGCACACAACTGCTTTGGAATATATTACTGTCACTATAGTTTTCATTTTCGAATTTCTGCTTATAAGATGATTGGTGCGATCCATCACAGCACCAGTTGCTTTTAAGTTCCAGAAAATTGAGTTGTTTATAGTCCAACTGTTGCAAAACCTCTTTAAGGTATGTAAATAGTCGTGTTGCTGTGTGGTCGAGGAGAGATTGCAGCTTCACTTCCGCTAATGTATCAGTTACGGTTATGACATCCTCATTGGGATAACACTTTTTTTTTTAATTTTTAAGTATGTATAATATGGATACACATTTTTGTTGGCATTGTATAAAATTTCATATTGATTTTTCCTGAGTTCTGCATTTATAAACAGTGCTAAAGCTCCCTCCGCTAAAAGTTTACTTACAGGGTTTACCTCAGAATTTGTTAACGATGGCTTGCTTTTCTTGGATATCAAGTTATATCCATTATTAATTTAGCCGCATCGTTATGTCCCGCTGCTCTTTGACTCATGGGTGCTGCAAATTTGATTTACTCTGTTGTTAACTGGTGACGAATTTCTTCCGTTTTTCTTCGTTTTGTTCTTTCACTAGCTTCATTAAATTCTTTTTGTGGTCGCCCTGAAGACGAACTACCAAATACTGGTATTGTCACAGTTCCTTCCAGCCATTTAGCGTATGCGCTTAAAAATCGATTCTCTTTTCGTTGTGCTGAACACCAATATCTTTTGAAACCATTTCTGAAATTGATCAAACACTGCTTCAGTGCTAATATGTCCCCATCTCCTTGATATTAGAAATTTCGCTCAGTCTTCTGACTAAAACTGCAATTTCTTGTCAATGGTTCTAGCATCAGACTCCTGTACTATTTGGAATAACTGTAATCTTGTGTAAACTCTTTTCATGTTATATCTCGAAGTTACAAAACGATTATGATACAAATTTTGTGCAATTTATATATATATATATATATATATATATATATATATATATATATATATATATATAAAGAAGCTTGGAAAAATAGTATGTTTATATATATATATATATATATATATATATATATATATATATATATATATATATATATATATATATATATATATATATATATATATATATATATATATATATATATATATATATATATATATATATATATATATATATAACATACTATTTTTCCAAGCTTCTTTTAGAAACTCTATAGAAATTTACTCGTTTTTGGGGGTGGGGAAATATCCCATTGCCCCCTCCCCTTCTATCCGCGCCTGGGTATCATGGTGATCAATGACATCTTCCATTCCGCAGGATAGCATTCTATTCGTAAAATAGTATTAAAAATTAATAAAATTATACTGGGTAGCTCTAGAAGCATTTTGTTACCGTTTTTAACCACACCTGGGGTTTTCATCGAATTTAAGTCAGCGATAGCATTTTGAAATTCCCGAATGTTAAATCTCAAAGGAACAACAGCTTCAGTGCCAACTGGTAGCAGCTCCACTATATCACAAGGTGTGTTTGGAGTAAATACCTTTTTTATGTGGTTAACGAACAGCGTACGTTTTTCAGCATCAGTTCTTGTCCAGTCTCCGTTCGAACTTCGTAATGGAGGTTTAGACATCACCGGTTCTTTAAGTCATCTGCCTGCTCGTTTGTAGTGTTGCGTCGAGTTCGTGTCGGAGTTTTTGCAAAGATGCAGTTTTTTGGAGTTCTAATAATGTTTTAAACTGCTTGGTGCATTCCTTCGGCATAATTTTTAACTGCGGAGATCTGGAGCGTTGCCATTCTCTCGAACTCTTCTTTTTTTCAGACAATACCCGTTTCACGTCTTCAGATTAATTTTGTTAAATCTCAACTGTCAAATGATAGAAGTAGCATTTTCAGCAGCTTCGTTAAGGTGGAATTACATAACACGCGTTGCGCACGTCACCGACTTCTGTAAAAAAAGTTTAAATAGTGTGTTTGCATAAAGCAAGTTAAACAAAAAAGTTTCAAACGCATGCGCCGCAAAAAGTTCAACAACTTTCAAGTTTTGCTCGCGTTAAGCGCGTTTTGACGGCTAGTGTTGCCAGATGCAGATGATTACATTTTTGTGCAATGAAATGAAACCTTTAATGTCGTATTTTATTTAAACTGTACAAAATATCGAGTTAGAACATTAAAAAGGAACATAAAATGTAAAAAATCAAAAAAACCAACGAGCAAAAGGCTTAAAACTTTATAAGAAAAGTGTTAATAACACGTGATGTGTAACTTTCCGCTATTAAAGCGTCTAAAGTTGGAAAACCACCAAACGCGTTGCTTTGTTAGCGCGTGCTATGTACCTCCACCCTTCATGTTAGCCTTTAACTGTGTAATAGTTAAATATTTTTTATATTTAAGCTAATTAATTGGTACGAGAATTAAATTGCAAGTGGGTGAGGTTGTTAAGAGTGAGTATATGGTAATAATAGTGGGTGAGTGGTCTGAAGATAAATCTAAGGAAGCTTCAACCTTAATTATTTCGCTGGGAACTCCTTTCACTACTCCAAATTCAATAACATCAGGAATTTTTTGTCGATCTGTGGGTAATTAAGTTGGCTGGCTGACCACTTGAAATAGCACTTAAAACAATTTTTTTATTGTGTCGAACAAAATGCGACCTTTAGGAATGATAAGCCGCGATCCCCAGAACGTATCCTTAGCGTGGTAGTCACCGGCGACCAAAACGCGTTGGCCTAATGAGCTAAAAATGTACTATATTGACTTTCTGTAATAGGATACCTGGGAGGAGAGTAAATTTATGAAATCATCAGGTTTTGATGACTATTTTTAATGCAGATGCTTGAATATAGTATTTACAATGACCCATTGAGTAGTGTTTTAATTTTGATTTTATTAGTATCCATCACAAGTTCTACCTTGGGGGTCCTTTGTGTCGTACAGATTATATTCTTCTAGCCGTCAAACGCGTCTCAGAGATAAGAATTTATAAATTCACAAAAATGTTTTACTAAAAACGGACTATTAAGGCATGTTCTGTATTCCATGCGGAATGAAAATGTTCGGGATGTGTTTACAAATTAACATTTATAACAACAATGCTATGACAATTTCGAACATTTTCATTCCGCTTGGAATACAGAACAAACCTAATTGAAATATTCCTTAAAATCAAACACCATATTTACTGAAAATAAAACTGGTTTTTGTTATTGATTATAGTGTAAATAAGGGCTCAAATGAAACAGTTACTGATTCAGATAATTTCAAAGAAATGCTTGTCTTGTATTAATATTGTTTGTACTTGTATTAATATATTTTGTACATCCAACCCTAATTCTTCTTACAGTAAATAGTTTTTTCCTCATTTTCGGAAGCTAGTTGACATTCATCCTCAAAGCTTTAAAATTTTTGCAAAGATCTTTATCATAGCAAATTATGAAATATGTCAGTTGACTTTTGACAAAAAAAAACTTAAGCATAGTTTTCAAAATTTTCTGATATTTACTTATTATTTTACGAATGAGTATAACAAAGAAATAAAATTGTAACAGTAAATATATACACGCAAAGAAAAGATATGTGTTCAAAGCTATTACAAATGTTCAATATAGCACTTAAACTATCTTGAACTTGAACTTGATTCACAGATGTTCAATATAGCACTTTAACTATCTTCAACGTGAGTTTGGGTTTTACAACATCAGCACTTTAACTGTGTTGCCTTTTCTTACTTAAGACTTGGTTTTTGCTTTCAAATAAGAGAGTGTTTTTATTAATAAATTATTTCCAACTTATATACTAATTTTACAATAAAAGTTATGCTTAATTTGCTGATAATATTTCTGCTGGGCTTACAATAAGTTTTAAGTTTAATGTCAATGAAACAAAATAACTGAGTAAGCGAATTAATTAAAGTTACAATAAACAACCAAAGAACATTAATATTAAGTATCAAGTTTCAATTATAAATAAACCAAAGAATAAAAAAATGTATGCAATTCAATAAAAGTAGGCCAAATATATTCAGAGGTTCAATAAACTTAAATAAAATAAAAAACAATAAAGTATGTATTAACATGCTCCCCCCGTTGTGTGTAGCTCAAAAATATAGTCAGTGGGTGGAGTCTGCTGAATTGATGAGGGATTGGGTTGAATTCTGTTTGAAACTTAGTTAAGGTCTGCTGTTGATATTGATCAAATATGCACCGTGAAATCCGACGTTGTTTGTTGCTTGTGAGGTGCTGGAGTCGGTTGGTGTTTACATTTTTGTCTTGCAATTAGATAAAGTAAGATGCAGAGAGTGATGATTAAGGCTGAGTAACCGACAGTCATGTGATGATAATTATGAGTCTCAATTTTATTTGGTAGCTGAAGTATCTCCTGCGCCCTTAGTGAGGTTTGTAAATCGGTTAAGTTTTGTATTTGTGACCTGTACTCGCTTGTATGTATTCTATTGAGTAATGGCTTTAGACGTGTTGAATGGGTTTGTTCTGTTATCTCCCAAAGCTTGGTGTAAGATGCCTTAAGCGAGCTGGATGTTGTCTATTGGCCTTGAATTGACATGAACTTATTTTTGAGAGAACATTCCGGTTCCAAATAAAGCAAACCCGAACCCTTTAGTGTAAATTGATTGATATCTTTTTTACACACAGCCGTTGTATGAGTTGCCGTGGGTAGTGCGTAAATCCATTTATTCTGGTGATGGAGAGGGATCCAAGCATTGGTGGCCTTTATTTGTTGAACTGGGCAGTCAGCTTTAGTTTCGTTGTGAAATAAGTTTATTTCGCAGGCGCATATTGGTGAACTTGATTCATACAGGATCTGTACTTTGGAACACACAAAATTTATCTTCTTTGATGACGTCGCATAAGTTAAGTTCAGTGTTGTCAATAGTAAAATACTGACGACGGACAACATTGACCGCCAAAATGGAAGAGCATGGTTTTATTGATAATAAGGTATCGTTGATCCAATTTGGCACTGCTATAAGGTTGAATACCAAAAACTGGTCACGCTCAACTAATGACAAATTAACGCGAAATATGACGGTGTTATATGTGAGTCCACCTTGAACTTTCATCAATTTGTACAATTGCAATGTATCATTCTGTTCTACAGGCAATTCAAGTGACTCTGGTAAATGCATTCTTATTTTGTCTATTTCCTGTTGTAATTGGTACGGAGTAAGGATAAGCGGGCTTATAATACCGTGATGAGTATTTGTAAGAATATCCAGTATTGAAGACTGTATGTGTTGCAAGTTTGCCGCAGTGATCGTTAGTTGAATGGATAGTGATGAGAAAATGCGGTATATTTTTTCTTCGTATAGTTCCTTACTGACGTTATGTATCTTGTTGTATACTTGCGATATTTGTTGGTCGATTTGGTCAAATTTCTTTTTTATTAGCCCTTGGTCTGCCTTCAGGAAGTTCATAGTAGAGTCTACAATTGACGTTTGATTTCTTAACAGGCTGAGCAGATGTGCCTAATTTTGCTTAACTTGTGAAATCGTGTTTGCCATCTCTTCTGCATATTTTGAGTCCAGTACGCCAAACAGTGAGTTTGCGATGTTTCCCACTAAATTGATTGCTCCCCTTTTGTGTCTTCTGCCGGAAAGTAGAGTGCTGCTCATGTCTAATTCATTTTTGGTATGTTCAAAGTATTTGACAAGGTTTTGACACGTAGATTTATCTTGCATGTCTTCACATAAATTGCTTAAAGCTCTGGTACCACTTGAAAACATTTCTGATTCGGACCAAAATTCCTGTAAGTCGTAATAAATTAGGATCTGCCAGTCTGAATATGAAATTGCTGCTGATCCAATGGCTTCAAAATGTATGCCTAGCTGTTTACCGAACTGCTTGTTGTGAATCTGCGCCGTTAATACTAGCGGCATTAAAATGATTGCCATCATAATAGTGAAAATGTTTTGGCTTATTGACATCCGTCTTCTTTTTCTCTTACTCTCAGGAGTCTCGTTCTGCTTAGTGGTTGTGCCAATCGAGTCATCTTGTTGAGTGGGTTCGTCCTCTTTAGAATTGTTAATTGGTAATGGTGCTAGCCTGGAAATTGGTCTTCTGAAAACCCCCCTTGATGTCTTGACATCTGCTACTCGAATGAAGCCATCTTCACCCTTATGTGTTTTTATGATTCTTCCTAGTGGCCACTGTAATGGAGCTGTGTTGTCTTCCTTTACTATTACCATATCTCCTGTTTTGATGTTGTCCTGTTGTGTGTTCCATTTGTTAATGTTCCAGGGGTTAATGCCGCCAAATCGTTTGGATTATCTGACATCGGACTTATGGGTCGAGAGTTAAGAATTCCTTCAATCTCTATGACCACTGTGTCGAATTCCTCATATGTCAGTGATGCTGTTGACACACTTCTCATCAAGAGATGTTTGGCTGATTTTACAGCTGCTTCCCATAACCCTCCGAAATGAGGTGCTCTTGGTGGTATAAAGTGAAACATCATGCCTCGTGCTGTGCATTCTTTATCTATTTTTTCGACAGCTAAGTTTCCGTAAATCGCTTCTGATAATTCTGCCTGTTGATTATTGGCGCCAACAAAGTTAGTAGCATTGTCACAGTACAAATTTTTGCAGTGACCTCGTCTGCTTATGAATCGTTTTGATGCCCCTATAAATGCATCTGTAGTTAAACTGCTAACTACTTCTAGATGCACCGCCTTGGTAGCAAAGCAGCAAAATACTGCTATGTAGGCCTCTTTCCTCTGATCTTATAGTGAACCCAAAATGGGCCACAAAAATCCACTCCAGAGTTAATGAAGGGTCGAGCTGGCCTGGTTCTGGTTGATGGCATATTTCCCATAATTTGTGTGAGGAGTTTGGGTTTGGCTCTAGCGCATTTTATACAATGTTGGACAATTGATCGGGCTGTTGACTTTCCCTTGATTGGCCAGTATTTTTGCCTTGTGTATGACAGCAGCGCTTGAGGACCACAGTGTCTATTTTGTACATGAATCGTTTGCATTAGCACCTTTGTTAACGGATCGAGGTAGGGAATCACCATTGGGTGTTTGGCGTCGTACGAAAGTTCTGATGATTCCAAACGTCCTCCTACTCTGATAATGCCATTGCTATCCAAAAAAGGCGTTAGATTTTTAAGCAGACTATTTTTGTGTACTGTGTTGTATATTGCCAAATGTTTTAAATCGCTTTTGAAATCGGACCGCTGCATTGCCCCAATAATGGTGATAGTGGTGATATGGGCCGTAGAACCATAATGTATTTGTTGCTAACCTTTTTGGGGAAAGGCCTCTTGATACAATATCTGCCGGGTTGTCAGTTGATTTAACGTGCCTCCACTGGGCAGCTAATGATGATTCTTGTATAGCAGCAACGCGATTGGCCACAAATGTTTGGTAGGATGATGATGGAGAGTTTATCCAGGCCAAGACGATTTCTGAGTCTGTCCAGAAATAAGTTGGTGTATCTTCAAGTTTTAACTCTTTTTTAACTCTTGCCGTTAGTTGAACACCTAACAGTGCAGCGCATAACTCGAGACGAGGTAATGTCTGACGTTTTACTGGTGCTACTCGTGATTTGGCGCAAAGTAATCTTACTATTACTTGCTCGTTCTTGATAACAGATCTGACGTACAGTGCTGCACCATACGCTTTTTCCGATGCATCTGCGAATGCGTGAAGTTGTATATTTGATGATACATGTCCTTCAAATACATGTCGGGAGATTTGGATATTGTTTATATTTACTAAGTCCTCGCGGAATGTACACCATTTTTGATGAAGATCAGATGGCAGAGGGTCATCCCAGTTTGAATTTATTTGCCATAGTTCTTGAAGGAACATTTTTGCCGTAACAATGATCGGTGAGAGCAGTCCCAATGGATCAAACACTCTAGCTATATCAGAGCTAACTGAGCGTTTTGTAATAGTTTGCACATCTCCTAGGTTAACCTTGAAGGAGAACTTGTCTATATTTGGCATCCAGGTTAGCCCCAAAGTTTTTACGTACTGATTGTTTTCATTGTTAAAGTCAATGTTGACTTCTTGTTGTTGTTCAGTAGCGTTTGGGATGAGTTGCTTATGATTTGCGCTCCATTTTTGAAGGTAGAAGCCGTGTTTTTGTAGTATATGTTGTAACTCCCTTTGCTGTGCTAGTGCTATGTTTAAGTTGTCATTTCCACCAATGCCATCATCCACGTAGAAGTTTTCTAGTAGAAATTGAGCTCCATAGGGATACCGTGCCATATTTTCCTTCGCTATCTTTTCTAAGCATTTTGTAGCCAAATACGGTGCTGATCGTGTTCCATAAGTAACTGTGTTAAGTTGGTAATATTTCAGTGGCATATTGGTGCCTTCTCTCCAGATGATAAGCTGGTATTTTCTGTCTTCTGGGTGCATTAGGATTTGTCGATACATCTTTTGGATATCTGTCGTGAAAACAAATCTTGGTAGCCGAAAACGCAACAGGAGTGAAAATAGGTCACTTTGAATTGTGGGTCCAGTAAACATTAGATCATTTAGTGACATGCCATCAGAAGTTTTAGTAGAAGCATCAAATACCACTCGTAATTTAGTTGTTTGACTTTCTGGCCTAATTACGCAATGGTGCGGAATGAAATACTTCGACTTGTCAGTGGAGTATACATCTATTTCTGTCATGTGACCCAAGGCTTCGTATTCTTTCATGAACTGGACGTATTGTTTTTTGATTTCTGGAGCCTTAGCTCGACGTCTTTCTAGTGATAGAAATCTGTTGAATGCTACACCATGTGAATCACCTAATTCATCAGGATTTTTGCAAAATGGAATCCTGACCACAAATCTTCCGTTGGTATCTAGTGTAACAGTTTGTGCAAAATGAGTTTCACACTGTTTTTCTGACACTGATAGGCATTTTTCAGCTGGTTGTACCGTCTCAAGTTCCCAGAGCTGAGCAATGGCTTCTTCTAAGCTGGATTCATCTCCGGTGCATACTCCGCATGCCAAAGGAGGTGCATCGAGTCCGCCAACCGGTCCAGCAATCACCCAACCTAGTACGGTATTCTGTATTGTAGGTAGATCTTTGGCTAGCTGGATTTTTCCGACTGACAGCAACTGATGGTAAAACTCGGCGCCCAGCAAAACATCTATTTTGGCGGGCTGATGAAATTTTGGATCGGCTAGAACGATGTTTTTCGGAATTGGCCAGTTGCTAATATTGATTAGTTGCGAAGGTTGTGGTGAAATTATATGTGGCAGTACTGCTGCTTCTAGTCTTGCTGTGAAGTTGTTGATACGTGAGTGTAAGGCGACGTTTACTCGGTATTGAGCCTTTGTGTTACTTGATCCAATTCCATTTATATAAATTGAGGTTGACTTGGGCGATATTCCCAAGCGTTTGACTAGTCGCTTACTAACCAAATTTAGTTGCGAGCCTGAGTCGAGGATTGCTCGGCATTGAATTTCCTCTTGATTTGCCTTAATCGTTACCATTGCTGTACTAAGTAGGATATATTTATTTGGCTTCGAGGTATTACAGGTGGTAAGCGATGTAGCTTCTTGGTGGTTAATGGGTGAAGGAACGTTATGCAGCTGATTGGTGCTTAACCGACATCTGGTTTTGTAAAACATTTCTTATTGGTTTGCTGTCATTTGGAGGGAAGCCATTTAAATGCAATAGCGTGTTGTGTTTTTTGTTGCAATGAGTGCACCCTCTTGAAAGGCAGGCTGCTGCTTTATGGCCAGCCTTTAAACAGTTCACACATAGTTTTTGACCTTGGGTGAATTGCAACCGAGCAGAAGGTGAAGCCTTAAGAAATTCTTTACACGCGAATAATGGATGTGTTCCCTTTTTGCACATGTTACACACTTCGTTGATCTCTGGCTATTATAGATGTGCAAACCCTTGCCTTGTAATTTGATTTTTCCTTATCCATAGCTTCCATGGATTGAAAATGTTTCTCTAAGAATTCGAGGAATGCTTTGATTGTTGGCACTACTCGAGGCTGTAACAGTGACTGCTCATAGCGAAGGAGTGTGGAGTTGTCCAATCTTTTCAATAAGAGATGCAGAAGTAATGGATCCCAACTTGAAGTATCTATATTCAGATTTTTGAGGGCTAAAAGACACTCCTGAGTTTTATCATGTAGTGTCTTGTAGTTGTCGCTTGATACCTTAATTGGTGAATCGACTAGTTCTTGCACTAGTTTGCTGACCAACAATCTCTTGTTGTTATAGCGATCCACCACCAATGCCCATGCGTCGTGGAAATTTTCGCCAGATGCAGTGAAGTGCTTTATTAGGTTTCCAGCTTCCCCAACCAAATGGGTTTTCAAATACCAAATTTTTTAAACCTTTGGTATTGACTGATTTACAATTAGTGATGAAAATAGGTCGTGGAATTCCTGCCATTTTAGGTAATTTCCATCAAACCTTGGAATTGTTATTTTTGGTATTGGCATAGCATCTGACTGATTGCTATTGCTGCCATTTGTTGAATTGGGATTAGTTAAAGTTATGCTTCTGGACGCCGTCCGTAGAAGATTTTCTAGCTTGATAAACCTGTCCATATCGTAGCCTTGGTTGCCGTTATCACCGCACATTTCAGCGATCTCATAATGAATGCTTTCAATAGATTGCCAAAGCTTAGTTGCAGATACGATATCTTCATGTGAGAATTCGTGGTTTAATATACGCTCTAACGTAGACATCATAGCTGCTTGTCTTCGTATTAGTCTGATAAGCTCACCAGTTTCTAACCTTGCGACTTGAATGCCTGCTGAATGATTTTGAGTTGTAATTTTTTCTTTTGTGCTGGGAGAAGTTGTTTTCAAGATTGATTGCTCAAATTCCTCCTTGTATTGGTGAACAATGTCCATGATTGCCGTGTAGTATTCCTCCTTAAAATATTGGTGGTCCAATGGTAGATTGTCGAGCAATCGAATTTTGTTGTCTGTTGTTTCGAAGGCTGCCCATTCTTCATCCAGCCTTCTCAATCTCTCTTGGAAATAGCTGGGCGATGTCTTCCGGGATGATAGGTCCTTCTTGTAGTTTCGTATGATGACTTCAATTTTTTCACCAGTCTGCTTTTGGCTGGCCACCAATTCGTCAAACGAAGCCATGTTATTGCAAGGATCACGTCGGGGTCACCAAAATGTTCAAAGCTATTACAAATGTTCAATATAGCACTTAAACTATCTTGAACTTGAACTTGATTCACAGATGTTCAATATAGCACTTTAACTATCTTGAACGTGAGTTTGGGTTTTACAACAACAGCACTTTAACTGTGTTGCCTTTTCTTATTTAAAAGACTTGGTTTTTGCTTTCAAATAAGAGAGTGTTTTTATTAATAATTATTTCCAACTTATATACTAATTTTACAATAAAAGTTATGCTTAATTTGCTGATAATATTTCTGCTGGGCTTACAATAAGTTTTAAGTTTAATGTCAATGAAACAAAATAACTGAGTAAGCGAATTAATTAAAGTTACAATAAACAACCAAAGAACATTAATATTAAGTATCAAGTTTCAATTATAAATAAACCAAAGAATAAAAAAAGGTATGCAATTCAATAAAAGTAGGCCAAATATATTCAGAGGTTCAATAAACTTAAATAAAATAAAAAACAATAAAGTATGTATTAACAATATGGTTGTGGCACGGTTGCGTCAACAATGTCATGTTTCCCGATATAGCTTATGGTTGTATCAAATAAGTTATTGTTGTTTTAAAGAATTGTAAACCTATATTAGTTTACGACAAGAAACTCATCCTTACATTTAATCATGACATTATTATCACTCACATTAATAGCAACATGGTTGAATCACAACAATATTATTATTAAACAAATTCGAGCCACAGACATGATATATTTAAAAATTCAACAACAGTATGGTTCTATAACAATAAAATACTATTTTAAAACGGTTTACTTGCAATCAAGCTTTGGTTACAAAAGAGACATTGCTCTCTGCTTCCAAAAAAGTTTTGGTTCTATCCCTTGGTTGAATGATTTTTCGTCAGTTTTTTGATTTGCTTCAGAGCTGTTGGTTTATTTTTGTGTGTCGCTTGGTTTGAAAAAATAAAAATAATAATAAATTACAAATAATAAAAACTGATAAATGCTAGCAATTAATATTCGTCCATGTTGTGAAAACCATTTGAAAACGAAAAAAAAATTATTTTTTTCAGATTCCACACACCGATCAGTTAAAAAATAATAAAATGTTAACCATATATATGGTTGTCTCGAACCATATATATGGTTAATTCAAACCATATATTGTAATTTTGAATCATATATATGGTTGTCTCGAACCATATATATGGTTATTACGAACAATATATTGTAATTTTGAACCATATATATGGTTGTCTCGAACCATATATATGGTTATTTCAAACCATATATTGTAATTTTGAACCATATATATGGTTGTCTCGAACCATATATATGCTTAACTGAAACCATATATTGTAATTTTGAACCATATATATGGTTGTTTGGAACCATGTATATATGGTTGTGTTTAACCATATTATATTTAAAAAAGTTTGTTTTTAAACCATAAATTCAACCATATATTCAATCATAGTATGTCGCTCTTCGATGATGGTTGCCTCAACCATGTTTTTTCTTTGCGTGTAGTTAAAAAGCGACGTGTTCTTGATTGGTTCCGGTTTTTTTTCATTAAAAACCTTGATTACGGTTTCGCTTAAAAGCGAACAGTAAACCGTAATATTTTCCAACCACGTGCATTTTTGAGAAATTAGCCGTTTTTATATATGTATTTGAGTGAAAGAGTTATTCCGACTAAAATTCCGACTAAAATTTTTCAATTAATAAATTTTTAATTAATAAATATTTGCTATTATAATAAAATTTTTTTCCATAAATAAAAAACTACCATATCACTTTGAATCACATTTGATGGAGATATACGATGTTTATTAAATGTAGTAGTTGTATCTTTGATTATCGCAGCGTTTGAAGTCAATTTAATTTGCTGCCACCTTTAACACCTGAAATGCCAAAGACCAGTTTAGTTTCATTTTTGTCTCTGTCACTGACGGTTTTTTCCTCCATGTTATTAATGATTTATTACACTTAGCTGTTCGTATGTTCGTCCATCCGTTCATATGTCTGTCTGTCTGTTCGTATTCAAATGAATTAAAATTGTGTTGTCCAAATGTGCGTAATGATTTTTGATTAAATTAAACACATTTTAGTTGCAGTTTTATTAATAATTACATAGTTAATTGTTTTTTTATATTTTTTTATATTCCATAAATAAAGCCATGTATATACATATATTATAAATAAAGTTATTACCAACTAATTTAGCTAAGTATTTTTTTTAATTGCGTTCTTATATTAATTACATATTTGAAAAATAATGTTTATATTACTCGTTTGTAAATACACACAGAAATACATATTTATGTTTTATCATAACATCTTAAGTCTAAAAATTGTGTTTGAAGATATTAACCAATTAATCTAAATTCTGTTGTGTTGGTGTTCTAGAAAGTTAAAAAACCCCGATATGTATTTGGAAACGGATTGGACCCAAATGTGGATTGTAAGACGACGAACCAGAATTTGACCTCAACTCGATTTTGACTGAACTCGACTTAAGTTGTTATAATAAAACGAGACAGATATGTATTTGATTTGCACTTTAAGTCTCTATACGTAAACTAGGATCCCGCCCACTTGATCCGTAAGCGGGTTTTTTGTAACCTTTTGTTTAGGAAAAAATATATTGCACATATCTAGAGAAAACTACCGTTTTAAAAACCATATATATTTCTTTAATATTGGCAGTGTTGTCATATCGTACGCTTATTTACGATATGACAAAACTGAAATAGCCACACTGTGTTATCATATCGTAAGTTTTTTACGATATGACAACACAGTATAGCTGTTTCAATTTTGTTATGTCGTACAAAAGCGTACGATGTGACATCACTGAATTCTGGTGGACACTTAAAAGTGTACAACAAAATATTGCGTGGTCTATTTATATATAGTCACCTGAAACGCAAAACACCCTAACAACCATTTGCATAACTTTACAGGGGCACCCAAAATATTGGTCAGTCTTTTTGCTGTTAATAATATATACACAGAAAAAATAACTTTCGTTTTTGATACAAAAATCCCGGTATTCAATTAATTTTTTTTTCAAATTTCTTGTGATGAAGTATTTAAAAAAAGTTATAAAAGTTAAGTCATTTTTTTTATTGAAAATTGGGGAATTTTGATACATTTTTTTTTTAAATATTATATATTAAAAAAAATGTTGATATTGCTGGGATATGAGCATGCGGATGTAAAGCATGCTCTCTACAGCTGAGCCATATACAACGAATTAAGTACATATGTATTTGATTTAACGGCTATTTTTATTAAATATTTGCAATTTTTCAATAACTTTTTTATCAATATATATAATTATTTATTATAGGGCTGCGTGAACAATTTCATCCATGAAACTACTAAAATGTTCATTTACTAATGCCCAACTTCGAATAAATATTAGAATAGTGAACAAACTGTTTCTTTTATCGTACAATGAGTGAAAACATTTTGTTTCATACCAGTGGTGCCAGAAATTTTCGGAGAAAAATCATCTTTCTTCGAAAAAAAATCTTCATTTTAGGAAAAAAATCTTCAACATTTTTTTTATGTGTAATATAAATATAATTCATGATTGCTAATTATAATAAAGTATCTACATATGTATATAAGAACATAAAAATTAATATGTAAACATCGAAACCAAAAATTTTATTCAAACAGGTTTCTTATAATATTAAAATGCATTATTTATGTATATATGTAAGTTACTTTGTACATTTATAAGATCAAGTATGTGTACAGTGCGCCCTCGGTTACTGCAACCCAAAATGAGAGCAACACCTCGATTATTTTAACAACTCAAATCTTTACGTTGTAGGCTCAATGTATGCAACTCGACAACAATTTGTGACTCATCAAACGCAACTTTTAAATTTTGTTGTCGGTTGTTTGGTTTTTTCTTTTTATTGACTTCAAAGAAACTTCTTCAAAATCTTTGCGAAACTGCAGCGCAGAAACAAATTTCTAGTATCAAAAGTATAAAATTTCTGACTTCTTTCTACACCATTTTATAAAACTATGAGCCGATTCAACTGAATGTTTTATTGTTTATTTTGTGAAATCATAAAAATTTGACATACATTTCAATATCAAAACTTTAAGTTTTAAAATTTTAAAACAACAAAATGTTTGGAAAATATCTATGATTTTACAAAATAAACAATACAATATTCAGTTTGAATTAGCTTTATAACAAATACCCCATTACTCGTATTTTTGTGCATAAGAATGCGTATTTTTTATTTAATTGACTTATTGGGATTGCATTTGTTAATCTTGAGTATATAAAATACCCTCCAATGTGGTGTTGTCTAATTTCTTTCTGTATTTCGTTTTATTTAAATTTACTTTTGAATATATCCGTTCAACGTTTGCTGATGAATTAAGGAGACATATTAAATTCAATGCAAATTTCTACAGCTTTGGAGCTATCTGCTCTAGTAGTTTATTAATATGTGGTGGAGCTCTCTGAATTTGTCATCTAAATTTTGAACCTCAGTTTCATCAATTAAATTTGAAAAACGTATTATTAGTCTTTTTAAGTATCTGTTTTGTAATAAAAACGCCACGATATATGTTTTATATACATACATACATACATAATAAGCAGGGCTCGGACTTTCATGCAAATGCATGTTTTTTGTGGCTATAGATAAGAAGGTATTGACTAACTATCTATGCGAATTATCAATTTTTAAGTAGATTGCCATCGATTTGTAGTGGCATATTATTGCATATTTTAATTTTAAGTGCATATTTTTGCATATTTTCGCAATTAATGCATATTTTTGGAGTTATAGAAAAATTTTTAACGCATATTTTTCAATTTTTGAAAAAATATTAATATGCCCATTATGGATGGCAACCGAGCCTCAGTTGGGTTGCCAGTTATTGAAAATGATACTACTAATGGCAACTGGCAATTGAGTGCTGTCAATTTCAGTTGCAATTTAGTGCCTTTCTGGCAACCATTAATTTTCATTTGCCGACTGGCAACGCAAGTAAAGTTAGGTTGCATTAAATAATAGACCCAATTATGTTTGTTTTATATTTTTTCTCTAAAAATAATAACAAATTAAAAAAATTTATTTTCATATTACTTTAGTTTTGGTACTTTGTTCATAGGTAAATGCATATCTTTGCGCATATATTTCAATTTTAGGTGCATTTAGGTGCCCTGATAATAAGTATGCTTTATAAATTAGCAAATGGCAATTCTCTATAATAACTTATTCTTTTATTGAGCTAACGTTTAGCGGACATAGGTAAATTTATTTAATAAATTTAAAGAAGAACAATAATAGGTGTTAAGCAACTAACTCTCAAAAAATCTTCATTTTGGGGGAAAAAAATTTTCAAATCTTATTTTGGCTAAAAAATCTTCAAAATTAAGGTAAAATCTTCATTCTGGTATCGCTGTTTCATACTGTTAACACAAAGTTATTGTTCATTGAAATGAATTTTGTTCATAGTTCTCGCTCTCAACTCATTTTCTTTATTAAAGCGTGGTATGGAGTTCTTACGGAAATTCACATTTGGAAATTTACATTTATTTCTATACGCAAAAATAAAAAGAATAATATTTGCATACACACAAATTCCTTTATATTTTAATTTACAACACACAAAAACACAAAAAATTTAGTACGACTTGCGAAAAATAAGAAATGTCAAAAATTCCGTGACCAAACAATTATATGAACATTAGTTTTTGTTTCAGTTTACGGAAAAAAGTCTCCACTTATAGTTTTAACATCCCTGTAATACACAAAAACGGCCGAAATTTTCGTGCACTTTTCTTTTGGATCTCCGTACTAGCAAACGGAAATTTCTTTAAGGAATTTACCAACGTGAACTTCCGTTAGTTTTTTTTACACACAGTTCCTATGGGATTGTGAATTTCCTTAAGAACTCGGTACCACGCTTTATACTGTAATTACCCTGAAGAAAGCCAGGGGCCAAGTATCTCCAAATCACCACTATTGTCGACAAGTTTGGTGACTTTTTGGTGACGTTGTTAACGAATCGTCTACACTTTTTATTTTAGCTTTAATGAGAAAAGAAGTTTTTAACAGCTAGAAAACGATTTTATATGGTCTCATTTTGATGTGTTGAAAATATATGTGGCCGTACGGAAAACTAGAAATTTTCATAAAAAATCTTATTTGTCTTAGCTGGTAAAAAGTTTCATATATGTTGACTAGAATCATTAAAATGCACTATTGAACCTCTGGTACCAGTGCCTCTATATTATGGTCCCATAAGAACCACCTGGTCTATAGTAAGTCAACAGTTCCGATGTCAGTAGTGGAATCTCAATGACAAGAACATGTTAAATGTCTATAGCATAGAACATTGCCTGGGTACAATTAGTCAGTAGTACTGGTGACAATGTCAATAGTGAATCAGTACAATTTTACTATCGACATTACCTGCAGGGTAGTTGCATGTGTAATTTCAATGTTTTAGTATGTACCATCATCATTATTTGCGGTTCATATTAATAATGTGTAGTAAAACCACCGACCAACCAGACACGACAATTGTGACAGTTAAAAATTGCCCAAATAATTTTTTGAAGGCAGCCGTTTGAGAAAGAGCCAACAATTATATGTTCTTGTTTCATTTTATCCAAATAAAAGTGTTGCAAATATTACGTATGTATGCGAAAAACAAAACAAAATTGAACACCAAACTTTCTTATTTCTCTTTTGAACAGGTTAAAACTTGGCTATAACGTTAATGCACAAACAAAAAATTGGAAACATCGATAATATTGAATTTAAAAGAAAGATAATTATGAGCTCATTTACGAGAGATACTATAAAATCAAATATTTTTATCTAAATGAGATAAAAATATCTCAAAGTTGTAGATGACTATCATTAATAAAAACTAAAAATTTAATTAAAAATTTGATAGAATTTTGTATGTTCTGTTTCAACGATTTTATTCATTTTCGCTCAAGACGAACATAGATGCTAAGCCACATGTTCGCGCATCGATGTCAGAGCATGGACGAAACGTCGATATGAGCGGTCTACATTAGCCATATGCGATGTCTGACATGATGTTCATACCAAGTTCATGGCTACTGTAAACCCCCAGTTACTAAACACATGTTTTGTGTCACATTTGTAAATATTACACCGCTTTCGCACTAGCAAACTCCCGGTTCACACACTTCAACTTTTGTTGCGCAGCTCTTAATTCAGCCGCGAGAAAGCAATACAGTTCTTCTCTGTCTTTCTCGCAGCTGAATTAAAAGCTTCGCAGCAAAAGTTAAAGTGTGTGAACCGGGAGAAAGTTTACTTTGCAAACTTTTAATTCAGCCGGTAGAAGGACAGAGAGAGAATGCTTCATCTTTCTGTCTTTCTACCGGCTGAATTAGAACTTTTAGAACTTGTTAGTATATTCTTTTATAGGTGCAAAAACCAACTTCATTTCACTCGGCTCTTAACAAAGAGCAGGTTTACACAGGGAGATATTTGTCGCGCAACATTTGATTCAGCTGTGAGAAAAACAGATAAAGACTGTGTTGCTTTTTCTAACTCCCGGTTCACACAATCCAACTCTTGTTGCGCAACTTTTAATTCAGCAGCGAGAAAGACAGAGAAAGCAACGCAGTTTTTCTCTATCTTTCTCGCGGCTGAATAAAAAGCTGTGCAACAAAAGTTGTGAACCGGGAGTAATAAGTGTTGATTGTTCTCTTTTCATAGTTCTACATCTGTACAGCGTTGCCAAATGTGCAGTTTTCCCTACATTTTGCAGTTTTTCTAAGCTTTGAACACTTTTGCAGTTTTTTGCTTAAAAAATACGTTTTTCTGTATATTGTGCAGATTTTGCAGTTTTTCCATTTTTTTTAAATCTCAATTTTGTTATATTAATTCCAATCTTTGAAGCCATAGTTTTACCCATTTTGCTTAATATAACAGTGCCATTTAGGTCTACGAAAGTTGTGTTTTTCTATATGGAGTTTGCTATTATTGTTAGCAAGTTGAATTCATACGTAAAAACAAAATATGTACTGTGATCTTAACACGTCCTGTATTAATATTAATTCGAATTGCCTTAGTAAAAAAAACAAGTTGCACACATCTTCATTAAAATATTGAATTGAATGAATATGAGATAAAAATCGACAAAATATATACCAAATCAAGCGATAGACTCCATACAATTTGAAGCCATAAAAATTTTTTCACAACTCTTTTAGGGAAATTTTAGTAATTACAGAAAAAACAATACTTTCTTTTGGCTTTTGGCTAAGAAAGTGTATTAAATAAATAATGATTGTACACGTCATATAACACAAAATCTTAAAAACAGTAACAAAAGTTTTAGTTAATTTATTTATTCAATTTTGCTACTCTTACGTCCTTATGTTGATTCGGAAAAAAACAATTTACCAGTGTAATCTTAGTAATATATATGCTAAATATCCCAAAGTGTAACTCAAGCACTTCCTTTTCAATTAAATAAAAAAATTATAAATTTGGAGACCCATATTTTCTTAACTGTTGCCGAGAGACTTCTGAGATGGTACAACGTACCATCTTGAGATTATTTTATATCCGGTCCTTAGCGTTTTGCGCTATATGCTGTATCTCGTTATAATGATCCAACACAATAGCGTGACCCGAGTCCATTTTCTGTTAACTTTACGCACAAAATAAAAAATACCTCGGATTTTTTTATGTGCAGTTTTTTCACATGAAAATCAGTTTTTTTCTTATAAATTTACAGCTTTTAAAAAATATATTATGGCAACGCTGCATTTGTATGAAATAGAAATGAAACGAATATAAAATTATAGTGAACGTTTAATGAACATCATTATTCAGTTTCATGCATATCTCTAATATGTGTATATAACGTCAGATAGCGACATTATTGTTGTCCCACTTATTCTTATCTCTTCTATTTTAAAAATAGAATATTAATGGTTCAATATCTTTTATCTCTAATACACCTTGTGGCACACAAGAACAGCAAGTTTCCGTAGTGTAGTGGTTATCACGTGTGCTTCACACGCACAAGGTCCCCGGTTCGAACCCGGGCGGAAACAGCAAGCGGTTTCTTTAATTTGCTTTTTTGATTTCAAATTGGCCGTTTAGTAACTAAAAATTTTTTAAAATCAATACGATTAACTTCATATACATATGGGTCAATCCACGCCAAATCGAACGGTTTGCAACAATATATTTTTATTTAATATGCAGTGTGACCAGATTACCTTTTTCGACCTAAATTTAGCTTTATATTTTTCTATTTAGTTTGAAATATCACATTTAGCTCTTATAAATTTCAATTGCATGTAACTTGGTTTATTTTTTGGAATATATAAAAATGTTTTCAGGAATAAAAAATATATGTATGGTAACCATATAAAGTATGTAGTTTCAAAAACATATAAAAATCTTAGCGCAGAAGCAGTAAGAAAAAATAAGTGTACCAGACTTCAAATGATAGTATGCGAAGCCACAGTTAGTTTTCATATTGGTTTCGAAATCTAAGATGATCGACATCAGTCATCAGTAAAACAGCTCCAATGGGCTTTATTCCCTTTTTACCAATGCGTGTGACTAAAAATAAAAACGCTCGCCAATCTCGCAAAAAATATTTAATAATGTATTATTTGAAGAAAGTTTTGTTTAAAGTATGTATTATTTTCTTTGTTTTTTTTAGATTTATTACTCAATTGACATTTAAAATAAACATAAGTACCTAGTTTCTGTCATGATTTCCTAAGAAGTTTGTAAAATTTAATTTAATCGCTTAGTTATGAAAGGACTTTGAAAAAGACTTTCATATAATATAATAGATCAAAATGCAAAAAAAATTCTTAGGGAATAATACGGGACTTAGGCGAAAACTTTCTAGCTTGATTTTTTTACAGTTGATGGTCGAACGGGGTAAAAACTCGTTTAACCGAGTAACAAGATCAAAAGATATTGCCTAAGGAAGTAAATTTCGTTTGGATTTGATACCCTGCTAAACGCCCCCGTCTTTGTCTAAGTCCCGTATAACAAATACATTTTCTAATGAATTATTGGAAGCATCTTGAAACAAATATTTAAATTACATATTTGAAAAGAGGCTATTAGAAAGACACCTAAAGAATTTTGCTTTTCTCGCTTTAAAAAGTTTAGCTTTTTTAGCTCTATTTGAAACATGATCTAGTTTTATATTATTTCAAAATCTGGTCACACTGTTATGTGCTGTTTCCACAATGCAAACAAGCACTGCTTGTCTAAAATTTGTTTGGAAATCACTCAAAAATTTTAGACAAGCAGTGCTTGTTTGCATTGTGGAAACCACACATTAGTAAGATTATTTCGAACTTATTGTCTATCCATGATACGTTTTTAACATGAAAAATGTCAAACTTTATATTGAAAAATATTATCTTTAATGTTTTTCCTATATGGAATTTGACATTCGTAATGATAAAAATATATCAGGTATAGACGGAGGCCTATGAATCCAAATTGTTACATGCTTACTATTGCAAGGAACCATGGACAAATTAACATCAATCCAGTTTTCAACATACACAGCAGAACATAGCAACGTCAGTTTCGGAAGCTGCTACACTTTCATCATCAGTACTTATGTGTATTTTGGTGTATCACCTCTTCTGAGGTTGCACTAAATATATTAAGTGCTTTCTTTGAGAACTACAAAACTTGGATAGTAGCACGATAGTATCGTTGATATATCGATGGCTTTTCTAACTTTTCATCATTTAAAATCGATATATCGATATTTTAAACTTTCGAGAATTTCCGAAAGTGACACTATGGATAGTCGTTCACCGCTACATAAGTATATGTATATACAAATTCGAATAAAACATCTTGAAAAAAAGGACTTTGTTTCTCAATTTAATAAATTACAAGACTAAAATTATTGCAGCATTTCAATATAAGAAAAATAAATGTGAGTTCTATGATTCTTAAATCCAATTTAACTAGCTGACGACTTTAAAAAAAATGTCTAGTAGCACTGTTTACCAGTCTTAGCTTCTTTTAGATACTCATTATTCAAAAGTAGTTACTCGATACCTTCGGCGTAGTATTTTTATTACTAAACCGAATGGAAATGGAATGGCTAAAATACAACTCTGTTTAGAAGTATAAAGTTTTCCAAACGTTAAAAGTATCGAGCAACTATGTATTCCCTGCAGGAAATGACGATAGTAAAATTGTACTGATTCACTATTGACTTTGTCACCAGCACTACTGACTAATTGTACCCCAGGCATAGACATTTATCATGTGCTTGTCATTGAGATTCCACTACTGACCTCGGAACTATTGACTTACTATAGAATACGTGGTTCTTATGGGACTATATAGAGACATTGGTAGCAGAGACTCACTATTGCATTTTAATGATTCTAGTCCACACCTATGCAATTTTTTACTACGTAAGGCAATTAAATTGGATTTTTTATGAAATTTTTTATTTTTGCGTGTAGCCGCATTTATTTTCAACACAACAAAATGAGACAATAAAAAACAATTTTCTAGCTGTCAAAAACTTCTCTTCCCATTAAAGACTAAATAGAAAGTCTAGACAATTCGTTCACAATGTCACCAAAAAGTCACCAAACTTGTCGGCAAAAGTGGTGACTTCGATACATTTATCCCCTGGCTTCCTACAGGATTGAGTAACCAAATCAAAAGTATTGAGTAGTAGTGAGTAATTAAAAGTGAAAAAAATTGCCAGCACTACTGTTTAAAACTTTTAAGCTACCATCCTTCAATTTTGCAACAATAGTAATCGATAGCGACAAAAATATCTATTTCTTCCAAATATTAGGAGAATATCTATCGATATCTCTGTTTCGAAAGCTCATTATTCGTCACAATTTCAATTATGTAGTTTAGCTCTAATAAATACACATGCATACATATATACAAAAAAGAAACTAACGTAAAATTTAGCATTGAAGTGTTGTGAAAAATGCTTAAAATTGTTTGCTCAAAATCGTGAGTAGAACAGTTTTGTCTTTGCAAACCGCTATATCTAACAACTTTGCCATCATTTTGGTGGTAGTAAATATTGTTTAAGACAAGTACAATATTTTAAATTTCGAATTTTTTTAGCTTAAAATCAGTGCATTTAAATCGAATATATTGTTACCCTATCGCAGGTTTCCGTATTGTAGTGGTTTTCACGTGTATTTCACACGCACAAGGTCCGCTGTTCGAGCCCGGGCGGTAACAAACTCTTGCTTATTTGTTTTTTTATATTTATTGTACATGGAAAATAAATTGGAAACAATCACATACAAAATATTTAAACAGTTACCCCCATATTCATAAATGATTAGTAAAGTTAACGTGTGCATTAAAACCCCTTACAAAATTCATACAGTAAACCAACATTAACTTTCATAAATTTTTATGAATATCGGGGTTAAACTTTCAAAAACGCCCAAGCACCATACTAAAATTTAACGCCAGAAAAACTCTTAGCTTTAAATATGTTTATATGCAACACTAGTTGCATGAGAAATCTTGTAAAGGGTCCCATACACTACACCAGTATGCACGCACAATAACGTGTTGGCGCCAGTGGCTTGGTCGTGTATGGGCATCAGGTGTGATTGTACGCTTTGGTGTAGCGGTGTCAAACAGAGTTTCATATTTTGCTGATGGTACCAGTTTGTGGTATTGTGTTTGGTCAATTTAGCTCAGTTGAGAAAAACTGTCGAAGAGTAAATAGACATCGGGCTAAAATACATTTATTTGAATAAATTAATCATAACCTAAAAAAGCAACAAAATATATATTGCAGTCTTTCTGAAATAAAACAATTCATTTCTAATAATTTTGTAATAACAAACGCGCATTTTTCTTAACTTATATTTTCAAAACAAAATCAGTAATAAATGCGGTGCGCACTATGTTCAACAACTCATCCGTACAGAATTCTTAACCCATTATATGCCACTGGTCGATTTTTCGACCAGTAACTTTTTTAGCGCATATCTCAAAAGTCTACTATAATTTTTTTGATCTGTTTTCACAAAAATATAATCTGAACTAATTTTTAAAATATCTGTAGTGAAATGATTTTCTAAAGTATTTGACAAAAATTGTGGTAAGAGGATTTTAAAAACCATATTTTTAGCACTTTTTTCCAATTAAAAATTATATCTAATAATTGTAATTTTTGTTTCTTATTTTTCATTATTTTAAGAGCCTAAATCCTGTACTATAAGAATCGACGAAAATCAATTTGCATATGACACATTTTCTCATTCTTAAATGCAAACAATCTTTCGTGGTCGAAAAATCGACCAGTGGCCGGAGGCCCTACCACAGAATTTAAAAATTGTTTTGAGTTTCAAAACTGTTATTTTCATAATAAATCTGGCAATACTTCCTTTGAAGTTTTTCTGTGTGTCGTCCTGTAGTTTTCTATTGCTAATTAATATATCGCGTATTTTAGTCAGGGGAACCCCAGATTATTTTGTTTTACTTTAGTTATAGAAATATTTGTGTTAAAATGTCAGTAAGTGTACGAAGGTGAATGCAAAGAGTTGTGCTGAAAACTAATTTTACAATATTTTACAATGCCGATTTATAAGGCAGTAAATGTGTCTGAAATAATTAATATTTTAAATGAGCTAGACTCAGATGACGAGGAAGACCAAGCTATAACGGCAGCCAAAGATGTAGATATCGTTTACACACCAGCAACTATAGGATCTCTAACTGATGAAGAAGATTTGGATGACGATAAAATTAATATAAATGACAACAATGATGACCTCATGAAAGAAATTGCTGGTAGTGCAGAATTACAATATTCTCTAGATGAAGGCAATATACAGAAATTGGGTGATGTGTTTGAAAGTACAATTGAAGAGCCGTCAACATCCAACTCACGTAACAAAGGTATGGAAAGGGGAAGCATTACAAAAAAATCGGATTTTGCTATACCTATGTGGCGAAAGCCAAGAAACTTTAGCTACACGACAAAGCCAACGAATAATGAAGCTATTAAAATGGAAGAAATTTTTTTAGAAATTGGTGAGTAATTGGTCCGCTTTGTTTCTTTTGGATTCTTGTATTTACTCAGTCATTTATATATTTTTTATAGGCTCTAAATCTCCATTTGAAATTTTTTCTTTATATATTGATAATTCCATAATACTGGATATCACAAATTTTTCAAATACATATGCAAATCAGAACAATGCTACAGCCAGTATTACACATATTGAACTACGTAGATTTATTGGAATTTTATACTTGTCGGGGTATCATACCTTACCACATATAGACCATTATTGGTCTACGAAGCCCGACATGGGAGTTCCAATGGTAAAGCAAGCCATGCGCCGCAATCGGTTCAGAACAATTAAAAGGTATTTGCATCTATCAGATAATAGCCGCTTAGACAAAACAGATCGATTTGCCAAAGTTCGCCCACTAGTTGATGCTCTCAATAAAAATTTTATGCAGTTTGGAATTTTTAGCCATATTGTATCAATTGATGAGCAGATGATTCCGTATTTTGGGCGACACTCGTGCAAAATGTTCATTAAGGGTAAACCAATCCGTTTTGGATTTAAATCATGGTGCATGTGCTCCGAAAGTGGATATTTATTCTACAGTATTTTATATGGTGGTTCAGCCACGCCACACGATAAGGACATTGGTCTTGGGGTTCAAACTGTTTTGGACTTACTGGCAAACGTACCTGATCCCGATTGTCACATAGTTTTTTTTTGACAATTTCTTTTCTTCTTATCATCTCATGTGTCTATTGAATGAACGCAAATTTTATGCTACGGGTACTATACGCGAAAATCGAACGGCGAAAGCTCCGTTAAAGAATCTAAAAAAAAGCAATCGCGGAGAATTTGACCAGTTGCTAGATAGTGAACAAGAAATATTGTTGGTGCGCTGGAATGACAATTCTGTTGTCAACGTAATTACCAATAACTCAACAGTCGAACCAATGGCTAATGCTAAACGTTATTGCCGTAAGCAAAAAAAACTATTACTATTCCACAGCCAAAAGCAATTCGGGAGTATAATCATGGTATGGGTGGTGTCGACCTTCATGACAAAGCCGTGGCCAATTATCGTATCTGTATAAAGGGAAAGAAATGGTGGTGGCCAATATGGACTAATGCGCTTGGTAACGCAATGGTCAACGCGTGGAAGATGCACTGCATGTTGGCAAAAATCAGAAAGACAAAACCCCTTTCACAAATTGATTTTCGTTCTGAAGTCACAACACAGCTTTTAAAATACGACAGTGAGCTAAACAGTCAAGATTTTGATATAGTCCCTAACCAACCCCAAGTCAACGAAAAAGTACACTCAATTATAAGAAGCGTTGAAAATAAATATCGACGCTGCAAATTGTGTAAGAAACATACCATTTTTACATGCAAAAAGTGCAATATATACTTACATACAAACTGTTTTTATGGCTACCATAACAATTTGTAATAAATTCATTTGAATAAAGCCTAAGGCAATATTTTTTCCTTCAAAAATATCAAATAATTTTTTGTTTTTTTTTTACTGTTATCGGCCATTGGTCGATTTTTCGACCAGTCCATGTAAAGAAACCTATATATCGGGGGGGGAAATTTTGCTAAAAATATTCTTCATTGGGGTCATAATAACACCCTTCTGCAAGGGATTCAAAAAATTCCCACGTTTTAGGGTAGCGGCCAATAATGGGTTAAAGTAATGAATATTGCACCAGTATGCTTGTATGGTGTGTGTTTTGAGCACGATTCAACATCACCTGTTTGTGCCAGTATACTGGAGTAGAATATGCTCTGCTCAAGCCTTACGTTAAAAGTATACGGTGTGTCTAGCAGTTTTATGTAAAAACCCTTTTATGTAAAAAAGACTTATAGGGCTAAGAAATTCCACAAAAATGCTTCTTGCGATGCTTTACATAAAAGTAGTTTATAAAATTTTTGTTCCAAATTTTTAAAAATCGAAAAAAGTATGTAGTAGTTATGGAAGACCGGCCACCGGACCGTGCTTAAAGGTTGTTGGATGGATAAAAGATTAAAATTACAAATTAAAAAAAGGAAAATCGAAAGATAAATTCCCTTTCAAAATCTTAATCAAAAATTCATGAAATATTTTTTTCTATTTTTTTCTACAAGACACATATAAAAACAAAAACTAAAAAAATTGGCCAATTTTGGCCATTATTAAATAGCTATGAACAAAAAACTATAAGAAAGTATTTTTTTTTTAATTTAATAATTTTTCAACGAGTAATCAAAAAAAATTCTCAAAATTTACGAGGAAGACTCTTTTAACGACTAACATTTATAAAATTTTTGTTTAAAAATTTTAAAAGTCGAAAAATATTTGTAGTAGCTATGGAAGGCCGGCTTAAAGATTGTTGGGTGGATAAAAGTTTAAAATTAAAAATTTTCAAAACAAAATCGAAAGATATTCAAAAACACGATTTGAAATCCAAAAATCTTAATCAAAAATCCACACGATAATTTTACAATTGCAAACACAAAATTTTCCCAACTTATGTCTCTTAAAGATGGCATGTAAGACAAATACAAAATTTATATAAAGTACATAATAATTTTCTTACTTTATCACAAGTTCCCGTAGTGTAGCGGTTATCATGCGGGAATTTTTGAAAATCAGTCCATAAATAGAGGAGGTATTCGATAACCAATGTAAAAAATTTACCATCGTGAGGGATGATACAATTATATCTAATCAATTTACTTCTTCGAAAAATGCTTATGTATTGCAAATTGTAAAATGTTTTTCTCTTAAATGATATACATATTTATTCATTTAAATATATTATTCATAAATTTTTACACACATATATATATATGTACAGTGGACGTCCAATAGTACGAATTATATAATGTCAGGCCTTTTCGTAATGTTGGAAAATTCGTATTATTGGACTACAAATTTTCCTCCTTTTACATAAAAAATTAGCTTCTTTTTGAATTTTTTACTTAACGCAGAAAAAAACAAGTAAAGAACTTCAAAGCAAAACTAAAATTTCATTTATATATATAAAAACGTACATGTTCTTTCAAAAAATACATTTATTCGTATTATCGAATAGCAAAAAACTCTTTTTATTCGTACTATAGAACAGCCAATGCAAAAAATTAGCCTTTTGTACCTTTCGTACTATTGGAAATTCGTGGAAACGGAAGTACGTACTATTGGACGACCACTGTATGTATTTATTCATAACTTTTTTTGTTAAACATAAAGTTTGGTTAAAAATAACCCAAGCGGCAACACTACTAGTAATTATAATTGCGGACGAATGTTATGTTTATGTTTAACTGACAGTTTTTGTAAATAAAATTAAAATTTCCGTTAGGGACTTTGAATTGAAAACAAAAACAAATTTGAGTTTTTTATTGTTATTTCAATATAAAAAAATAAGTTTATTTTTAGCTGGAAGCTTTTAAAGCTTTTGATGATAAAAACAACTCAACAGCGAAAGACCACTTTTTAATGAAATCATCTGCTGCTTTACCGTTAAAACAATGCTGTGTCCACTTTTTGCTACATGGGGATGTAGCTCAGATGGTAGAGCGCTCGCTTAGCATGTGAGAGGTACGGGGATCGATGCCCCGCATCTCCAGTAATGGTTTTTAAGGTTTATGTTAAATATTATTTGTTATCTAATAAAAAATATTTAAATTAATTTTTACTTATTGACTAACATAACTCCAATTTTTTTCGCACTCCCCATATCTCAAATAGAATGAAATATGTATGTAGGTACAATTCATTTTAAGGCGCACATTCACACATGCCATTCTTGTTTTATTTCCGCCTTGTTAAAATATCTACAAGAATAACAAATGAGCAAATTAACAATAAATTGTTGAAAAGAACGTTTATTTATTCTTTTTTTTTTAAGAAAAGCAAATATTATTGGAGAAGTAATTTTTTCTTTTGCAGCTACTACTTATTTGTGTGCGTGTGTGTATTTTTGTGTACTTCTTGGCAGTCTGGTAGGAATGGGAAAAAGAGTACCAAATAAGTATTGAACAAATGTATAAAGTGTCTGTCTCCATATACTCTATACTTGTACGTGAAGTTGCTAATTGTACTTGTTATTTTTGAACGACTACGATTATTTGCACTTGAGGCGCTAAGAATCTAATATTTGCATTGGTGTTTATTATTGTTGCAACATGCAGTACCTTAGGTAGAAAAACATGTGCGTGAATGTGAGTACCGACAAAGTATTTGCGTTTATACATATATCGCATTCACTTCAAAAGTAAAATTGAACTCCATGTGCTTACTGCACTGCACAGTAGGGACTTTCGAAAATATATTCTAATATACATATATACAGCTTCTAGGCTAATTTATAAGTTCCCTGAATCTTGAAATGTCAATAAATGTTGAGCTTACAGAAAGAATATTGTCTATAACGAACTGATTGTGCAACAAATAATGCCAAAATATATTTATTATTGCAACGAAAGCTCCTTACGGCGCGTCATGCACATCAATACTTTGAATAACAAAAATAAGTGCTTGGGGGGTAAATCAAAATTTTTTGATAATGAAAAAAATACTAGCCGCGAATACTGGTTACAAATACTGATAACAACTACATAGCATAATAGTGCTACCACTGTCGATTTTTTAAGGTTTAAAGAGCTGCCGTCATTTTCTGCGGAAGTGGCGGGGGTCTCCTGGGATTTCAGCGATTTTGAACTTAGTTTTTGGGAATCTCCAATATGGTTTGTGTCCTTGCTAAAAAGGTTTGTGACTTGGATTAGTGGTTCGTGGCATTGACAGCTGAAGGTTTCTCTGCTAACTATCTTTACTAATATAATAAATACGAAAGTAAGTTTTTTTGTTGATCTTCTAAAAGAAGACATAGGGTATAAATTTTTTTAAAAATACGACGGAGGTAGGAGGAATTTCTCCCTCTTTGAAACTATGTATCTATCTAATTTTGATGAAATTCAAAACATGGATAGATCTGAGTCTGGAAGGACACATAGGCTATATTCTTTTAATAATAGAAACACGAGGGGTATGGGGCAATTTCTTCCCTTCCGAAACTATCTAACCCATTTTAATGAAATTTAAAACCGTTTTTTGGTTTTGGCGTTTTTTTTAGTTTTAGTTCTAGTTTTTTGATTTTTTAGCTTCGGCGATTTTTTTTGATTGACACTTTTTTTGGTTTTGGCGATTTTTTTTTTTTGGTTTTTTGGCAATTTTTTTTAGTTTTGGCGCTTATTTTGTTTTGGGGCTTTTTTCTTTGAAATGATTTTTTTCCATTTTGCAATTTTTTCGTTTTTTGATGTATATTAGTTTTAGCGACTTTTTATATTGTAGTGCTTTTTTCGTTTTGATGAATTTTTTCGGTTTTTGGCGTTTATTTATTTTTTTGGCGACCTTTTTAGTTTTGGTGTTTTTTTGCGTTTTAGCGATTTGTTTAATTTTGGTGCTTTTTACCTTTAAGCGCTTTTTTTATTTTGGAGATTTTTCGTTTTTACATTTTTTTAATTTTGTAATTTTTTAGCTTTAGCGTTTTTGAAAATGTCAAGAGTTTACCTCTTACGGTTTCCAAGGCTTATCGTTGGCAGATATTTGCCTGTGCTAAGGAGGACTACGTCACTTGCGCAGGCTACTAATTTTGTGTCATTTCCATTCAGTTTGATCAGAATTTTATTTACGAGGATGTATTCACATTGTTAAAGGCGCCTTATATATCCAGAAAGGATGCCATAAGATATTTCTTCTTGGCAAGGGTACCCTACATAGTGCCTACGGCATCATGGAGTATGCTAAGCATATTGTGCCCCTCACAATTTTTCTGGTGAGTGAAGACCAATGTCGTATATATAAACGAGTCTTTCCAGTATTTTCAACAAAACAGACGACATACTGATTTGTCTATAATCCTTTGGGCTATCGTGGTTTATCTCTTCAGCTTCCAGAATGAAAAGACGGTCACTAGGCTTCCCTCAAAAATTTATATCAACCATGGTAGCATAAGCTTTATCGATTGCTGCAGTACACAAAAAATTATTTTTTGAATTTGAACAAGTATTTGTGAAATTCAAATAATTTTTTGTTTAATTCAGGACCTATAAATAAATTTGTATATTCAAATACAAAAATTTCTTTAAAAAAATCCACCGATTTTTTCAATTAAAATAATTATGTTATTGAGCAAAATTTTAGCCAAAATCACAAATTTTTTTAGCAAATTTAAATACTTTAAAAATGTACATACTCGTATATGGCAATCAATGTCGTTTACTAGAACAAAACGCATGAAAAATTTTCGGCATCTTGAAAACGTTATTTTTCTTTACAATATAACAACACCCAAATATTTTCGGTTCGACTTTGCTTTAAAAATTAAAAGTTGTCAACATTACATTAAAAATTAAAATCTAACAAAACTGTTGTTAGGTGGCAAAAGTTCCACAACCCTTCTGAAGTTATCCAAGTCCATTTTTTTTTAGGATTTAATAGAGTCTTTATCGCAATATCTTAAGAATAGTAAATAAAAGGAACTGTAATAAATCGCCACCTCTTTGGTTGATATCGGTGTTCGCACACCGAGTATGATTGGTATAAGAAATGCCCCCTATGTATCACACCAATTTATAAGTGTGCGATTCGCATGGAGATAAGGGTCATCTACGTCTTACGACTGGTACGCCAATTGCAAAGGGCACGAACTTTATGGGCTAGTTTTCAAGGCCTGCCTTCTATAAAACACGGCAGTTCGTCGGATGCTGCTTCGGAATGATAAATCTGGTAATTCATCGTCTCGTTCTTCTCAGCTGGGCTTTCCTCCGCGAAACTCCTAATATTTCCATGTGTGGTGGGCATTGCATCTGCTTCAACCATTCTCTGAGTTAGTAAATAAACGTGGATTACAAGATTCTAACGACCTCAAATATCGGAGAGAACGCTTGTAGCCTGCCAGCTTTTTACGTTAGTCTAGTTTTTCCGTCGTGTCACTTCCCCTATTTGATGTCCCTTCCAGTAGGGGCATAGGCCTCTGATTTCTGTTTATCTTTGTGTATCAGAGGTAACCATAATTTAGTTCTTCTCATCTGCCTCGTCTGCATCGTATAAGTTCAGTACTTCCAGTCCTAGAAAGTTGTGCGAGTCATCGTTGTCACTATTCTTGGGTTTGTTTGTGTGTAGTCTAAATTTTTGTTCATAAAATTCACACGAGTGTAGGGTAGGTGAGGTCCGCTACCCAGGCACCCAGGTATCCGAAAAGCTCCGTAGTAATTCAGCCGGCTAACCCAGGCTGCAAACCAGCGTGGGGTAACCGGCTGCAAATTAACCAGTTCTACATGAGCCACAACCTACGCTAAGCCGCTATATCACGACCAAATTGTTATCCACGTTGTGGGGACGGCTGTTTTAATTTGGTTAAAAATATCTGTGTGGGATACTTATTATTTTTTTCAACACCGCATTTTTTTTTTGACATATAAGCTGTTTTCCTTATATTTGCATATAGGTACCATTCTATGATACGAAAACAATAAGATAAATAATTCTGGCAAAAAACCGTCTTTAATACAAGGATCCAATCGAACGGATTACACATATTTCGTTCGTTCACTTTCTTCGTCCGATCTCCACTTAAAATTCTATGGAACCAAACTGCAAGCATACACTTTCAAATAAAAAAGGTTTTTTCAATATTAGTCGAATGGCGGAGCTATGCGAGGCGAGCGAGTTGCCCGTTCGATTTTCGAAAAAAAATAATGGGTCTAAAAACAAACCTTTCAAAACAAAAAAAGGATTTTGAAAATTGCTCCATAAATAGTGAACTTATGGGATATTCACATATTACGTAACGCTATTTTTAGAGTTTTCAACCCCCCGTACGCCCCAGTTGTGTTGCTAGCATCGTTGCCAAATGTGCAGTTTTCACTGATGTTAACAGTTTTTTGAAGTGATGAAAAATTTTCCAGTGTTTTGTTAAAAAATAAATTTTTTACAATTATGTCAGTTTTTTAAGTTTTCTATACATTAACAATTTTAGTGCTTAGCATTATTACAGTTTTGATTTCTTTTTTGTTACCAAACCATTAATACTAAACTATAATCAACAGTTTTAATTTTGCTATTCTAATTCCAATTTCTGAAGCCATAGTTTTACCCATTTTGTTTAACATAACAGTGCCAAGGTTTACTAGTACTTTTTCAAACAGCAAGAAGGAATTCTCATACATTTAGGTCTACGAAAGTGGTGTTTTTCTATATGGAGTTTGCTATTATTGTTTGCAAGTTGAGTTCATACGTAAAAAAAAAATACTGTGCTCTTAACACGTCCTGTATTAATATTAAATCGCCTTGTCTAAGTAAAACAAAACAAGTTGCATACTTTCTTCATTGAAATAGTTCACTCTCTTATAGACCCCATAGAATTTGAAGCCATATAATTTTTTCAGAACTCTTAGCGAAATTTTAGTAATTCACAGAAAAAACAATACTTTCAGTACATTAAATAAATAAATGATTGTACACTTCAAATAAAACAAAGTCTTAAAAACAGAAAGACAAATTTTAATTACTTTATTTATTGAATTTCGCTCCCCTTACGTTTTTAGGTTGATTCGGAAAAAACCAATTTCCCTGTATAATATTAGTAATTTTATGCGAAATATCCCATAATGCAACTCAAGCACTTCCGTTTCAATTAATTAAAAAATTTATAAATTTGGAGATCCATATTTTCTTAGCTGTTGCCAATGACGCTTGCGAGATGGTAAAACGCACCAACTTGACACTATTTTACATCCGGTCGTTAGCGTTTGGCACTATATGATGTATCTCGTTACAATGATCCATCACAATAGCGGGACCCCAGTCAATTTTCTGGTTATATTCTCCGAATTTTTTTTCATAAAAATTAAACAGTATGTTAACTTTACGTTAACCCAAAAAAAAGATACCTAACATATTTTATGTGCAGTTTTTTCACATGAAAATTAGTTTTTTTCTTCTAAATTTACAGTTTTTAAAATACAAATTATGGCAACGCTGGTTCCTAGCATTAGTTTGATTTGAATTTTCTCTCACTATCTCTCTGTGTTATTGTGTTATGGTTTTTGTTGTTATGAATGAGTAAATATAGCAAATTTTGAGACTGTCCTATGATATGAAAATAATAAAATAAATATTCTGGCAAAAAAAAAACGTCTTTACATAGACTACAAATATTTCTTTCAGTCACTTTCTCCGTCCAATCTTCACCTAACTTTCTATGAAACCAAATTGCAAGCATAAACTTTTAAATAAAAAGTTTTTATTCCAATAACAAAATAATTGGAACAAACTGCGACCAAACCTTTCAAAACAAAAAAACAATTTTCAAAATCAGTCCATAAATGGAGGATTTATGCGATATTCAATATTTGTCGAAGGCAAATCGTCCGTCCGAAATAAATTATGAGACCAAACTGAAAGCAAACCATTTTAAACAAAAAAAATTATTTCGAAAATCTGTCCATAAATAAAGGAGTCAATATTGTGGGCGGGCAAATATCTCGTCCGATTGTAGAAAAAAAGGTTGTGAGACCAAACCGCCAGAAAACATTTTCAACCAAAAACTAATTTGAAAATAGGGTTAGAAATGGAGAAGTTATGCTATAATCAATATCTGGGTCGGGCAAATGAAGTTGAAATGAACTATAACAACTGTTTGCGTTCAAGAATTCTGTAACTTTGAACGATCCAATAATCGTAACATTTGTCGACATATTTTTCGCTTGCAGTTTTTGTCCATGCCAAACAGAGTCGAGACAGTTTTTTCATTCGGGTTGTTAATTTTGTTAGCATAAACAACAGAAAAATTATTGTAGTTAGTTAACCGTTAGCGAATATCGTTATAAATATTACTGAATAACAAATGCGATAGATTTTAGTTATATTTATTTTAACGATACGATTATCGTAATAAAAGTTACAGAATCGAGCTACAGACTAAAGAGTAGAGTTTGGTATAATCGTTCTTTTTAGTGATTATTCATTTTTGTTCAGAACAAAAATAGGAACAAGCTCGTTCTTTTCGTTCAGCTGTTCACTTTATTTGTGTACTGAATGATTGAACAGCTTTTCAAACATACATATGTAGTGGGAGATATTATATTTTAAACAATTTGAAAAAAGCAAACTTAGAAAGAAATTTAGGGTTTGTCTAATCAAACAGAAATAATGAAATGAGCAAAAAAGAACAAAAAGAGTGAACAGGCCCACCTTGTTCATACCACTGAATTCCTCAATTGAACAAGTTCGTTCATGAACAGCACAACTTTACTAAAGAGCATAAACTATTTATTTCGGTTCTGTCCCACTGTAATATGTTATTGTATATTATTATTGCAACAAAAAGTGTTTCATGTTGTTGTTACACATAAATTAGCAACAGCATTCCTAAAATAAGTCTCTAATTGTTGCTTTCTTTGCCAATAATTTAATATTCATTATATTGTTTTCTTCCTTCAATTCTTCTTTTTTCGCCACCAAATATTTATTTAAAATGATGTTAGTTTGCCTCTCTATTAGAATCGATATGTATAATTTTTTTGTGTTCCCAGCACAAATATGTATTATGTACAAAAAAATGCTCACCACAAAAATGCAGTTAAAATAACATGGGAAAAAATATATGAAAGCATTTATTAGAATATATATGGTTTTGTGTTTCCATTTTACAAGAACGAATCAGCTTTGTTTTTATTACAACTAACAAAGCCATTGACATTCTTATGATTTTAATACACACAGAGTTCTTGGACTAATATTACTGCCCCAAATTCTGATGTTTAGTAAAAATTGGGTGGTAAAATTAATATCCGTATATGTATGTATCCGTAATGACTCGTCTGTCTCCCGCTTTAAGAATCTTCATACACTTCCCTAGGTCCACATATATACATACATATGTATATCAAGAATCGATGCTGATATAATAATGAAAAGCAAAAAATAGTTAGGGAATTCACAATGTGTATCTTAAAATTTGGAAATAGCAATATCGTTACACCTTAAAATTTCATTGTGAGCAACGATACAAAGCACAGCATATTAAAGTAATAAAAGTAACGACGAAGTTTGCCGAATATTTCTGACTATTTACATGTATAGAACACGAACTCAAAATACACAACAAACAAAACAACAACACAAGCACGTTAGTGATTGGTACCTACCTATCAACAAGCCAAAGAAACACCAACACACTTAAACCACACACAAATTCTTTATTTAAAATATTGCCGCATTGAAAAAAACATGCTTCTTGGACTTTTAAACTTATCATCTAGAGGTAAATTTCATTTACACACAAAACAAAAACAACAAACTTGCCTACCAATAATAAAAGACTAAAATTAAAACGTCGTTATATTAAGACACATTTTAGAACGCTGTTGTGAATTCCCTAAATCCATGTCCATATGAAGCAACTTTTGCTTCTGCAACTTTCTTATATATGCTTTTGAAGTTGCATGCGTATCCATATAATGAAATTCTTGCATGTACATGAAGCAGTGTACCTCTTCCCTATCTTCTCACCTCTCTCTCCCATAAACTCAAAAGTTGCGCTGCAAAAGTTGACTCGTATGGACATAGACTAAGTCCATGTCCATATGAAGCAACTTTTGCTTCTGCAACTTTCTTAAATTTTCTTCTGAAGTTGCATTCGTGTCCATATAATGAAATTTTTGCTGCGCAGCTTTTGTTTTTTTTACATAGAATTTGTTGTTGCTTAATATTACGAAGAAGATAACCAAAGAGAGTTGCATGTACATGAAGCAGTGTACCCCTTCCCTATCTTCTCATCTCTCTTTCCCATAAACTCAAAAGTTGCGCAGCAAAAGTTGACTCGTATGGACATAGACTAAGTATGTATACTTTTTCAATAGCATTGGTCTGCAATACAACTTTTTTTTTGTTTGTTCTTTAAATAATAATATGTGGAAGATAAAGATTTTAATGCGCTAATTTCTTTCCATTTCTAGTTTTTTTCTGTCATGTACAGAATTTTTATGCGCATGACTATTATAATATGATATTCGCAATAAGGTGGCCACCCTAATTATTTCCTAATTGCAGATCGTATAAATGTTGTTGGTAATTTCCAAATAAACATTTGCTTGGAAACATGTTTATGTGGAAATTACCAACAACATTTTTACGATCTACAACACTTACAACAGGTTGTAAATTGAGCAAATGTGTTTCAACAATTTGTATTTAATTTTATATTTTTATTGGTATATTAAGATGTGTATTAGGGATGGGCAAGTGTAAAAATATATCGATATATATCGATATCGATATGTTTTTAAATATCAATCGGCTGATGAATTTTGCTACATTAAGAAACTCCAATAATTTTTTTTTCAGTGTATGGAATTCATTTTTCTTTTATTCATGTTAAAGCTCATTTAATTTTATTAAATATAACTTAATTAGTTTTAAAAATAATATTATTTAAATGCCCCCTGCTCGTTGATGCATGTGCGGCATCTAACCAAAAAGTTGTTCATTACTGCTTGGAAAGTTGAGACAGGAATAGCCGCAATTGTTTCTCGAATGGATTGCCTTAGTTCATTCAAATTTGTTGGTTTTGCTTTGTAGACTTCCTGTTTGCAATAACCCCACAAGAAAAAGTCAGGTGCAGTAAGGTCAGGCGACCTGGGTGGCCAACGGAATGTGGAGTTTCTGGATATCAGCTTGTTGGGAAATTTTTGTCGCAATTCTGTCATAACAGGTTGGGCTATGTGAGGAGCTGCACCATCTTGCTGAAACCACACAGAGTTGAAAGAAATTCTCATTCGGCGTAATTCTGGATAGAAAAACTCTCTCAACATGATCAAGTAACGGTCTCCAGTAACCGTAACGGTGTGACCGTTTTCTTCGAAGAAGTAGGGCCCGACAATGCAGCGTGATGAAACTGCACACCATACTGTGACACGAAGTGGATGCAATTCCGTCTCATGGAGTATCTGTGGGTTGGAAGCACTCCATATTCGACAATTTTGTTTGTTTATGTTGCCGTTTAAACCGAAATGGGCCTCGTCAGACATGAAAAGGCAGCTCAACATGTTTCCATCCTCTTCCACCATTTGAAGCATCTTCTGGCAAAATTCCAAGCGAATCGGCAAGTCTGCAGCGTTCAATTTGTTGGCCATTTGAATTTTATATGGGAATAAGTCCAAATCTTTGTGCATAATTGACTGTAATGACTGTCTGCTTATACCCATTTGAGCAGATAAGCTTCTTGTCGAAACACGTGGATTGTTTTGTATGGCAGCAGCTACAGCAGCGATTGTTTCCTCCGTTCGAACTGAAGGGTTTCGATGGTAAGGTCTTCTGTTGACTGTCCCATGCTCGGCAAAATTGTTTACAAGTCTCATTATGGTCCATCTGCTCGGAGGATTGCCGCCAAACGTGCGCCTATACTCTCTTTGAACCGAAACTACGGACTCCAGTGCGTGATAGCGGCGGACAATCCAAATTCTTGTTTCAGTGTCCCAGTTATCCATTTTTGTTAAATGTAAAAGTCAATCTGCAAAATAAAAAAAAAATTAACCAGATTCATTAAATAGAAAAAAAGTTATTCAATTTTTTTTGGTAGCGGCTTTCATCAGCCACCCTGTATATCGAATAAATAATATCGATATATCGAAATATCGATATTTTTTCAACAATGATAATTCATACGTAGTCCCCAATTTTTTTTAAATAAAACAAAAAAAAAGTACATTTCTTATAAATAATTAAGATGGAAAGAGTTAATTTCCAAGATCCTTACTGTTCCACCAATATTTCATGGAATATACAGCAACAAAATTACACTCAAAGAATGATAATTTTCCGAATAGACAAAATATTATAAATAAAACAAAAGTTTTTATTAGTAATGTTCTATTTGATGAAGACCGTGCCCAAATGTTTTTAAAAATTGCACGAAAAACAAAACCAAAGTTAAAAATATCGAATATGATACTGTCGATATATTTGGACAAAATATCGATATATCGAAATTAAAAATATCGACGATATATATTGATATATTTTTAAGAAAATATCGATATATCGATATTTTTGCCCATCCCTAATGTGTATTCTATAGTGCACAGGAGTAATGAAAGGGTTGAATCATATTTTTTATTTTATTGATTCATAGTTTTTGACAATTCAGTAGAAAACACAAAAACAAAATGCCTATTGTTTTTGTTGTTCTATATGTGAGCGTACTTGTATTAATATACTTTGTGTTTGATTCTATTCGTACCCAACAAACCAAAACGATTTAGAAATAACTTGTAACAAGGTTACCAACGTAGGCTTTAAGCTTGGAAAAGTGTTGTGAATACTATTGTAAAATGCTTATTAAAAATTTTTAAATAATGAAAACTGAACCCTTGCGATAATATTGCTTGAATGTACTATACAATAAGTTAAGAAGTGTAATTATAGAATAAGCTTACAAAAAATAGTTTTCTAATCATGCTTATAATAACCTTACATTCATAATATTTTTTTAAACTTAGGAATATAGCCAAATAATATATATCTATACACTGAGCTACGGTATTGAGTTTTTCATCAGAATTTAATTTATTTTTCTATTTCATAAAATATATTCATAAATTAATTTGTTTTTTTTATCAAATATTTCTTGCGTGACTCTTGCCTGATTTTGTGCTTTTTGCAGCATTTGTAAAATTGGAAAACTAAATGAATATTTCAATGAATGCAATAGAAATACTTTACTTCTTATAACGCTAACTGCACTCAGTGCCTCGTTTCTGTATTTCTCGCATCGTAAAATATCTCACATGAAACGTGTGAATTGAAAGAAAAACGAAGTAAAATGAAACGAAAATGGGGTTTTCTCACAGAAGTGTTTCTGTATCTTTACAATGCGAGAACTATCTGTCATTTAAGTTATTTTCCAATAGTTATTGGAAGGATGTGAGAAAAAGTGTTTCTGTAACAACATATTGTGAAGAGTTTTTCACTAACGCCGTCAAAATTTCTCACATTTGAAAACGATGCGAGAAGTATTTTTAAAATTAAAAATATTAAATTATAGATTTTGAAACTATAAATGGAAAATGTAAGCAAGTTATTTTACTTAATTGTTTTGTTTTAAAAAGTTTTTTTATAGGTATTGAAGAAAATAGAAATTATCTCTTTGCTGGTGGCTAGTCGCCGACTGTTATTTTTATTACGATCGCGCTCCGCCGATTGCAAAAACTGAACATGTTTTATTTTGCATTGAAAATAAGACTAGAAGTAGTTTAAGTTACGGCATATTATCGTTGGAAAGATAAAAAGTATAAAACACATTCAATAAAGTATTTTTTGTTTGAGATATAATATAGTATTTTATGAAAATATTTCAACGCCGCCGCCAAAACTTTTCCATCGGCTTGTTGCTCTGTTTGACACTTGAATGATTGGAATATTCCAATAAATAAGCTGGCTTTTCGCATTGAAATACAGAAACAGTTTTTACTCACAAATCGAGAAACGATGAAATTTTTTGTTTCACACTTCATGTGAAAACTTTTACGATGCGAGAAATACAGAAACGAGGTACAGGTCTCAACAACTCTTTTTTGGCCTTCCCTTCTAGCATAAATGTTTTGCCAGCTCATCTGTCAATAATTTGGGCCATCAGTTTTTGGTAAAACTACTTTAGTGATTCCTTTTTAATTTTACACTGTTTACCTTTAAAACACTTCACACTTCGAAGAGATCACTAAAACTGAAAACTTTAAAATGTAACGGGCCATTACCACTTACAAAACTATAGCGAGCATAAGGCATTTGCAATCATGTTTGTTAAATTGTTATATAAAATAAGTGTATAGCAAGTATTTTTATAAAAAGTATTGTCACGTGAAGCATTTTTTAAACACTTTTTAAAAACTCTTAACTTTTTGTACTTAAATAAGCTTATAATAAGTATGCTTACAAAAAGTTGTAAGAAATCTCTTATGGTAAGCCTATTCGACAATTCAGTTACATTTTGCTTTTGGAATGGCCAGTTGGGTAGTTTCTATTCACATACATTTTTATTTCAACAATTTAGTTTTTGTGTTATTTTTCATGTTCTGGCTAACCGGTTCTGGCTAACCGGTTATATTACTAATGTGTAACTCAAAATCGTGTTTTCAAATATATCAACTATTCGTAAAAACCGAAAAACGGCTTTTGAAAAAAGTCGAATAATCAATCTCCCTAATGTTATCCTATGATCGGCAATCTCAAAAGAGCTCTGCTACATAGAGAAAACCCTGTCAACCAAATCGAAAAGTTATCAAACAATCAAAGTCAATTTTAATTTGCTTGCCAAAAGAAAATATTTCCTAGATCTTAAGATACCCCATCGAAGGTATATTTCTTGTCAGATATGGCGATTTCTTGACAAACGTGGCGATTTTTAATCTTGTTTGGCGTTCAATGTGGCGACATGGCGATTTTTCTGACGATAATAAATTTTTTCGCGATTTTTATGGCTAGTTTTTAACAATAACTAATTTTGGTCAAACGCTTATGATTCAGGAAAATTATTTTTCAGAATTCAGTGTTCGACGCAAATGGCCTTGCAAAAGTGCAAATGCAAAATATCGTAGCTTTCTTACCCTTCTTACCAAAACGTCGGCAGAACAGATGTCAATTTGTTCTTATTGTTAGTATATATGCGAATACGTTGTTGTTTTTTTGTTATGATAAATTACAATTTGTTTGGCGTCGTAAATGTAACTTGTCACTATTCATGCACTATTTCACCTATTTTTTCATTAAACTGCTTTTATTTAATTGCAGCATTCATATTTTGCTTTATTCGTATATATTTTTGTAAAAATGTTGCAACAATTTTAGTTTTTGAAAATAAATTGAAACGTCAAATAGTTTGGTTACGTTTCTTATCAAGACCAACTTATCTGAGCTTGAGCTCTGACAAAATTGTCAAGACACTGAAATAGCACTAGTAAATGCAATCTATACCTGATAAGTTTTTATCTTGATAACGATTTGACATTTATCACAATAAAAAATTATCAGGTATAGACACACTGTTATAAAAACCAACAGAAAATATACGAAATTGTTGTTGGGTTTCATAAAAAAGCTACAATATTTTGCATTCTCAGTTTTGCAAGATTATCTACATCAAACACTGAACTCCGCTTATGTGATTTGGATGGTTTATTAAGCGTTACAATTTAGATGATTAAAAATAAAATATATTGTAAGTTCTGTACCTTGTTACAGGTACAATTGTACCATTTTTGGTATAAATCGAACTTTAAAAGTACAATAGTACACTAATGGCTTATTTAGCACAATTCATAATTTTTGCATTGCTTAGAAAATTTCCTTATTGCAGCGCTTTTATTGTGATAAAATATTTTGCCCTTTTCGTCCACTCGTACATATGCAACATTTTATCTGTATTAAATTTTAATTTTGCGAAGTATTGAAAACAAAGTTCGAATTAAAAGGAGGAGTATTTCAAGTGGTCAGATAAGACCAGCTAACAAAAAAGAGTCTCTGCAATTTAAAGCTCTTGCAGATACATGATACATATTAAAGTCAAGAAAAAATAAATTTTTATAAATTCATTTGCATTGTAGTAAAAAAACTTTTTTGAGAATATATGCTACTACCTTCCAATAGCTAGTATATCCAAATTAATCAGTTATTTTCGATTAGAAATAGCTAAATCCGACTTAAGCGCACTTTCCTTTTTGTCACAGAGAGCACTATGTGGACATTTCCAAGGAAAGTCAATTTTTGTCACGTGCAACGTCAAGCAATTATGCTGGTTTTATTTAAGGAAAACAAAAGCTTTTTTTTTACTTTTTTTAAATATTTGTGTAGGCCATAAGTAGCTCTACATGTAATGCTCCTGCTTTTGAAAGAGCATGACTAATGTAATGAGAATTTACGATACATATGTATTAGAGCTGTAAAAATTGCAATCAATTTTGATTGTAATGAAAATGATTTCAACCAAATTTATATCATTCTTTGATATCAAAATCATTTCAGATTTCAAACTGAAATAATGTCAAGATTGCAAACTTTTGTGTTTGCAATCAATTTAATTGCAATCAATTTGATTTCAATCAAATTTAGTTGAAATCATGTGATTTCAATCAATTTCCTTTAAATCACTACTATAGTGTAAATCCAACAAAATGGTATAAAAACGTACCAAAACGTGGGTTTGTTAGCCATTTCATACAGTTTACTTTATTATCAGAGTAAGCTTTATTTCGAGAAAAATGAGTATCACTTGAAGAGAACGATGATTTTCATCCTGATTTAATTTTGATTGAAATCACTGTACTTGATTGCAATAAATTAATATAGAAATTAATTTCAAAAATTTATGTATGTATGTATGTATGTATGTATGTATGTATGTATGTATGTATGTATGTATGTATGTATGTATGTATGTATGTATGTATGTATGTATGTATGTTTTTTTTTTTTTTTTTTTTTTTTTTTTTATTTGTGGGATGAAAATCATCGAAAGACTCTGGCAGTGGTGGTGTTTGCCAGAAGTGCGAGATTTTAACACGCTAAAAACACCCCTTCACACTGACCCAAATGCTCCCCGTGGTACTACCGCAAGGCTATACGTCTCGGGGTGGGAAAGGTCCTAGACCCTAAATCTAAACTACATGGATTCTTCTGCGAATCTCTTCTAACCTACGAAGTTCCAACAGAACCAATTTTATAAAATTACATACATACGTCCAGTTATACAAAGATTCCAACATGATTGGAACGATGTTGTCCGGCCTAATACTACGCCCTAAGACTACTTCTAAATACGCTCTACCACTATCAAATCGTGGACAGATGAAGAACACATGTTCGGCATCTTCCACGACATTGCCACCACAACTCGGACAAAACGGAACACTGTCATGTCCGAAACGGTACAAGTACGACCTAAAACAACCATGTCCAGTCAAAAACTGTGTAATGTAGAAGTTCAAGTCGCCGTGTCTTCTTGATAACCATACCCTAATGTCAGGTATCAGTAAGTAAGTCCATCTTCCCTTGTCAGTCGCTGTCCATCGTTCTTGCCACTTCCGTAGACACATATCAGTCACACCATTCGTACTGTCCGAAACGGCTTCTAGCTCGATGGGTATCATGCCGGCAATGACAAAGGCGGCCTCGTCCGATACAGTTCGGAATGCGCTACATACTCGCAGGGCGGCCAGCCTATACACAGGGGATATCAGATTCACATATGTAGAGTATTTCAGTGAGCCTGACCATATAGGGGATGCATATAAGATAATGCTTCTTACTACACTGGTTAGCAATCTCCTCTGCAGATATTTTGGACCTCTTGTATTCGGCATGATCCGGCATAGCGCTGAGCAGGTTTTTGATGCCTTAGAACCTATATACTTCAAGTGCTCATGAAAAGACAGACGAGTGTCAATCATGACTCCAAGGTATTTTAAACATTCCTTGGATTCTATGCTACACGTGCCAATATTTAGCCTAATGGTTTCCCTATTTTTCCGACTACTAATCAGAATCGCTTCTGTTTTATGGTCAGCTAGAGCTAGACCCATTGATCTCAACCAAGACCTTACGATCTGAATACTGGCGTTTGCAATGGTTTCCGCCTCTAGTAACTCTTTTGCTTCACATACTAACGCTATGTCGTCTGCGAATCCAACTATCTTTACCTTCTCCGGCAGGTTTAACCTTAATACTCCATCGTACATGACGTTCCACAGTAGTGGACCAAGTACTGATCCTTGAGGCACCCCACCAATGATCTTTCGTCTTCTAGTACCCTTATCAGTATCATAAACTAGCTCTTTATTTCGGAAATAGTCCTGTATAATTGCCAGTAGATATCCTGGGATGTCTAAACTGGCTAAGGCATCAACAATATGCTCCCAGTTTGCCGTGTTGAAGGCATTCTTTACGTCTAGCGTTACAACTACACAATACTCTTTTGCTCCATTTCTCCACCTCTTCCCTTGGATAGCCTGAGCAGCAGTTTCTACTACAACTTTGATAGCATCTACTGTTGACCTTGCTTTCCTGAAGCCAAATTGGTTATCTGATAAACCGCGGTTAGCTTCAACACAACTTTCCAATCTTCTACAGATTATACTTTCTAGCAATTTCCCACTTGTATCTATCATACACAGCGGCCTATAAGAGGAAGGGTCGTCTGGTGGCTTATTATCCTTAGGTAACAATACTAACTTTTGTCTCTTCCACATTGTTGGAAAAATGCCCTGGCTCAAGCATGCGCTTATTACTTTCAAAAAATAGTCAGGATGGAGTTTAACAGCTTCTTTTAGTATCATATTCGGAATGCAGTCTAAACCTGGTGCCTTCTTGTCTTTAAATTTTGAGACAGCACCTTCTATCTCGGCAATCGTAACCGGAGGAATGTCGAAAAATTCAGCCGGGTAGCTGTGTTGCCATGTCGGAGTTTCCTGTTGGGGAAAGAGATGATCTACAATTCCCTTGAGGAGAGGCTCTTCTCTTGGCGGCGATGGACCAAGACATTTAAGTTTCTTGGTTACCAATTTATATGCAAAGCCCCAAGGATTACTATCTACTTCATCACAAACATTAAGAAAACACCTACGCTTGCTCCTACGAATTGCAATCTTCAACGCTTTCCTTTTATCCTTATATATTTGATGGTGTACACTATTCTCTAACCTACCTCTCGTTCGTGTATACTGCCTTCGGGCACTTATACACTCCGATCGCAAGCTAGCAATTTCATCATTCCACCAGTACACCGGGGGCTTATTTGGTGACCTTTTACGCTTTATCATAGCTACGTTACAGGCATTAGTGATATGACTTACTAATTGCACTGCCATATCTTCAGCTGAACCACTCAGTTCCATGTTCTCCATACAAGCTGCGAAGATATCCTTATCAAAGGTATTTACCTTCCATCCTGTCAAAACTCGTGCTTGTGCAATCACACGGGGCTGTTCATCTTGTACATCTATGATTATAGCGCTATGATCGCTATGAGTATAGATGTCGGATATTCTCCAGTTAACTTGGCTTGTGATGCTGCTACTGACAAATGTAATGTCAATTACCGATCCAGCATCACCCCTTCTGAAAGTTTGTTCAACTCCATTATTAATGAGTACAACACCCAATACAGAAAAGGCTTCCAAGAGTACTCTACCTCTTGTGTTTGTCAAGGGGCAGCCCCATTCAACAGCCCACGCATTGAAGTCACCCGCTATTATGACAGGATTTCTTGTAACTGCATCTGTTACTATATTGTCAACTATTACTCGAAAGTCCTCTATAGAATACCTAGGGGGAATAAAGCAACTGTATAGTGTGATGCCAGAGACAGTGGCTCGGGCATATCCACATTCTGATGTTATTTTATCTCGTATTGTTAGCGTGCTGGTGTTCCATATCGCCGATGTGTCCGTATTATCGGAAACCCAATTTACAGATCCCATGTTCCGATATGGCTCACTCAGCACAGCGACATCTACATTTAAATCTCGAACGCTTTGCTTAAGAAGCTCTTGAGCTGCCTGGCAATGGTTGAGATTTAACTGTAATATACGCATTTTGATGCCTTAAGTTTTGCTTTAAACCCTAAGTTTCTGTAGAGCTCTTCTGTAGTATGGACAAACTGCACATCCGGTGACATGGTCACTAGCGGTGTTTGTTCCATTCCTACAAAGCAAGCACGACGGTTTATTGGAACAAGTTACAATTTTGTGGCCAGTTTTGCCACACCGTAAGCAGTTTTTAGAAAGGTCCTGCCCCCTACAGTTTGCTGCTCTATGTCCATAATCAAGACATTTAAAGCACCTTCTTGGTGTTACCTTTTCGCGTATTCTGCAAACAACCCAACCAATACGTATCTTCGCCATCTCTATAAGACGGCAAGCTAAGACAGCACTTACGCCAATGGTGGCAGTTTGCGTTCCTCCATACGCTCTCCTTAACGATTTAACTGCAGCAGGCTGCAGGGATTTAAAATCGGATTCTCTAATGAGGGCTTCATAGACGTCCTCCTTTGTGGTTACCTCATCTATATCTCTAATCTCGATCCTAATCTCATGGGATAGTGCTCTAACTTCTGCGACCTCACCTAATACCTCTTCTACCGTCGACCTGAACTCACTTGTATTCTGATGCGAGGGTTTACTCAACTCTAACAATAATTCACTTTTCTCAGTCTTCCTGATATTTTTTACGTTTTGACCCAGATTATCCAGCTTAGGGTCTTTCTTCACTTGTCTGAGAATATCAGCATAGGAAGCATCCCCACAAGTTTTAATAATCAAAGCATCTGGTCGTATTGTCTTTTTTCTATTTCTAGCTCTTGGACCAACTTTAACCCAGTCAGGATCTTTAACATTCGGATCTTGTTTACCAGCCGTGTTTATACATGTCTCCCTGGGTACAGCATTTTCACTTTTCTTCAATGCCCTATTGGGGGTTGTGCCCTTCTTCCTCTTAGATTTGTTACCCTTTGGGCTAAGAATATTATCATCTCTTCTGCGCTTTGGGGTTCCACCTATCACAAGGTTTACCCTTGCCGGTTCGTCTGTCTGCGTTTCTCTGCTAGTCCGCGATTTCTCGTCACTACTAACACCTTTGCTACTCAATTCATCTGAAACCTGCATATACAACGCCTGTATCTCACGGGACATTGTCACTATGTCCCTGTGCACGTTTGAGCGTGTCTTCAGAAAATCTAACAACTCTCCTATTTTCACTCCTAATCTCTTCACACTGTTACTGTGGCCCTCATTACTATTGTCGACGGTATTTGACACTGGAACAGGTCTACAACTAACTGCTGTAGGAGGCGATCTCGTGATCACCGACTTCCTTGCAAATGGGTTTTCAACATCTCCCATATTTAACTCATTGTTACTTCGATTTTTATTTTCAAAATTCATTCTAATGGGTCCAAACTCAAAGCCGCTATCTCCGTTCGATGTGCAGTCACGTTAAGACCCCATGGGTCCCTTTGCAAGCAGTGAGGTCCATGCGAGGGTTGACGAAAAGATCTTATGGATCATCCCGCCAGAGCCAGATCCGTGCTAACCGGGGAACGACATCCGAACCTGCACCAACAACCTAATGATGACGAACTTCAAACGTACTTTGAGACTTGCCAAGTTTTAATAGGACGGAGGCAGTTGTGGCATTAGCCTGAGAGCCATTTCTGTAAAATTTCACTCCTACATACTCAAGTCCCAGAATACCACAACCGTCAGCCCAGGGTTCTAACAATTCAAATTCGTATGTCCAGAAATGCCATAATTAAGACCGTGCTGGACTTGATCTTAATGCTTTTCAGCGGTGCGGAATCACAGGTTTTTTAAGGATTTCTACCTAGAATGCCTTCAAACCTGTGATAACTCAGGGCACGCGGGGTCGTCAATCCCGTTATCCTCATAAGAAGATACCCTTGCGGGAATGTATGTATGTATGTATGTATGTATGTATGTATGTATGTATGTATGTATGTATGTATGTATGTATGTATGTATGTATGTATGTATGTATGTATGTATGTATGTATGTATGTATGTATGTATGTATGTATGTATGTATGTATGTATGTATGTATGTATGTATGTATGTATGTATGTATGTATGTATGTATGTATGTATGTATGTATGTATGTATGTATGTATGTATGTATGTATGTATGTATGTATGTATGTATGTATGTATGTATGTATGTATGTATGTATGTATGTATGTATGTATGTATGTATGTATGTATGTATGTATGTATGTATGTATGTATGTATGTATGTATGTATGTATGTATGTATGTATGTATGTATGTATGTATGTATGTATGTATGTATGTATGTATGTATGTATGTATGTATGTATGTATGTATGTATGTATGTATGTATGTATGTATGTATGTATGTATGTATGTATGTATGTATGTATGTATGTATGTATGTATGTATGTATGTATGTATGTATGTATGTATGTATGTATGTATGTATGTATGTATGTATGTATGTATGTATGTATGTATGTATGTTTTTTTTTTTTTTTTTTTATTTTTTTTTATTTGTGGGATGAAAATCATCGAAAGACTCTGGCAGTGGTGGTGTTTGCCAGAAGTGCGAGATTTTAACACGCTAAAAACACCCCTTCACACTGACCCAACTGCTCCCCGTGGTACTACCGCAAGGCTATACGTCTCGGGGTGGGAAAGGTCCTAGACCCTAAATCTAAACTACATGGATTCTTCTGCGAATCTCTTCTAACCTACGAAGTTCCAACAGAACCAATTTTATAAAATTACATACATACGTCCAGTTATACAAAGATTCCAACATGATTGGAACGATGTTGTCCGGCCTAATACTACGCCCTAAGACTACTTCTAAATACGCTCTACCACTATCAAATCGTGGACAGATGAAGAACACATGTTCGGCATCTTCCACGACATTGCCACCACAACTCGGACAAAACGGAACACTGTCATGTCCGAAACGGTACAAGTACGACCTAAAACAACCATGTCCAGTCAAAAACTGTGTAATGTAGAAGTTCAAGTCGCCGTGTCTTCTTGATAACCATACCCTAATGTCAGGTATCAGTAAGTAAGTCCATCTTCCCTTGTCAGTCGCTGTCCATCGTTCTTGCCACTTCCGTAGACACATATCAGTCACACCATTCGTACTGTCCGAAACGGCTTCTAGCTCGATGGGTATCATGCCGGCAATGACAAAGGCGGCCTCGTCCGATACAGTTCGGAATGCGCTACATACTCGCAGGGCGGCCAGCCTATACACAGGGGATATCAGATTCACATATGTAGAGTATTTCAGTGAGCCTGACCATATAGGGGATGCATATAAGATAATGCTTCTTACTACACTGGTTAGCAATCTCCTCTGCAGATATTTTGGACCTCTTGTATTCGGCATGATCCGGCATAGCGCTGAGCAGGTTTTTGATGCCTTAGAACCTATATACTTCAAGTGCTCATGAAAAGACAGACGAGTGTCAATCATGACTCCAAGGTATTTTAAACATTCCTTGGATTCTATGCTACACGTGCCAATATTTAGCCTAATGGTTTCCCTATTTTTCCGACTACTAATCAGAATCGCTTCTGTTTTATGGTCAGCTAGAGCTAGACCCATTGATCTCAACCAAGACCTTACGATCTGAATACTGGCGTTTGCAATGGTTTCCGCCTCTAGTAACTCTTTTGCTTCACATACTAACGCTATGTCGTCTGCGAATCCAACTATCTTTACCTTCTCCGGCAGGTTTAACCTTAATACTCCATCGTACATGACGTTCCACAGTAGTGGACCAAGTACTGATCCTTGAGGCACCCCACCAATGATCTTTCGTCTTCTAGTACCCTTATCAGTATCATAAACTAGCTCTCTATTTCGGAAATAGTCCTGTATAATTGTCAGTAGATATCCTGGGATGTCTAAACTGGCTAAGGCATCAACAATATGCTCCCAGTTTGCCGTGTTGAAGGCACTCTTTACGTCTAGCGTTACAACTACACAATACTCTTTTGCTCCATTTCTCCACCTCTTCCCTTGGATAGCCTGAGCAGCAGTTTCTACTACAACTTTGATAGCATCTACTGTTGACCTTGCTTTCCTGAAGCCAAATTGGTTATCTGATAAACCGCGGTTAGCTGCAACACAACTTTCCAATCTTCTACAGATTATACTTTCTAGCAATTTCCCACTTGTATCTATCATACACAGCGGCCTATAAGAGGAAGGGTCGTCTGGTGGCTTATTATCCTTAGGTAACAATACTAACTTTTGTCTCTTCCACATTGTTGGAAAAATGCCCTGGCTCAAGCATGCGCTTATTACTTTCAAAAAATAGTCAGGATGGAGTTTAAAAGCTTCTTTTAGTATCATATTCGGAATGCAGTCTAAACCTGGTGCCTTCTTGTCTTTAAATTTTGAGACAGCACCTTCTATCTCGGCAATCGTAACCGGAGGAATGTCGAAAAATTCAGCCGGGTAGCTGTGTTGCCATGTCGGAGTTTCCTGTTGGGGAAAGAGATGATCTACAATTCCCTTGAGGAGAGGCTCTTCTCTTGGCGGCGATGGACCAAGACATTTAAGTTTCTTGGTTACCAATTTATATGCAAAGCCCCAAGGATTACTATCTACTTCATCACAAACATTAAGAAAACACCTACGCTTGCTCCTACGAATTGCAATCTTCAACGCTTTCCTTTTATCCTTATATATTTGATGGTGTACACTATTCTCTAACCTACCTCTCGTTCGTGTATACTGCCTTCGGGCACTTATACACTCCGATCGCAAGCTAGCAATTTCATCATTCCACCAGTACACCGGGGGCTTATTTGGTGACCTTTTACGCTTTATCATAGCTACGTTACAGGCATTAGTGATATGACTTACTAATTGCACTGCCATATCTTCAGCTGAACCACTCAGTTCCATGTTCTCCATACAAGCTGCGAAGATATCCTTATCAAAGGTATTTACCTTCCATCCTGTCAAAACTCGTGCTTGTGCAATCACACGGGGCTGTTCATCTTGTACATCTATGATTATAGCGCTATGATCGCTATGAGTATAGATGTCGGATATTCTCCAGTTAACTTGGCTTGTGATGCTGCTACTGACAAATGTAATGTCAATTACCGATCCAGCATCACCCCTTCTGAAAGTTTGTTCAACTCCATTATTAATGAGTACAACACCCAATACAGAAAAGGCTTCCAAGAGTACTCTACCTCTTGTGTTTGTCAAGGGGCAGCCCCATTCAACAGCCCACGCATTGAAGTCACCCGCTATTATGACAGGATTTCTTGTAACTGCATCTGTTACTATATTGTCAACTATTACTCGAAAGTCCTCTATAGAATACCTAGGGGGAATAAAGCAACTGTATAGTGTGATGCCAGAGACAGTGGCTCGGGCATATCCACATTCTGATGTTATTTTATCTCGTATTGTTAGCGTGCTGGTGTTCCATATCGCCGATGTGTCCGTATTATCGGAAACCCAATTTACAGATCCCATGTTCCGATATGGCTCACTCAGCACAGCGACATCTACATTTAAATCTCGAACGCTTTGCTTAAGAAGCTCTTGAGCTGCCTGGCAATGGTTGAGATTTAACTGTAATATACGCATTTTGATGCCTTAAGTTTTGCTTTAAACCCTAAGTTTCTGTAGAGCTCTTCTGTAGTATGGACAAACTGCACATCCGGTGACATGGTCACTAGCGGTGTTTGTTCCATTCCTACAAAGCAAGCACGACGGTTTATTGGAACAAGTTACAATTTTGTGGCCAGTTTTGCCACACCGTAAGCAGTTTTTAGAAAGGTCCTGCCCCCTACAGTTTGCTGCTCTATGTCCATAATCAAGACATTTAAAGCACCTTCTTGGTGTTACCTTTTCGCGTATTCTGCAAACCCAACCAATACGTATCTTCGCCATCTCTATAAGACGGCAAGCTAAGACAGCACTTACGCCAATGGTGGCAGTTTGCGTTCCTCCATACGCTCTCCTTAACGATTTAACTGCAGCAGGCTGCAGGGATTTAAAATCGGATTCTCTAATGAGGGCTTCATAGACGTCCTCCTTTGTGGTTACCTCATCTATATCTCTAATCTCGATCCTAATCTCATGGGATAGTGCTCTAACTTCTGCGACCTCACCTAATACCTCTTCTACCGTCGACCTGAACTCACTTGTATTCTGATGCGAGGGTTTACTCAACTCTAACAATAATTCACCTTTCTCAGTCTTCCTGATATTTTTTACGTTTTGACCCAGATTATCCAGCTTAGGGTCTTTCTTCACTTGTCTGAGAATATCAGCATAGGAAGCATCCCCACAAGTTTTAATAATCAAAGCATCTGGTCGTATTGTCTTTTTTCTATTTCTAGCTCTTGGACCAACTTTAACCCAGTCAGGATCTTTAACATTCGGATCTTGTTTACCAGCCGTGTTTATACATGTCTCCCTGGGTACAGCATTTTCACTTTTCTTCAATGCCCTATTGGGGGTTGTGCCCTTCTTCCTCTTAGATTTGTTACCCTTTGGGCTAAGAATATTATCATCTCTTCTGCGCTTTGGGGTTCCACCTATCACAAGGTTTACCCTTGCCGGTTCGTCTGTCTGCGTTTCTCTGCTAGTCCGCGATTTCTCGTCACTACTAACACCTTTGCTACTCAATTCATCTGAAACCTGCATATACAACGCCTGTATCTCACGGGACATTGTCACTATGTCCCTGTGCACGTTTGAGCGTGTCTTCAGAAAATCTAACAACTCTCCTATTTTCACTCCTAATCTCTTCACACTGTTACTGTGGCCCTCATTACTATTGTCGACGGTATTTGACACTGGAACAGGTCTACAACTAACTGCTGTAGGAGGCGATCTCGTGATCACCGACTTCCTTGCAAATGGGTTTTCAACATCTCCCATATTTAACTCATTGTTACTTCGATTTTTATTTTCAAAATTCATTCTAATGGGTCCAAACTCAAAGCCGCTATCTCCGTTCGATGTGCAGTCACGTTAAGACCCCATGGGTCCCTTTGCAAGCAGTGAGGTCCATGCGAGGGTTGACGAAAAGATCTTATGGATCATCCCGCCAGAGCCAGATCCGTGCTAACCGGGGAACGACATCCGAACCTGCACCAACAACCTAATGATGACGAACTTCAAACGTACTTTGAGACTTGCCAAGTTTTAATAGGACGGAGGCAGTTGTGGCATTAGCCTGAGAGCCATTTCTGTAAAATTTCACTCCTACATACTCAAGTCCCAGAATACCACAACCGTCAGCCCAGGGTTCTAACAATTCAAATTCGTATGTCCAGAAATGCCATAATTAAGACCGTGCTGGACTTGATCTTAATGCTTTTCAGCGGTGCGGAATCACAGGTTTTTTAAGGATTTCTACCTAGAATGCCTTCAAACCTGTGATAACTCAGGGCACGCGGGGTCGTCAATCCCGTTATCCTCATAAGAAGATACCCTTGCGGGAATGTATGTATGTATGTATGTATGTATGTATGTATGTATGTATGTATGTATGTATGTATGTATGTATGTATGTATGTATGTATGTATGTATGTATGTATGTATGTATGTATGTATGTATGTATGTATGTATGTATGTATGTATGTATGTATGTATGTATGTATGTATGTATGTATGTATGTATGTATGTATGTATGTATGTATGTATGTATGTATGTATGTATGTATGTATGTATGTATGTATGTATGTATGTATGTATGTATGTATGTATGTATGTATGTATGTATGTATGTATGTATGTATGTATGTATGTATGTATGTATGTATGTATGTATGTATGTATGTATGTATGTATGTATGTATGTATGTATGTATGTATGTATGTATGTATGTATGTATGTATGTATGTATGTATGTATGTATGTATGTATGTATGTATGTATGTATGTATGTATGTATGTATGTATGTATGTATGTATGTATGTATGTATGTATGTATGTATGTATGTATGTATGTATGTATGTATGTATGTATGTATGTATGTATGTATGTATGTATGTATGTATGTTTTTTTTTTTTTTTTTTTATTTTTTTTTATTTGTGGGATGAAAATCATCGAAAGACTCTGGCAGTGGTGGTGTTTGCCAGAAGTGCGAGATTTTAACACGCTAAAAACACCCCTTCACACTGACCCAACTGCTCCCCGTGGTACTACCGCAAGGCTATACGTCTCGGGGTGGGAAAGGTCCTAGACCCTAAATCTAAACTACATGGATTCTTCTGCGAATCTCTTCTAACCTACGAAGTTCCAACAGAACCAATTTTATAAAATTACATACATACGTCCAGTTATACAAAGATTCCAACATGATTGGAACGATGTTGTCCGGCCTAATACTACGCCCTAAGACTACTTCTAAATACGCTCTACCACTATCAAATCGTGGACAGATGAAGAACACATGTTCGGCATCTTCCACGACATTGCCACCACAACTCGGACAAAACGGAACACTGTCATGTCCGAAACGGTACAAGTACGACCTAAAACAACCATGTCCAGTCAAAAACTGTGTAATGTAGAAGTTCAAGTCGCCGTGTCTTCTTGATAACCATACCCTAATGTCAGGTATCAGTAAGTAAGTCCATCTTCCCTTGTCAGTCGCTGTCCATCGTTCTTGCCACTTCCGTAGACACATATCAGTCACACCATTCGTACTGTCCGAAACGGCTTCTAGCTCGATGGGTATCATGCCGGCAATGACAAAGGCGGCCTCGTCCGATACAGTTCGGAATGCGCTACATACTCGCAGGGCGGCCAGCCTATACACAGGGGATATCAGATTCACATATGTAGAGTATTTCAGTGAGCCTGACCATATAGGGGATGCATATAAGATAATGCTTCTTACTACACTGGTTAGCAATCTCCTCTGCAGATATTTTGGACCTCTTGTATTCGGCATGATCCGGCATAGCGCTGAGCAGGTTTTTGATGCCTTAGAACCTATATACTTCAAGTGCTCATGAAAAGACAGACGAGTGTCAATCATGACTCCAAGGTATTTTAAACATTCCTTGGATTCTATGCTACACGTGCCAATATTTAGCCTAATGGTTTCCCTATTTTTCCGAGTACTAATCAGAGTCGCTTCTGTTTTATGGTCAGCTAGAGCTAGACCCATTGATCTCAACCAAGACCTTACGATCTGAATACTGGCGTTTGCAATGGTTTCCGCCTCTAGTAACTCTTTTGCTTCACATACTAACGCTATGTCGTCTGCGAATCCAACTATCTTTACCTTCTCCGGCAGGTTTAACCTTAATACTCCATCGTACATGACGTTCCACAGTAGTGGACCAAGTACTGATCCTTGAGGCACCCCACCAATGATCTTTCGTCTTCTAGTACCCTTATCAGTATCATAAACTAGCTCTCTATTTCGGAAATAGTCCTGTATAATTGTCAGTAGATATCCTGGGATGTCTAAACTGGCTAAGGCATCAACAATATGCTCCCAGTTTGCCGTGTTGAAGGCACTCTTTACGTCTAGCGTTACAACTACACAATACTCTTTTGCTCCATTTCTCCACCTCTTCCCTTGGATAGCCTGAGCAGCAGTTTCTACTACAACTTTGATAGCATCTACTGTTGACCTTGCTTTCCTGAAGCCAAATTGGTTATCTGATAAACCGCGGTTAGCTGCAACACAACTTTCCAATCTTCTACAGATTATACTTTCTAGCAATTTCCCACTTGTATCTATCATACACAGCGGCCTATAAGAGGAAGGGTCGTCTGGTGGCTTATTATCCTTAGGTAACAATACTAACTTTTGTCTCTTCCACATTGTTGGAAAAATGCCCTGGCTCAAGCATGCGCTTATTACTTTCAAAAAATAGTCAGGATGGAGTTTAAAAGCTTCTTTTAGTATCATATTCGGAATGCAGTCTAAACCTGGTGCCTTCTTGTATTTAAATTTTGAGACAGCACCTTCTATCTCGGCAATCGTAACCGGAGGAATGTCGAAAAATTCAGCCGGGTAGCTGTGTTGCCATGTCGGAGTTTCCTGTTGGGGAAAGAGATGATCTACAATTCCCTTGAGGAGAGGCTCTTCTCTTGGCGGCGATGGACCAAGACATTTAAGTTTCTTGGTTACCAATTTATATGCAAAGCCCCAAGGATTACTATCTACTTCATCACAAACATTAAGAAAACACCTACGCTTGCTCCTACGAATTGCAATCTTCAACGCTTTCCTTTTATCCTTATATATTTGATGGTGTACACTATTCTCTAACCTACCTCTCGTTCGTGTATACTGCCTTCGGGCACTTATACACTCCGATCGCAAGCTAGCAATTTCATCATTCCACCAGTACACCGGGGGCTTATTTGGTGACCTTTTACGCTTTATCATAGCTACGTTACAGGCATTAGTGATATGACTTACTAATTGCACTGCCATATCTTCAGCTGAACCACTCAGTTCCATGTTCTCCATACAAGCTGCGAAGATATCCTTATCAAAGGTATTTACCTTCCATCCTGTCAAAACTCGTGCTTGTGCAATCACACGGGGCTGTTCATCTTGTACATCTATGATTATAGCGCTATGATCGCTATGAGTATAGATGTCGGATATTCTCCAGTTAACTTGGCTTGTGATGCTGCTACTGACAAATGTAATGTCAATTACCGATCCAGCATCACCCCTTCTGAAAGTTTGTTCAACTCCATTATTAATGAGTACAACACCCAATACAGAAAAGGCTTCCAAGAGTACTCTACCTCTTGTGTTTGTCAAGGGGCAGCCCCATTCAACAGCCCACGCATTGAAGTCACCCGCTATTATGACAGGATTTCTTGTAACTGCATCTGTTACTATATTGTCAACTATTACTCGAAAGTCCTCTATAGAATACCTAGGGGGAATAAAGCAACTGTATAGTGTGATGCCAGAGACAGTGGCTCGGGCATATCCACATTCTGATGTTATTTTATCTCGTATTGTTAGCGTGCTGGTGTTCCATATCGCCGATGTGTCCGTATTATCGGAAACCCAATTTACAGATCCCATGTTCCGATATGGCTCACTCAGCACAGCGACATCTACATTTAAATCTCGAACGCTTTGCTTAAGAAGCTCTTGAGCTGCCTGGCAATGGTTGAGATTTAACTGTAATATACGCATTTTGATGCCTTAAGTTTTGCTTTAAACCCTAAGTTTCTGTAGAGCTCTTCTGTAGTATGGACAAACTGCACATCCGGTGACATGGTCACTAGCGGTGTTTGTTCCATTCCTACAAAGCAAGCACGACGGTTTATTGGAACAAGTTACAATTTTGTGGCCAGTTTTGCCACACCGTAAGCAGTTTTTAGAAAGGTCCTGCCCCCTACAGTTTGCTGCTCTATGTCCATAATCAAGACATTTAAAGCACCTTCTTGGTGTTACCTTTTCGCGTATTCTGCAAACAACCCAACCAATACGTATCTTCGCCATCTCTATAAGACGGCAAGCTAAGACAGCACTTACGCCAATGGTGGCAGTTTGCGTTCCTCCATACGCTCTCCTTAACGATTTAACTGCAGCAGGCTGCAGGGATTTAAAATCGGATTCTCTAATGAGGGCTTCATAGACGTCCTCCTTTGTGGTTACCTCATCTATATCTCTAATCTCGATCCTAATCTCATGGGATAGTGCTCTAACTTCTGCGACCTCACCTAATACCTCTTCTACCGTCGACCTGAACTCACTTGTATTCTGATGCGAGGGTTTACTCAACTCTAACAATAATTCACCTTTCTCAGTCTTCCTGATATTTTTTACGTTTTGACCCAGATTATCCAGCTTAGGGTCTTTCTTCACTTGTCTGAGAATATCAGCATAGGAAGCATCCCCACAAGTTTTAATAATCAAAGCATCTGGTCGTATTGTCTTTTTTCTATTTCTAGCTCTTGGACCAACTTTAACCCAGTCAGGATCTTTAACATTCGGATCTTGTTTACCAGCCGTGTTTATACATGTCTCCCTGGGTACAGCATTTTCACTTTTCTTCAATGCCCTATTGGGGGTTGTGCCCTTCTTCCTCTTAGATTTGTTACCCTTTGGGCTAAGAATATTATCATCTCTTCTGCGCTTTGGGGTTCCACCTATCACAAGGTTTACCCTTGCCGGTTCGTCTGTCTGCGTTTCTCTGCTAGTCCGCGATTTCTCGTCACTACTAACACCTTTGCTACTCAATTCATCTGAAACCTGCATATACAACGCCTGTATCTCACGGGACATTGTCACTATGTCCCTGTGCACGTTTGAGCGTGTCTTCAGAAAATCTAACAACTCTCCTATTTTCACTCCTAATCTCTTCACACTGTTACTGTGGCCCTCATTACTATTGTCGACGGTATTTGACACTGGAACAGGTCTACAACTAACTGCTGTAGGAGGCGATCTCGTGATCACCGACTTCCTTGCAAATGGGTTTTCAACATCTCCCATATTTAACTCATTGTTACTTCGATTTTTATTTTCAAAATTCATTCTAATGGGTCCAAACTCAAAGCCGCTATCTCCGTTCGATGTGCAGTCACGTTAAGACCCCATGGGTCCCTTTGCAAGCAGTGAGGTCCATGCGAGGGTTGACGAAAAGATCTTATGGATCATCCCGCCAGAGCCAGATCCGTGCTAACCGGGGAACGACATCCGAACCTGCACCAACAACCTAATGATGACGAACTTCAAACGTACTTTGAGACTTGCCAAGTTTTAATAGGACGGAGGCAGTTGTGGCATTAGCCTGAGAGCCATTTCTGTAAAATTTCACTCCTACATACTCAAGTCCCAGAATACCACAACCGTCAGCCCAGGGTTCTAACAATTCAAATTCGTATGTCCAGAAATGCCATAATTAAGACCGTGCTGGACTTGATCTTAATGCTTCTCAGCGGTGCGGGATCACAGGTTTTTTAAGGATTTCTACCTAGAATGCCTTCAAACCTGTGATAACTCAGGGCCCGCGGGGTCGTCAATCCCGTTATCCTCATAAGAAGATACCCTTGCGGGAATGTATGTATGTATGTATGTATGTATGTATGTATGTATGTATGTATGTATGTATGTATGTATGTATGTATGTATGTATGTATGTATGTATGTATGTATGTATGTATGTATGTATGTATGTATGTATGTATGTATGTATGTATGTATGTATGTATGTATGTATGTATGTATGTATGTATGTATGTATGTATGTATGTATGTATGTATGTATGTATGTATGTATGTATGTATGTATGTATGTATGTATGTATGTATGTATGTATGTATGTATGTATGTATGTATGTATGTATGTATGTATGTATGTATGTATGTATGTATGTATGTATGTATGTATGTATGTATGTATGTATGTATGTATGTATGTATGTATGTATGTATGTATGTATGTATGTATGTATGTATGTATGTATGTATGTATGTATGTATGTATGTATGTATGTATGTATGTATGTATGTATGTATGTATGTATGTATGTATGTATGTATGTATGTATGTATGTATGTATGTATGTATGTATGTATGTATGTATGTATGTATGTATGTATGTATGTATGTATGTATGTATGTATGTATGTATGTATGTATGTATGTATGTATGTATGTATGTATGTATGTATGTATGTATGTATGTATGTATGTATGTATGTATGTATGTATGTATGTATGTATGTATGTATGTATGTATGTATGTATGTATGTATGTATGTATGTATGTATGTATGTATGTATGTATGTATGTATGTATGTATGTATGTATGTATGTATGTATGTATGTATGTATGTATGTATGTATGTATGTATGTATGTATGTATGTATGTATGTATGTATGTATGTATGTATGTATGTATGTATGTATGTATGTATGTATGTATGTATGTATGTATGTATGTATGTATGTATGTATGTATGTATGTATGTATGTATGTATGTATGTATGTATGTATGTATGTATGTATGTATGTATGTATGTATGTATGTATGTATGTATGTATGTATGTATGTATGTATGTATGTATGTATGTATGTATGTATGTATGTATGTATGTATGTATGTATGTATGTATGTATGTATGTATGTATGTATGTATGTATGTATGTATGTATGTATGTATGTATGTATGTATGTATGTATGTATGTATGTATGTATGTATGTATGTATGTATGTATGTATGTATGTATGTATGTATGTATGTATGTATGTATGTATGTATGTATGTATGTATGTATGTATGTATGTATGTATGTATGTATGTATGTATGTATGTATGTATGTATGTATGTATGTATGTATGTATGTATGTATGTATGTATGTATGTATGTATGTATGTATGTATGTATGTATGTATGTATGTATGTATGTATGTATGTATGTATGTATGTATGTATGTATGTATGTATGTATGTATGTATGTATGTATGTATGTATGTATGTATGTATGTATGTATGTATGTATGTATGTATGTATGTATGTATGTATGTATGTATGTATGTATGTATGTATGTATGTATGTATGTATGTATGTATGTATGTATGTATGTATGTATGTATGTATGTATGTATGTATGTATGTATGTATGTATGTATGTATGTATGTATGTATGTATGTATGTATGTATGTATGTATGTATGTATGTATGTATGTATGTATGTATGTATGTATGTATGTATGTATGTATGTATGTATGTATGTATGTATGTATGTATGTATGTATGTATGTATGTATGTATGTATGTATGTATGTATGTATGTATGTATGTATGTATGTATGTATGTATGTATGTATGTATGTATGTATGTATGTATGTATGTATGTATGTATGTATGTATGTATGTATGTATGTATGTATGTATGTATGTATGTATGTATGTATGTATGTATGTATGTATGTATGTATGTATGTATGTATGTATGTATGTATGTATGTATGTATGTATGTATGTATGTATGTATGTATGTATGTATGTATGTATGTATGTATGTATGTATGTATGTATGTATGTATGTATGTATGTATGTATGTATGTATGTATGTATGTATGTATGTATGTATGTATGTATGTATGTATGTATGTATGTATGTATGTATGTATGTATGTATGTATGTATGTATGTATGTATGTATGTATGTATGTATGTATGTATGTATGTATGTATGTATGTATGTATGTATGTATGTATGTATGTATGTATGTATGTATGTATGTATGTATGTATGTATGTATGTATGTATGTATGTATGTATGTATGTATGTATGTATGTATGTATGTATGTATGTATGTATGTATGTATGTATGTATGTATGTATGTATTTATGTATGTATGTATTTATGTATGTATGTATGTATGTATGTATGTATGTATTTATGTATGTATGTATTTATGTATGTATGTATGTATGTATGTATGTATGTATGTATGTATGTATGTATGTATGTATGTATGTATGTATGTATGTATGTATGTATGTATGTATGTATGTATGTATGTATGTATGTATGTATGTATGTATGTATGTATGTATGTATGTATTTATGTATGTATGTATTTATGTATGTATGTATGTATGTATGTATGTATGTATGTATGTATGTATGTATGTATGTATGTATGTATGTATGTATGTATGTATGTATGTATGTATGTATGTATGTATGTATGTATGTATGTATGTATGTATGTATGTATGTATGTATGTATGTATGTATGTATGTATGTATGTATGTATGTATGTATGTATGTATGTATGTATGTATGTATGTATGTACGTATGTATGTATGTATGTATGTATGTATGTATGTATGTATGTATGTATGTATGTATGTATGTATGTATGTATGTATGTATGTATGTATGTATGTATGTATGTATGTATGTATGTATGTATGTATGTATGTATGTATGTATGTATGTATGTATGTATGTATGTATGTATGTATGTATGTATGTATGTATGTATGTATGTATGTATGTATGTATGTATGTATGTATGTATGTATGTATGTATGTATGTATGTATGTATGTATGTATGTATGTATGTATGTATGTATGTATGTATGTATGTATGTATGTATGTATGTATGTATGTATGTATGTATGTATGTATGTATGTATGTATGTATGTATGTATGTATGTATGTATGTATGTATGTATGTATGTATGTATGTATGTATGTATGTATGTATGTATGTATGTATGTATGTATGTATGTATGTATGTATGTATGTATGTATGTATGTATGTATGTATGTATGTATGTATGTATGTATGTATGTATGTATGTATGTATGTATGTATGTAAGTATGTATGTATGTATGTATGTATGTATGAGTGCTTCTTTGCGGTACTATACAAACCGAACGCGTATGCCGATTTTGCTGATTTTTACGTCAATCGATTTGTCTTAATCACGGGAGTCTCACTAGAGGTATGGCAATGGTTAAAATTCAATATGGCGGCCAACAGACGCCATTTTCGAAGTACGAAAAAATAAAAAGTTGGCGAACAATATCAAAATGGGTATCATTCGACAGGTATTTGAAAATCCTCTTTAGGTTTCTCTTATGATTTTTAATTTCGAATGACCATTTAGGATCTGTGACGGTTTAAAGTAGTTTTCTTTTATTATATTACGCAGTCAGGTTTTTTTGATTTTTTAAATTTATGTCTTGTGTGAAAACCATCTTCGCAGCCTACAAGTTTATTAAAATTGTGTTTTAAAAAGTTTTTTGCAAATTGCAATACATGCTTGTCCCAACATCATTGTTGTGTAAGTGCCCGGTTGGCCCTGTCTTTGAGACATCTTACAAGACCGCTGCATGACAATGTTAAAGCGTCGATGACCTGTTGGTGAAAGCTCAAACAGATCAGTGAGAACATTTTCGAACAAATTGCCGCTAAGTTGATAAATGACAACAAGAGGGACACTGTCACCCATCTTTTCTTTGATGACCATGTAGATGACAGCATCCTCAGAAATGTCTTTATTATATTTTTTCGTTTGTTTCTTTTTTACACGTGCTCTACAATAACAATTTGATGAATTTGTCGCTCAGAGAATGTTTAATACAAGAAGTTTTAATAGCCATTGTAACAGAGCTTTTATCCATTTTTACCTATTCTTCGAGTACGGATTCTGTTAGATTGCCTTAAAAGAAACTGTAATCGACAAATATAGTGCATGACAAATGTCGAAATTTCCTTAAGTAGTCGTTGATGAAAATTTCCACTACGATGAGTCGGCCAACCAGGTGTTTAAAGCAAAACAAATGTGTTAAACACACCTTTAAGACATTTTGTGCCACCCTCTGGTATGTAATTGCATATCTAACATTTCAAATATTAGTTAGAACTCATGTCACTTATCTGATATGTATTAATTTTCGATTTTATGTCTACTTTTGGCGATTTTCTGATATTTTTTATATGATTATTTAATGAAAATTATTTAAAGAAAAACTGATATATAAAAGCAAATTTATTATAAGATATACATATATTACGAAAAACAGCATTAATTATATTTGGCGAAATACGTCGAAAAATATCTGACAGCCCTGGTCAGATTAGCTATTAAGTAGAGATGTTTTCCGATACATCGGGTAACGGCGACATTTTATCAAATAATTTATTTTTTGTTGAGAGAGTTTTTTTTAGCAAATAATAAATATTTTGGTTATTTTACCGTGAATTAAATTCAATTCGTTTTTTTTTAAATCTTATTCTCAGCAAAAAAAGATACTCCAAAGAAGTCATGCATGCAAATGTAGAATTTGCGATCCGAAAGTAGAGCCAATTTTACCATTTTTAGTTAGTTTTACATATGTATGTCATTGCAAGAAGTTCTCTTTTTCGACTACCAATCACCGAATTGGAAGCGATGTTAGGAAAAATTTCTTTTTTGGCGCTATATAATGATGCAAGGAAAAAGGGTGAAAAATTACGAAATTTTCGCAACTTGTTTCTTGTTTTGCGAATATAGAAAAACTGCGTTTTCATGTAAATTTAAGTGAATAGAAATATAAACTTTTAGAACAATTTTACCAATTAAGCTATTGAATTATTTAGAAGAATATTAGTTGATAAATTTCCTTTAAAAACTCGATGTTTTAAAAAGCATGACGACTACTTTTAGAATTATAAAGGAATTACAAATTTTTATATGACTTAAATAAACATTTACTTGCTTTTCTACTAATGATCTGTATATTTTTAATATAGATCGTTTGAAAGCAATTAAAATGTAGTTCCTTAAAGCTTACTTCAAAATTTTTATGCTGGGTTAAATCAATTTTAAATATTAATTTTATCTTACATTGTAATTTTGTATAGTTAAAATATTACCCTACTTAAGTGTTGTTAATTTAAACTTGAATTCAATTTCAATATGCATATCGGTATCGGAATCGGTATCGCCGATATTTCTTTTTGAGTATCGGTATTGTATCGGCAAAACAGCTTATCGTTACTACCCTACTATTAAGTATTTCAGAGCTTTGACGGAACTCGTTCGTGATACATTTTAACTTTCGTATCATCCCAATGCTACCAATAATAAGTTTGCTTCATTTCCAATTTCCATTAATTTATAATTTTACTAATCAAATAAATGTAACAAAATATGTATGAAATTGGAAATATTATCGCTATCAATTGATAACAATAGTGGCTGCATGTTGGTTGCAATTGATCGACAACTAACATCCAGCCAACAAACCGATCAACCGCAAGATTTATTAGAATAACAGTCGCATTTTCTACACTTTTTTCTGATCAAATAAACAGTTGTATCAAATGTAATGAAATGACAGCAGTCACGTACTTTAGTTTTGTTATTTATCCACACAATTTGTGAATAAATTCTTTGCAAAATGAAAATAAATAGATAAATTAATAACAAAAATAATATTTAAAATAATTCGAAAAAAATATAAAAATTTGACATAACATCTTGAAATTTTCCGAAAACTTGCGTAATAGAGAGCAGTATTTTTGGAAATTAAAAAAAAAATTCGAAGGGATCGGACTTTTTGAAAATGTCGATTTTCATTTTCAAACGTTAATAACTAAGTGATCATTATACTCAAAATTTTTTTGTATTTTTCTGAAAGAGCATTTAAACACGAATAAAATGATACCATACCTTTTTAACATATCAATTTTTATTATTGATCTATAATTAAATAAAATTTTTAATACGTGCCAAAACATCCGAAAATTAACGAAATCGAAGGGGGTCGTGTCACATACTTGCGGGTTTGGCATGGAATGCCCCATATATAGCAGATTTATTTTGATATGTAATGTATAGTACGAGTGTATGGGCAAATCCTGCGTTACGAACGCTACATTCGTAAGCGTTTTCAGATTAAATTAATTTTTTTTTGTCTTTCAAAAGAGATACCTTCAACTTATGCATAGTGTTTAGTGGGATTTAATTGTACTTTCGAATAGCATAAAACATAATTGTTTAACAGCTATTTGTTTTGAAATAATTGACCACAAAGTTTCCTGAAGCATGCCAAAAAAATTAAAGTAACTGAAAGTTGAATTGTGTTTTCGTAATTTTTAGCGAATTTTGCATAATAAAGCACACAAAATCTAATTCATAAAAGAAAGAGAAATATAAGAGAATTCAAATATATTATATTGGCAGTCAAAAATTTTTGTCGTTTTTTGATCAAAAGCCATGAATCTCTTGCGACACAATCTATGTGATGCACATTACATTTTTTCTTAATATCTATAACTTTTAAATTGGACAGTTTACAACAAAAATGTGTTTAGTGGAGTTTTAGATAATAATACTATATAAAAGAAAGCTTTTGGTAAAATTTTCATATTCTTTATAGCTTACGAGATAATCTAAAAAATGGCAACTCCCTTATTTTTAAGGTAGGGGCGTTCCCGACCACCTCCTACCAAGAAAATTCAAACTTAAGCTTAATTGACGATTAATGCCGTAATTATTTAGTTAAAAAATTTAATTTTAAGGACTTCAAACCATTTTATAAATCGCGGCCGTAATGCTTCTTATTTTTCTCGCCAAATTTCCAGGAGGATTCTTATTAGGGTGATCGATTATTCGCCATTTTCCAGAAACCGGTTTTCGAGTAGTTCGACTATTTGAAATTTTAGAAAAACCGGTTACGGTTTTTAAAATTCAGAAAAAACCGGCGACCGGTTCTTCTGTATGAAAATTATAATGCAAAAGTTTTCATTTTAATTTGCTTTAAAAAAAAATTAACAGTTCATGTAAATACTATCCGCATAAAAATGTTACTTTGAAAATAAGGCCAAGTTCCTATCCAAAAATTTCGGCCGTTAAAAGTACTGACATCAAAATGAGGGTCAAGTTGTTGATAAGTATGATACCATCTAATTTCTAAGCTAACTTGGAAACATTTTCCCCATAATTCTTCCCAATATTAGAATATTAAAAAAATATTTCCAAATAGATGGTATTGTACCTATCAAGAACTTGGTCTTCATTTTGATCTCAGTACTTTTAACGGCCAAAACTTTTGGCTTTTGTGCGTATCTGACTTCTTTTTTCTAATTTTTTGTTTGGTACAAAACTATAATTTCCATCGCTATAATTTCCCATTATTTCTTAATTGCGCATTATAGTGCCCCTTATATGCGGCACGCCTTCCCATTCCATGATCAGCACAGTTTTTTTTGCTAAAAAGACTCCAGGAGGATTTAGAATCAAAATCCAAAAAAATTTGTTCCGCCGATATAGGGGGAACCGTAGTGCACAGATTTACACATTTTCTTTTTCGTGTTTATTTCTTGACATTCACACAACAAGCATTTCTTGTCTATGTTATAAATTCTACATCTCAATGCTAATTTAATTCGCCCCTGCTACCATCTTATAAAATTAGTTCACCTTAATTGTATGCTTCACTAAATGCTCTTGAACAAAAATACTTAGGAAAATCGATAGTAAAAGTTCGCCGAGTTTTAATATAGTAAAAACTAATAAAATATACGAATCGAAAAGTATTCGACTGGGCCGGTTTTTTAATTTAAAAAAGCCGGACTATTCGACATTCGAAAAATCCACATTTTGAAAAAACCGACAACCGTATTGCAGAAAAAACCGGTTCAAAAACCGAGTCGATTACCCTAGTTCTTATCGTTAAGTACAAACATGTAATGTACTACAGTCAGCTGCTCCGAATATCACATACCCTGACCCACATACAGCCTGTCTAAATGTCCTTAAATTTTCATTATATTTCTCTTAAATCATCTCCATTAGCGTTTCAATAATAGCGCCGAGCTATAATAAATTTAAGTCGTGACAATTCAAAGTATTTACAGCTTCTAGGAGCTTAAAATTTCCAGTAAGCTTTCCAAAATGTTTTCATTATTCATCATTCTGCGGAAAATCACTCGAAATTCATTTAAGGTCGAATGCTTTACGCAAGGAAACGATTAGAGCACTGAAATCATTGATTCTTAAACAGAGTATTTCACCTTGTTCTGGTATAGAGCTTAAAGGACGCTGTCTACTAAATTCATTTTGCATGACTTCAATTTCATTCCGTATACATTTCAATCGCTAACATTTTTATTTTATACAATTTAAAAAAGAAGATATATGGAAATTTTAAGGTTCAAACAGAAGATGAAATACGTAGCAACTTCAAAAGAGAACCGAAACAATTTTTTCGCGTTAATTTAGTCGTACAATCAGTCAAACGCAATTTTGTAATATTTTGAATAAACATTGAAAATTTTATTGCTATTAAAGAAAAAAAAACGACTATAATGACATGTCGTATATGAATCAAAATAAGTTTCGCTGTCACTTACGACATTTTATAAGTATGACATTATGAAATTTTTTATGACATTAGTTGCATGAAATTTTGTTTTATTGACAAGAGGTGTAGAGAAGGAAACGGGGTAGGAAAAATGGCATTTCTTTAATTTTCAGGAAATTTACTGACCTTGCTTCGTCTTCATTTCTTTCGTTGACGGTTATATTTTAAAATTGTTTAAATATTATTTTTTTAAATAGTGTTTTGTATACATTTTATTAGCTGTCAATTTTTTTCAATATTTAATTAAAAATATACGTGCATTTGTTTTTATAACGAGCGCACAAAATTAATTTTAAAAGAGAACTATAAAAAATTTCAAGACGGTTGTCCGATTTGAACTAATCGTAGCTCAAACTAATGACTAGTTCTTCTGCTTTAAGAAACTTTCTAAAAATATACAGTCTTCATTCAAAAACTTTTTGCAAGTTTGGCGAAGTCTAAAATAAAGTTTATTGTGCATGCTAAAAAGTGGTCATAATTTAAAAACTCGCCGCTCGATATCCTATTTCTTAGTATATTTGTGTTCAACATGTTCTATTTAAAAAGAGTCGATGTAAATTTTTATATAATTTAGTCAAATACAAAAATGTTGTCAAGTTACTATGGGAGTTAGTACTTATTTTCTCAAAAAAAAATTTATATGTACTTTCAGGCAGAGTTGTCAGATTTTTTTCGACCTATCGCCAAAAGTCGCAAAAAATAAATTTTATGTTGTTTTTCTTAATATATGTTTGATAATAAATTTGTTTTTATTTAATACTTATTTTAATATAAATTTTATAAAATTATCGTATAAAAATTTAGCAGCAAATCGCCAAAAGTAGAAATAAAATCGACAAAAATTATTTCTTGTAAATTTTTCTCATCCAAATTCAAAACCCATTAATGACTATAATTAATATAAGAAAACCTATCAAAATAACATTGTTTTAATTTCTTGCAGACGAGTTTTGGTGGGATTTATTTTTGAAAATACTCTTTAAGCAAAGTAATTTTCCTGAATTATAAAAATTTTTAGGTCAAATTTTTCTAAAAAACAGCCATAAAAATCGCCAACAAATTTATTTATCGTCAGAAAAATCGCAATGTCGTCAAATCAAAAATTTTACCGCCGAACAAGTTGAAAAATCGCCACGTTTGGCGAGAAATCGCCATATCTGACAACCCTGCTTTGAGGTACCATTATTACAAAAATGTGTGTAAAAGTAGAAAAACTTAACTTTTTGCTCTGAAATTTTCACTAAACGTGGAGAACATTCTCCAACATTTTAGTTGACATATTTTAAATATAGGGTCGCAATTAGTGTTGTCAATTATTCGGGTTTTATAGTCGTTCGAATAAAACTTCATAATTTTTCTCTTGTTCGAATACCCGAATAATTTAAAAATTTTATTCGAATATTCAAACGATTAACGATTAAAAATTTTCATTCGAATAAAAACTTAAAACCAGAATTTTTAATATATTCTATCACTACCCTGTGGTAAATGTTGTACCATGTCCCTTGAACGTATTTGTCCTATGAGCGGTGAAAATGGGAATGGTACAAAATCTTCCTGATTCATGACCGATGAAATAAGATCGTATCACAAAATTTTAACACAAATTATAGCAAACAAAATACCCTCACTGTAGAAGCAGATTTTTTCCAAATCAAAAATATTTATTAAAAAAATATTTATTAAATAATATTAAAGAAATGATCACAGGAAAAGTACCTTAACTTTGGGTCCAGAACCTATCACTGAGAGAATCAGTTCAATCCCTCCAATGACAACGTCATGTAAAAGTTACCAGTATCTTTCATATAAAGTTCCGGAACTCGAACCGGTTTCTATTCCTTGGGAACCAGTTACGTGACTCATCTTGTGACAGGTTCTCTCCTCTAGGGTAGTTTTGACTTTTTGAAGACATTAACAGACATTCTATCTTCAGCCAAACTCTTTCCTACATACTATTTCTTCGATTTAATTAAGATAGCTTTTTACATATTTTGTCTTTGGGCCCATATTATTATTGTCAGATATATTTGAATATTCGCTGAAACTTTCAATTTGTATATTGTGTGCGGTACGAAAATGGTGCAATAGTGGAGAGGTTGTTGCTCCGTGACATTCGTAAAACGTAGAACACTTTTTGAAAACAATTTCCTTTTTATAATTGTCTTCCTCAAAATATTTCCAAACTAAGATCATGCTGTAATTTAAAACGAGATCATTAACACAGTTACTTAATATCTCAACAACCACTTACACAAATATTTATAATTTGGCATAATTTGCTTACTTAACACATTCTATTGTTAACAAGTTAAAAAAGTAGTAAATAGACAACGTTATTTTACATTCGTAAATGAAAAATATTTTTTATAAAAATTAGCTTAAAAAAGTTGTTGAATGACAACACTACTTGCGATATATTCCTCTGTTTACTGATTCTTTTTAAATTGTCAGTTAATATAAATACGTGTTCCCATAGGAAAGGAATAGGCTCCATTATTCTGCCGACGAGCAGTGGTTCCAATTGGAAAAAGGGTAATAAATCTGTATATCTGAAACTTGCCTACGGGAAATGGAACTGACACAAAAAAGTCATGTGACTGGTCCCCAGGTGGTAGAGACCAGTAAGAGCTCTAATACTTCCTATGAAGCGGACCATCCACTTTTACATGGGGATGGCCTAGGATGGTGTTAATTGATACTTTGTATGCACCTTGTAACTTGTCTCTGAACTATCTTATGGAGTCCTAATCGGTGTAGAATAATTTATGGGTAATTCCATGTCAAATCAACTAGACACGACCCTATAACGAACTTATGACAAAGAGAAAACATTAAAAATGTTTATTTCAGAAGTTATGACATATCCAAAATATCATTATTTCGCCAAATTTACCGAAAGTGTTGAGTTTAGTTTTTAAATATCTCGAAAACTATTTTATATACAAGATTGATTTGTATGTCATTTTAAGCAGAATAGTTGGAGCTACAAAATATGTATAGGACATAATTTTTTTTTTGAAAAATTACTTATCTGCAAAGTTTTGAAATTTTCAAAACTGATTAAATCAAAAACCTATATTCTCTTTTGGCTGAATCTTGTTTATATAATATCTCTAAACGTCCTTAAAAAATCCTGAAATTTTTAAGGCGGTGTTTTTTTCTTTTTTGAGATATGAAAAAATGTACCTTTTTAACACAAAATTTCCAACATAAAATTTCACCGAAAAAACAAATGCCGGAAATTGTCAATGTTATTACTTTTTCCACTTCAAAAACTTTAAATTAAATTAAATTTAATGCATATTGCTCAAAATTACAAATTTAAATTATTTTTGATACTATATTGTTGAAGGTTGCGAAAGATAAAAATCATATCTCAAAAAAGAAAAAAACACCTCTTCCAAATTTTCACGATTTATTAAGGACGTTTAGAGGTATCATACAAAAAAAATTTGGGCTTTTGATTTAGTCGGTTTTGAAATTTTCAAAACTTTGCAGATAAGTCATTTTTCCAAAACAAATTTTTGTTTTATGTATTTTTTGTTGCCCCAACTATCCTCTTTAAAATGGCATACAAAGAATGCTTGTACATAACACAGTTTTAGAGATAATTAAAAACTAAGCTTAACACATTCTGTAAATTTGGCGAAATAATGACATTTTAAATATATCATCATAACTTTTGAAATAAGCTTTTTTAATTTTTTTCTTTTAGCATAAATTCGATATAAGATGAATGACAACATCTGACCAAATTTCATCAAAATTGAAAGGAGTCGTGTCTAACTCTTACTTGATTTGACATGGAATTACCCATATGTAGATTATATATAAATATTATTCCAGAATTCCGCTGTAATTATGGACTAATTTATTTTTTCATTGTTACAAATCCAACTAGAAATTGTATTTTATTTTTAAGCGGTGTCTTTGATAGGATTCGAACCGACAACCTCCGGCATGACAGGTTAGTACCACTACCCACTCGACAACAGGGGCACTTACATTTCAATGTTATAAATACCAGTTAAGCTAGAGTTAATATTTGAATATGGTTACGAAACAGGTTCCTGAGTGGCATGACAGTCTCATTGAAGAGAGACAATTAATATTATATAGATACTATGTGATAGGCCTTAGATCCAGGTGCATCGAAATTGTTCAGTGCCGTTTACTACAATAATAGCCGGAGTACCAGCTAAGTTGACTGAAAATGGTTAATATGTGACCATTTACACAATATGTCTTTTTTCACCATTCACTAGTCCTTCTTTTTGGTACCAGTCTCATTTTCTCAAGTCACCAAATTTTCCGCAGGGTTGCGATCCGATTGCAAAATATGTAATGTACATAAAAACACACATTGAGGTACAGGGTGTCAAAATTGGCTACCTCGGGCATTAAACATCTCGTCCGTCCCCATTGCGTTTAAGAATATTATTCGATTTTGATGAATTTAACTTGGTGTAAAGTTTATAAATAGATGAAGAAAATACTCGGCTTAGTTCTCTATTTCGCCAATATCTCCGGTAATAGCTTAACCAAAATTTTCAAAAAAATTATTTATGATTTTTAACTCAATCCCTGATAACAGGCAGAATTTTTTTCAGTTACAGTAATTTCCGCTTAATTGATTTAAAAATGCTCGGTTTTTGATGCAATTAAACGGAAAAATCCTTTACCCGATACTCTGTTAATTGATTTACTATCGTAATTAAAATAAACCTCTTTAATTAATCAGCGGGATCAATAAAGCGAAGAGAGTGAACATTGAAGCAGTACTTTTATTACAATTATGATCGTAACAATAAATTCCACTTGACCTAAGGCGCGAAAATAAACAAATAGTCGATAAAGCAAAGAATATCGAATTATTCCTTATAATTTAATGTTTAGTTTATGCTTCATAAATGGGTACCCAGGAAGGTTCGTTGGGAGTGTGCTAGTCTATTAATCTTGCGGTCGCACTGGTTCTGGACTATATCTATACACCGTGTGACGACTTCCGTGTAACTGAGCCATAATTTTTATTTAAGCATTCAAAATAAATAATATGAGAAGAAAAGTACCATATTTCTTTATTAACAGTATAATGCAAAACAACGTATCATCTAAAAATTCAAGATCGCGTTTTTGATAGATATTGATTCTTTTGAAGAGCTGTTTAATAGACGATTGTGATTAATATACAACTCTCGTGTGAGTCTCCTAATGAATATTTGAAGACTAACACTAGCTAAACAATATTATATATTTTGTTTATTTTTAGTTTTTGGAACATATTCTGGCACGATCGCCTTTTAATCGTGCAATGTGTAATATACAACTCTCAAAAGAATTTTCTGGAGATTTTTGAACAGTTATCTTTTATCTTTTTTTAAACTCTCGGCTTTTAATCATGCAATGTTTAATCGACAATTTTTTGCCAAAATATGTCTGTTATTGTTTCTATTTTCAGGCAATTTACCGTTTTGAATTTTTATTTTTTCTTTATTTGTTCGTTGATGTTTTCATTTATGGTGTGAAAAAGACTCGTGCCGGTTGTTTCAAGTATTTTAATATCTAAAATACTTTATAATCAATAAATGAAAAATTTTAGTATTAATAAATACTACAAAAATGAAATTAGTTTTTTTAATATATATATATATGTAGCTCGCAAAATGAAAAAATCCTATCAATCATTCTACGATTCGTCAAATCGTCATTGAATGATCCATTTACGAATCTCTCAACGACTCATATATGAACAACATGGATGAGGAGTTCAGAAGTAGTAAAATAATCTCTACAAGAGCCTCATACGATCCTTCATGTTCTTCATAAAAGACTTGTAAGATAAACTGTAAATAAATCTCAAATGAGTCCATCTACGACTAATAAAAGCATCTTCGGCGGAGTTGTGGAAGACTCTTGCAGATGAATCGCCTACATGTAACAGTTTCTCCCGTACGATGTATCTCCCACGATTAAAATATGCGCTCGTCGACGATTAAAAACGCTCGGCATGCGATTCGCAATAGACTCTTCCGCGATTGAAAAGGCTAGCTGGGTATACGGCTCTATAAAATTGTATGCATATGGGTTGAAAAATAACGGTTTTATAATAAAAATTCAAAATAACGTGTCATCATTTTTCATTAAACAAAAAGACGTATATCCGTTTTTTTAATTGTTTTTTAATATTTTTTAACGAACTAAGCCCAGGTCGTTCTCATTGTTTATTACGGTTCATTTTGTTAGTGTGCAAAACAAAATGCAATCAAAATCAAAATGGTTAATAGCTGCTACGTTCGAGTATGTACAATTTTTTAATGTAAAAATTTATCCAGTAAAAACCAGTAACATGTGATTCAAAAGGCAATTAAACAAAGAAAAGCAAAAAAGTGCGAAATTTTCGCATTTAAAATGTTTAAATTTATTTAAACACACTGAATAAAGCTATTATATATGAGGGGGTGAAAAGTAAAGGGGTACAAGTGCCAAAACTAAAAAAATTTAGCTATATGCAGGAACCAACACTTAATACCAATATCTATTACTCTACAACAATTTTGACCTATACGATGACCTCAAGAGGCGGTATGTATTAGAAAGCAAAAATATTATGTATGAAAATGCATGGGAAGAAAACATTTTTAAGCTTAATTACTCACAATTTTTTGGCACTTGTACCCCTTTGCTTTTAAACGCCTCATATAGAAAAAGCTAATAATAATTATGTAGATCTCATTAGATTACAAAAGATTATGTTTCCAGTAAAATTGAATGTTCAATTATGAAGCGGACTTACGTAGCAGAAGTAAAATAGAAACATTTCTACATTCTTAAATGCAGTACTGCCTGCAGAATAGCAAACTTATTGATGCTGTTTATAGTGTGGTTATTATTTTCATTGATGCATTTAAACACATCTAAATTCACTGTTGCAGCGCAGTACTGCAAATATGAACGTTTGGTGTCTCTTAATATTTTATTACACCTGTAATATGATAAGAAAATATAATTATTTCATAATAGACATGTTTGTTTCACTTAATACTATGTAACATACTTTCATTGATGATACGTTTTTTTAAAATAAATTTACAAGTCAAAATAACGTAACACACATAACTTAACAAATAATAATAAAAATATTATTTTTTCTTCTAAAATAGATCGGTTATCGCATTTTTAGCTCATATGTTAAAAATTGCTTTTATATCTCAAATATTTTTCATTTTACAAAGTTTTTTGCTTTTCCTGTAAGCATATGAAAAGCGATGTTACGTTATTTTGCATTTTAGGTGGCTATAAGTATGTATGTAAATAAATTAAGACAAACATGTGGAGAATTTATTTTTAAATTTTTTCCATTTAAGTTCGGTTTTAGTATTGCTAAAGATTCGCTATTGATATCACTAGCAAACTTTCGAGATCGAATGATTTGCTGCTACAAACTGAGCGAAGGCTGCATTCTAGGAATTTACTTTCGTTTCAGTTTTACTAGCAATATTCGTCCTCAAATGTTTGTCAAATATTCGAATGCGATAATACACAATATTATTACCGAGTGGTATGGTCAAGCGGAATACCATGGGGCAGGTACAATTTTGTCATTCTAATTAAAGGAGTGTTATAGCTATAATTACTGGAAAACTTGTTTAAGTTCATCCGATTTTTGCAGAGATTCTGCTTTAAAAATGATTTGGGGAGTTTTTATAATAGTTTTATTAAAAATGTGGCAATCACCATTTTTAGGAATTTTCCAAGATCAAATAACCGAAATGTTTTCATGCTAATTTTATAACTCAATTATGCGAGTATTGCAATTAAGCGGAACTCATTTACTTACTTACTTACTTACATGGCTATAAACAACCGTTTAGATCAGTAGCCTGATTCAGAATATTTTTCCATGCGCGTCGATCTAATGCGCTTCGTCTCCAGTTTCTAGTACCACGTTTTACGAGATCTTCCTCAGCTTGATCTTTCCACCGGAGTTTGGGTCTTCCCCTTCTACGTCTTCCTTCGGGATCGAAATCGAATGTTTTCCTCGCCGGAGCATTATTATCCATACGTATGACATGCCCCAGCCAGCGCAACCATTGCACTTTGATGCGCTTAACAATGTTAATATCTTCGTACAACTCATATAGCTCGTGATTCATTCGATGTCGATACTCTCCGTTGACGCAGACAGGCCCATATATTTTGCGCAGAATCTTTCTCTGAAACACCCCAAGAACAGCTTCATCTGCTTGCGTAAGAACCCACGCTTCAGCGCCATATAGTAGCACGGGTAGTATAAGCGTTCTATAGAGGGAAATTTTTTTTCGTCGAGAGAGGGCTTTGTTTCTAAACTGCTTGCTTAGCCCGAAATAGCATCTGTTAGCAAGAATTGTTCTGCGTTTTATTTCCAAACTGATGTTATTTTTTTGGTTTATGGCGGTACCGAGGTAAATAAAGTTGTTCACTACCTCGAAGTTATAGGCACCAACGTTCACATATTGACCCAGTCTTCTTACTTTTTTGTTCGTTGATACCATTAATTTGGTTTTATCTTGATTTACTATTAGACCCACTTTCGCCGACTCCTTTTCGATACTCGAGAATATTGCAGTTACCTCTCGAACAGTCCGACCCATGATATCAATATCATCGGCATAAGCGAGTAGCATGTGTTTTTTGTTGTAAATTGTGCCTGCTCTATTAACTGCAGCATCCCGCAGCATTTTTTTCAACAAAATGTTGAATAGATCACAAGATAGACTATCACCTTGTCTAAAACCTCGTTTGGTATTAAACGTCCCGGAGAGGTCTTTTCCAATTTTAATTGATGATCTTGTGTCAGTTAACGCCATTCTGCATAAGCGTATTAGCTTTGCATGTATACCAAACTCAGACATGGCTTTAAATACCTTTGCTCGTATCGGGCTGTCAAAAGCAGCTTTATAGTCGACGAACAGATGATAAGTGTCGATTTGTTTTTCTTGGGTCTTCTCCAGGATTTGGCGCAATGTAAATATCTGGTCGGTGGTCGATTTACCAGGTCTAAAGCCGCATTGGTAGGGTCCTATTATTTCGCTGACTTTCGGTTCCAATCGTTCACATAGCACACTCGATAGAATTTTGTATGCAATAGGAAGGAGACTAATACCTCTATAGTTGGCGTATACGGGTTTGTCTCCTTTCTTATGCACAGGACATAGCACGCTGAGGTTCCAGTCATCGGTTATGCGTTCTTCAAGCCAAATGGTTTTAACAAGTCGGTGCATACTCCTTAACAACTCGTCGCCTCCGGCTTTAAAAAGTTCTGCCGGCAGACCATCAGCACCTGCAGCTTTGTTGTTCTTCAGCCGGGATATTGCTTTTTTGATCTCATTTTGGCTAGGTGGTGTACATTCGATGGTATCTTCGTTGTCGCTATCACCTGATACCAACAGCATGGAAAAATTTTGTTTCCATGTCCTCAGCACATTTTAAGTATCTGTCACCAGGTTTCCGTCTTTATCTTTACAGGAGAAACTACCAGTACCAAAGCCCTCTGTTTGGTGTTTTACTTTTTGGTAGAATTTTCGGACTTCGTTTCTACTGCTGTACATCTCGATCTCCTCACACTCGCGCCTTTCCATTTCTCTTTTCTGGCGGCGAAACAAGCGTTTCTCCTCTCTCCTTTTCTCCCGGTACCTCTCCCGTGCTGCTCGCGTTGCAGGTGACTGCAGTGTTGCCAAGTATGCAGCGTTTTTCTCTGCAGTTGCATTGTGATACTCCTGGTCGTACCATGGATTTTTTGGGGGAGGCTTTTGAAACCCAAGTACGGACTTAGCCGCTGTTTCCATGGAGTGTGCAATACGTTGCCATTCTGCACATATATCATCGGGACAAGGAGTGCTCTCTAGTAGCATTTGGGTTAGATGAGTGGAATAGGCGGTAAAATATTGTTGTGCGTGCAGATTTTTGACGTCCAGCTTCCTCTGTTGGATTATTTGAGTGTTTCTCGCTAGATTTAGCCGGGTGCGAACCTTAGCTGCAACAAGGTAATGATCTGAATCAATGTTGGCACCTTGAATTGAACGCACGTCTAGCACACTGGAACTATGCCTTCCGTCCACAACTATGTGATCAATTTGGTTCTTCGTTAGTTGATCAGGGGATACCCACGTTGCCTTGTGAATATCGAGATGTTTAAACCTAGTGCTACTCACTACCATGTTTCGTGCCGTGGTGTCTTCGTGAAGACTAAATCTGCCGATTGTTGGATCGTATATCTCTTCCCTTCCGATTTTCGCGTTAAAATCACCTAGAACAATTTTAACGTTGGGGCAGCGGTCATATGTTTCTTCTAGGCGCTCATAAAATGTATCTTTGACCTGCTCGTCCTTATCCTCCGTCGGTGCATGAGCACAAATAAGGCTTATATAAAAAAACTTCGCCTTTATGCGGATTGTAGCTATCCGTTCATCGATCGGAGTGAACCTGGATACAAGATGTTTAATTCTCCTACTGACTACGAACCCACATCCAAACTCGTGTCTAGTATCATGGCAGCTGTAGTATATGTCGTCACCGTGTAATGTTCTGGTGACACCATGTCCATTCCATCTTACTTCTTGGATGGCAGTAATATCAGATCTGTACTTATTCAGTTCGTCCGCAAATTGAATCATTGCACCTGCTCTGTACAACGTACGAACGTTCCAGGTGCAGATCCGTAAATCATGGTCCTTTATTCGTTTGCGGTGGTCGTCAACTTTTGTAGGGGCCGTTTCTTATTCTTTACATCTTTCATTGTAGGTTATATTTTGTGGAGGTGAATTACAAGTCCAACGCTCCAACCATTTTTTTTAAGTTCTTATGGTGAACTCGTGGAACAGATTAGCTCACTACTTCAAACGGTTGTTTACTGCAGCTACCCTAGGTGACACTGCGAGGAGATATGTGTCCACTTGAGATGAAGAAGTGACCAATATAGGTACCGGGCTTATCCAATTTAAAGCCGATCGGACCGTTGCTTGGTATCCCACATCCCCACGTCACGGAACTCATTTAAGCGTGTATTTTTCTGTACTTTTTATATGGGAAATTTTCATGTTATTATTTTTGGATCAATTAATCGGGTAAATCAATTAAGCGGGCAGCAATTAAGTGGAAACTACTGTTTCTCAATTCAGTTAGTATTAAAAAAAATTAAATTTAAAACTTGGAAATTCGAGTGAAAATGGCAAAATTTTTACAAAAATAGAGCAATGGTGACTTTTTCTACGATTTTTTTTTTAAATTAGTGGATTAAGGAAAGAAACGCCAGTCAAGACTTTCAAATTTCTCTACAAATAATATAAGATATATTTAATATAATTAATCTGGCTTTTAAATGTTACCCGCGCGCCAAAAAATGTGGCCAGCAGAGCAGATTTTCTAAAATTAGTCAAGTTTTCAGAAGCATTTTATGTACCTGCTTGGAAAATGCACTAAATTGCATTTTTAATTTTGATTTCTTTACTATTTATTAAAAACATAGCAGTCCTCTTATGTTAAAAAATTTTTAACGATATATTAAACGGTAATTTCTTTATGAACTTTTAATTAAAAAAATATATGTGACGAAAATGCGAATATGCAATATTTTTAGGGCAAAAGGTTACGTATGAGTAGTATGATGATACCATTTTTTGTTTTTTGTTGTATTGCTAAAATTTTCGCGACAAACTGTATTGATGTCGTAAAAAAGAATTGTTCTGTAAAGTGACAACAATTCATGAATTCGTCATGAAAAAAACATTTCGTTATATATTTTTTGATCGCTGCAGTGATTAGAAAACAAAATGTTATTTGAACAATTACAAATATTTAATTTCAATACAACTCAATCAGTTGCCGTTGCTAGTTTGCAGCATGATATTTACAACACCTGTTCGAGTAATCGTTCATCAACAACTAAAAGTTGCTACTAAATGCGTAACATTTGTGAGTATTTTTTGGCGGAAATGCAAAAAACGCCCCTGCAACTGTCAATGAAAGTATTTGGTTGTACAGATGATGGACACAAGACAGTATTCAATGACAGCTTACTTACTTTTAAAACCAACTAAATACTTGTACTGTTTAGTTTATATACTATATAGTATGTATGTACTTGAATATTTAAGTACATACTTATGTTTATGCAGACATATGTATGTTTCTAAATTATCATTATTATTCAATCAACTGAATTGAATTCAATTTCCATTAAAAATGTTTTAGAATTAAATACTGGTTAGAGTTGCATAATACTTGAGGCCGTACAAGCAGATGGACATACAAACTGATGGATAGATTGTTGCGTAGACAGACTTTCGAGCATTTTAATTTTAACATTCTATTCTAATATTAGAAGCAAATTTTTACACATATAACAATATTAGACAGATGAAAATAAAAAAGTTTAATCCATTTGCATGACAATCTGCTGGTCCGTTAAAATTGTGAGAATGTCTCACATTCAAGCTCCTCTTAAAAGTATGTAAGTGCCGACTTTGCTGCTGGCGTTATTATATAAGTACACTTGGAGCAATAAGTTTTATGAGTGGTGTTGCTATTTATCTTTTCGAACTAAACGCTCCCTAATTTAAATATTGCAGGATCAATGTTTGAAAGAGATTGTTTCGCAATGTTTGAAAGAGATTGTATCTTGCCAGAGGTGAAATTCTAGAACAAAAAACTATAATAAGTTATAGGAAACCGCCTGATCTTTCCAAACAAAATATTTTATTAAAAAATATGTTCATGATCAAAATCGACAATGAACAATGAACAATTAAAATTAAAATTTTTTTAGGTTCGACTAATTCTAATATTTTTAGTTTTTTACCAAAATTAGCCTAGGGTAAAAGTTTTGCAAATTTCTTTACATGAACCCCACCTTTTGGTCATTGCACTGTGGCCGAATTTTCTAATTTTGCAGCCAAAATTCAATTTTTCAATTTTAGGTCTTTAAATTTATTTATAGGGCTCAATTCCCAATTTATTGCAAAGAAAAATTTAAAACAGATATGCAGCGTTGTCAACTCAGTGCTTTTCGCACCGTTTTTAGTGCTTTTTCAACTTTTCGACGCGAAAAATTTTGGAGTTAGTGCTCTATGCTTTTTTAGTCAAATTTTTGGTGCTGTTATTTTTTGACGGTGGCACTAAGCCCAAAATGAAAAAATTATTTTCTTTATCTAAAAAATGTTTTTCAAGCATAAAATTCTTTGCTAATGCAACTACTTCCTGAATAAGTTTTTTGCAGTCATGCAGAAGAATGAAGAAATTGATTCGTGCAATCAGTGGTGCTTCATCTTTTGTATTTTTTGTCGAACCCCGTTAAAACAAATTTTTGTACATATTTCGTTTGCTTGCCACTTCAGATTTCAAAAACTTTCCGTTTTCACGAAATTTGACATACATAAACATATGTATACGAGCGCATCACGTGGCGTAAGAGCTAGCCCGATACTTTTTATGGTTTCTTTTTATAGCCGTCTTAACTTGGGTATCTCGGGCATTTTTTGAGAAATTTTCGTCATATTCAAGATGGAAAACTTTAGAGCGCGTCATCATATATTAATAAATTTTGTCTCATTCGAAAGGTTTCACTCTACTCCTAATAAGTATTGATTAAAAATGACATAGCTTCCCGCTAGAAAGTCCTCTAAAATGGCAAAGTATCCTGAAAAAGGTATTTGTAATTTTCTTTATTTTTTTAAGCGGCATCAAAAAAGAAGGAGGTTATGAATTTCGTGTGTATTTTTTATGTTTGTAATGGCATAACTATGTCATTTGTAAACAGATTTGCAAAGATCTTTTTTTGTTTGAAAGGGTTTGCTTGCTGTTTGGTTCCACAATTTTTTTTTTGGAAAATCGGTGAAGAAATTTGCTCCCCCCAATCAAAACTCTGCCATTTGTAAACCGATTTTTTTTATAAAGGGTTTGCCTGCAATTTTGTTGCATAATTTTTTTCCAAAAATTTGCTCCACCAAGCATAACTCTGTCATATGTGAACCTATTTTAAATTCTTTTTTCGAAAATCTGTAGGGCATTATCCTCTCCCCCGGAAATATTGATTGTCTCATAATCCAACATTTATGGGCCAATTTTCAAAATTCTTTTTTTTTTCTTGTTTCAAATGAATTGCTTGCAGTGTGATCCCGTAGAAGTGAAAATCGGGCGGACAAAGTGTAGCCAAAGCAGCCCGATATATTAATTATCACATAATTCCGACATTTCTGGACAGATTTTCAAAATATTTTATTTGAAACGACATGAAAGATTTGATACTATGAAAAATTACGTTCGGACACCCCATTTGTAGACACGCAAACCATTTGATATAACAGAAAATGGCATTGGTTTTGTTATCTGGTATATAAAATCTTAGCATTGAAGTCGGGTTTTATTTTGACATACATATGTAATTATAGTTATACAGGGCTAACTACAACTGACAGGTCTTTATTGTACAAAGTCTTTAAGTGGGAATAAAAACAGATTAAAAAGTTACAGTTTTTTGTTTATGGTAACCCGCTCATTCCATGAAAAACCTGTAGCAATAAATATGATGATCATATACAATGAATTAATATCAGAAATGATATATTAAGCTCAAAAAAATAGAAAAATACAAAAAAGTCTGAAAATTTGTTGCTTTCAGTGGATTTAATTTTCCTAAAACGATTCGTTTTAAATCGGCTCGATTTACAGAACAGGCAGATATAACAACTTTTTTAAATGAAACTAAAAAAAAAAAATTTAGTGCTTTTATTCAAGAATTACGCGCTTTTTTACTTGTTTCAGTGCTTTTTGAAATCTAAAAGTTGACAATGCAGCAGATATGACAGTTAGTAACCCTGTTTATCTATACAAAGCTGCCAATTTTCACCTTTTTTATGACACGCATTATCAGCTCTCAATCAAAATTTTTTTTACAAAATTGAAACATGGTTTTTAAAAAAGTATTTTCATAAAAAAATTTCTGAATATGGGTTCAAATATCTATTCGAGGTGTGCATTTTTAACTATTGTAAATTATATTTGATTATTGTTTGTTTTTAGTACTTTTTTCGATGTTTTTAATGGATTATGTTTTTGTGATATTGTAAAAAGTTTCATCGGTTTATGTGGAGTAGAACTTGCCTACTTCCATGGACTCCAAAGGGGATTCCTAAATGTAGTTATTCTAGGGAAACTCAAGTGATATGTCGTGTTAAAATTGTTTGCAAACAGCTTCAAACTAACGAGAGTTTGATCTTTCTTTAGAAGCATTCAAGGTAGAAAACTTTAAAATTAGACACTTTTGCACATAGTTTGAGTAACTCGGCATGTGAAATCTTGAAATCCTTATGTTTAAGGTATAAGATATGCCGTGCGTTTTTATATAAAACAATGCGCGGAACATTTATGTCCCTTTCTTAAAAACGGGGAAAAACTCTAATTCAGCAGCAATATAGTCGGCTAAAATGTTATATAAAAATGTTACTCGTGAAGTTTTACATGAAAATAATGAACACATCCTATACCTTAAAGGTAAGACTTACAAGATTTGCTATGCCGGCCGAGTAACTTTAACTATGTGCAAATCCCCCATATAGGTACGGAAGTGCAAAAAGGGATATGAACAACCCACTTTTTTTTAGTTCTATATTGCAGCAGTGGAAGTCTAAATATCAAGTTTATTGACGCCACCTTGTCGGCAAACATTTTTTGCCACAACTTTGCGATTTCCGGCCATAGTGCATTGTTATAGAAAATCGGTGTAAGATATCGTATAAACCTTACGTTTAATGTATTAAGTGTGCTCACCAGTTTTATGTAAGCTCCACGACAAATAATTTCCTGGAATATTTTAACCCTCTACAACTGATTTTCTGACCCTTTCTTAAAAAGGGACAAAATACTACCCATCGACAGAGACATAGCGGGCAGAAACATGCTACAAAAAAATTTCTCATTAAATAGTAATATAAGTCTATAAACACAATAAATTTTTAAACTCAAGTGGAACGCCAAAAACTAGCAAAAAAGTGCTTGAGGGCTAATTTCGTATTTATTCACAATTAGTTCTTAGCGATTTGTGGCGTTCCAGTTGTGTTTAGAAACTTATTGTCTTTAAAGACTTATAATAAAATTTTTGTAGAATATTTGAACCCGGTATCTCGTCGTAGAATAGGAGTTTTTTGCCCCATTTTAAGAAAGGAATAAAAACGACTCATACAGCGAAGCGCTAGAGGGTTAAAATCTTCAATAAAATTATTTCTCGTGGAGTTCTCCATAAAAGTGCTGAACACACCTAATACTTTAAACGTAAGGCTTACACGATATCTTATACCGATTCTCTATAACAAGGTGCAAAAGATGTGAGGCATGTAAACAGATTTGCATAACTTGTAGATCCCATTACTAAACTTTTACAGTATACTGAGGACAGCCTAGGCTAATTTTCGTAAAAAGTAAAAAAATTAAATTGGTCGAAGGTAGACAAATTTAAATTTTAATTGGTTATTTCTGGTTTTGATGATGAAATTTTTTTTAAATTAAACATATATATATATATATATATATATATATATATATATATATATATATATATATATATATATATATATATATATATATATATATATATATATATATATATATATATATATATATATATATATATATATATATATATATATATATATATATATATATATATATATATATATATATATATATATATATATATTTTAAAAGATCAGACGATTTCCTATAGGAAGAATCACTATTTAAATTTTTTGTAGTTCGCAACAATAATTAAAATTTTTGTTTTAATAAACGTCAAAATTTTCGCACCCCATAACTCGAAAAATAAACATGATCTCATAACTCCTCCATTTATGGCCGAATTTTCAAAATGTTTTTTGTTCGAAAGGCTTTGCTTGCAGTTTTCCCAAAAATTTTGTTCGAAAATCGGGGAGGAAATCCCCCCTCCCCAATTTTGATTATAACTCCGCCATTTATAGACCGATTTTCAAAATTTTTTTATGCTTGAAAAGCTTTGCTTGCAGTTTAATTTTCAAAAATCGGACGTGCCATTGGCCCCCCATTCTAACACAAATATTGATTATCGCATAACTTCTCCATTAATGACCCGATTTTTTTAATTATTCTTTTGCTTCAAAAGGTTTGCTTGCAGTTTGGTCCCATAATTTGTTTTTGAAAATCGGTGGAGCGATTTGCCCCCCCAATATTTATTATCACATAACTGCCATTTATGAACCAAATTAAAATTTTTTTTAAATGGCGTACAAGATTTGGCTCTTTGTATTGAAGTCGGTTTTTTTACAGAATTATTTATTATACAAAACTACAGTGTAAGAGAGTATTAATACTAGTGTATAAAATTGATATTAACGCAGTATACGAAATTGGAAGCAATTTTCAAGGAACTACATTTTCATTTCTTCCAAATTAGTAGAAGATCAAGTAAAATTTTATTTAAGTTAAACAAAAATTTATAATTCCTTCATAATTTAAAATAATACTCGCCATTCTTTTTAATATCCATTCCATTTAATATCCCATTCTTTTTAATATCCCGTTTTTTCTCCATTGTATCCGTGCCTGATACAAATGTGTATTAGTTTTAGTATTGATTAGGGACTGATCAATTATAAAGTAGATCACTTTGGACACGAATATTTTAAAACATTGTCAATTTTGGCTTATGAACCAATTAAACAAATTTAACCTATATATAAAGCCTTCAGTTAACAATTGCGCTATCTGCTTATTCTTACACTAACTGAGTATGAATCGTTTAAAGCTTAAGCTTTTCAAATATATAAATATTTATATATGCTGTTTGTTCTGGATTTTGCAATGGATTTCGTTTCATTTACGATTCTATAAGATAGATTCTATGGCAAAAAACAAGTTTTATTTGTTGCGGGTTAAGCATCTCATTGGTACTTAGCACAAGGTATATTTTTAATTCAGACGGTTGTATCAAATTTGTCAGAAAAGCTTACAATTTATTGCCAGACAATTGTCTGACATAAATTTATCTGACAACATTGTCAGTACGAAATTGGCAGTTCACACGATTATCAGATACAAAAATTTTCAGATCTGTTGCTACATATTGCCAGACTGAAAGCATTTAACAGAAATTATCAATTATTTGTCGTTTGTGCTTGTGTTAACTTTAGAAAGTAAAAATAGAAATTATGATTAAACATAAAGAAGCAATTGCAACTATTTTAGCCGCATAATTTATTTTATTTTCCTTTTTCCCTAAATAAGATATTTGCAGTGCTGCCAATAGAAAGAAAACTCTAACAATGAAGTCATTGTCAGATGCAGAAACTTCGCACATCTAACAATAAAACATGTCTGACAATTATTGTATAATAATCTAACAATGGCAACGAAAGGTGTTCACACGAATGTCAGATATTTGACAATTTGTTGCCTGCTTTTCGGCTTTGAGTGTACTGACAATGTTTTTCTGGCAATGTTCTCAGACGAAAATTGCCAGCTCAACGAATGTAAGTAATTTTTAGCACATTTTACTGACAATATTGTAAGATCTGTCAATCATCTATACTTACCTTTACCAATTTGAACACTTAGCAATTACTCAGGTACTGCATTTTACTGTAACAGTAAACGAACGGACCTATTATTTTATATCACTTTTAACTTTTGTGGCAATTTTCATATAATAATACAACAGGCGGTTCACAATAGTGCTATTTGGCCTTAACTAGTACATTATTACTTATCACTTTAGAAGGCTTTGTAAATTTGGAACGATTTTCCGCCATCCCACGTCAAATTTGGTTTGTAAACAGACCGGTTTCGGCTATGTGCCATCTTCAGTGTTCTATTGTAAATTGGCTAATTGTTCTATTGTAAATTGGCTAATTGTTTATTTTTTCTAGTTCGAAAAACACTAAGATTCAAAAACGGTATGGGTTATCATCTCATAACTCGATAAATAAACGTCATATACAGTGGCTTAATAAAGAAGTCGGACAAACACTACATTTTACTTTATTCTATTTCCCTTCTAAGAAAAAAGTTGATTTTACATAAAAACCAGACACAACTTAAAGCTTTAATAGTTACTTAAAGCAAACAATGAAAAATGAACTAACTATTTAATTAATATCGTAACATTTTACAATAAACTAAAAGTAGACAAAAATTACATCAAAAAACTAGTCGGACAAGAAATAAAAGTATTATGAATTGTTTCTTATTTTTTAAATATTAGTACTTATTAGAGATGGGCGCGTGTCGTGTTTTTTCGTGACACGAACAAGCACGACTCAACACGAAGTGCTCGTGACAGAAAATCTGATTTCGTTCGTGTCGGGTTGAGCAAACTTGACACGAAAAAACACGAAACGATTTTCAGATTATAATTTGAATGACTGCAGAAGCTTGCCGCACAAGATTATTGAGCGAAAATCTTGATAAGTTACTGTTTCTCAACAAAAATATGTAAATAAAAATACCAGCGTTGTCAACTTTTAAATTTCAAAAAGCACTCAAACAAGGAAAAACCCGCGTAATTTTTTAAAAAACGCACTAAATTTACAATTTTTCATTTTATAAACATTTTATAAACATTTCATAAAGCAAAATACATAATTTTTGATTAAAGGATATATCGCACATGCACTGCGAAAGTGCCACAACTCAAAAATACTGATTTTCAAGAAAACGAGAAAAAAAATATTCTCTCCCCAAGAGTTTAGTATATAACATATTTGTATGATTTTGTAAGCAGTATAAAAAGCAATATGTACTATTAACTCCAAAAACGTATTCCTTGAGTTGTGTAACTTTTGAAGTGCATGCGCGATATAATGGAGTAGTAGCACAAATAAAAAAGAATAAGATTGCTGTAATTTATGAAAATATAAGTCACTATATCTTTAAAACTAGAGCTAATTGGAAATCTTTGTGGCAATTTCTGAATTCAGCAGATGAAAATATACATATAATGATCTGATATTTTGATCTCGAAGTTACATCAGTATCTCATAGGTATCACAACATGAATTTTCTCGCTTCAGCCCTTTTTAATGTGAAGCATGGTAGGACATTCTGTTACGTATTTTAGACTTTAATAGACCCCTCAAGATGAGAACGCGTGCAACTTCTGCGTTTGAATAAGGAGGTCACAAAAGTTTGATGGCAATATTTGCTAATGCCATAAACGGGGTTATATCGACTGATTATTTATGTATATTTACTTGGACAAAACCAAATACATAAAAATGTATATAAAATTGTTAATTCTTCCACAAGGCTGCAAAAACGTATGTTTAACAAAGGATGGCGAGTATTATGAGAGAATTTTACTCTTGAAAACATATATTTTTAAATAAATAAACTATTTTTTGAATTTTGTATTCAGTGCCACCGTCACAAATAAAAAGCACCAAAAATTAAACAAACAAAAAAGCACCGAGCACTAACTTGAAAATTGTTCGCATCGAAAAGTTGAAAAATCACTAAAAACGGTGCGAAAAGCACTGAGTTGACAACGCTGAAAAATACAAATAGAACATGAAACGTTAAAATAGAAGAAAAATATGTCTTTGAATATAAAAAAATGTTGTTTATTTTGTTTTTGGATTTGATTTCGTTTGTGTTGTGTCGTGTTCCTGTTTTGAAAATTTTGGGCGCGCGTGTTTCGTACGTGTTGGACATCCGGGAGTCGTGTTCGTGTCATGCTTGAAAATGTCGACACGCGCCCATCTCTAGTACTTATTAGACACTAATTTATTTTTTTAACCTGCGCCAGTATTTAAAACACTGATTTAACCGATTTCTTGCATAACTAGATGCAAGCTTTTGACCATTCTTCCTTAAGAGCATTCTCAAGGTCCTTCCTGTTGCATTTAGTGTTACTATTATGCTTACTTTTCAAATATGATCATAAATGCTTCACGACATTAATATTTGGAGAGTAAGGAGGTGTTTCACGCCCTCACGGATAGTTATAGAGGAGCAACAAGCTGAAATTTAAAGCTTTATCCTTTGGCTCGTTGTCTTGGTAGAAGTAGAATGAAATTTCTAGTTAAGCTTTTTCAATATTTTCCACCATTTTTTCTTTTCGAATGGTGAAGTATTTTCTGTGGTCCATAATATCACCAATTACAACTGGTTTTTCTCATCTTGCGGCAGACATGCAGCTAAAACAAGAGTAGAGCCGACACCATGCTTTACAGTTGGTCGTACATTTTGTTCTTTTCGCTCATCATTGACCATTCTCCAGGCACAACTTTAACTATCTGAATGGAATATACTAACAATCAATAAATAACGTTCAAACAAAAATAAAAAATCTCTGTGAATCCAAATTGATTATTAGGCTAAGGTTTGTAACGTTATATTCAGAAAGAATTGGGCATGATTAATATTCCAAGGAAAAAGAAAAAAATTAACATCAACTTAATTTTTCAACGTACACAGCAGAGCAGAGTCTCTGTATTACAACGCTAACTATAGATTTTGGCCTTCTCGCGGCTTCTCCAATGTTACGGACAGTTTTTTTTGTATAATAATGTGGTATTGCCAGAGGAATGTCCTTAAAAATATGTACTTTAAAGGACGAATGAATAGTCAAAAATTAATATCTGGATATGTAACAAATCGGTGGAATCAATGCTCTGAATACTGGCTGAGGCTATAAAAATTAACGATTGCCGAATAAGTACTAATATTTCAAAAATAAATAATATATCATAATTTTTTTTGTGCTTGTCCGACTTCTTTTTAGTGTAATTTATTGTCTACTTTCAGTTTATTGTGAAATGTTACGAGATGGAGTAAAAATTTAGTTCTTTTTCATCGTGTTCCTTAAATTACTATTAAAGCTTTCATTTGTGCCATATTTTTAAGTAAATAAACGCTAAATAAACGATAAATAAAATATCTACTAGTAGTATTTCAGTAAAAAAATTGTTGGGTTCTCCACTTCACGAATAATGCCTCATATATAGATTTAATAGTTATAAAACTTAGACAAGACAACGGAAAATGTGGTACAATGTATCTTTGCTAGAAGCTTGAAATATCCACCTCTTCCACAATCAGATTAATTATTTAAGTTAATACAGTTTCCACATTTTTCTTAACGTGTAACCTTGCGATTAATCCAATTAAATATTCATACGGCAAATCACACCGTCTACGAAAATCTTAATGAATCTTTAAGATTTAGCAACACACACACATGCACACTAAATTCGTGTTTATACTACGAATCAAAAGTAAAATCAAAACATTCGTTTCCTTGCTTTTTGCAAGACTCCTTGGCTCATAATGTCATGTAATATTGTGCGTATATTTTCAATCTCTTTCCGCTATTTTTTGCAATTACAACGCAATGCAAGCGCAGCATTGTGCACAGAAATCAATTTCTTCGGCTTTTGTACTGTTACTGTTCTAGCCAGTCTTCCAAACAAGCAGGCATCCAAGATCGAAAACATTTTCAAGCGGGAGTCTGACAAGAGAAGAGCCAAGCAAAGCAGTAGAATGAAAATGAAGAATAAGAAGAAAATAAAAATATCTGTGGCATTTGGTCATTTGGTTGTATATGAAAAAGGCACAACGAATCGTTGACATTTCCGACATTTACACTTGATTGAAATGTGGTTAATTGAATTCACCGACCAACATTCAAATCTCCTGTTTCTGCTTCTCCCTTTATGAGAATCATACGCCGGTGATGATGAATAAATAGTGAATGTTGCTAGTGTTAGTATTGGTGATGGTGTTGGTGGTCATACCATTAATGTTATGGCAAAATTGCTAAGATGCTGTAATCAACTAATTTGTGGTTCTTATATTTTTTATGATCTAATTAATCATTTCCAACAATAGCCGTCAGTCCAGCGCATTGGACACATGATACAGGATGACCTGATTTTTCTTAAGTTTATTATTTAATTCTTAAAAAAAGAAGAACCGTTATTGCAATAATGTAGGAGGAGTGTTGCACGTTTGAGTATGAGATTTTATATACTTACATATTTACATACGTACATGTATGTGTATATCAAAAGAATATATTTATTGCAATTCAAAATAAAAAAAATATTGAATTCATTTGCGGCATCACTTTTAAAAAGGAATGCAAGATAAATATATTGGTATTAAATAATAGTGTTGTGTATAGAAATATTTCTTTCTAAAAATAAAGATTAATATTTTAAGCCCGGTGACCCATATGTACATATGTGAAGTGTCATAAATGTTATAAATGAAGTAGAGAAAAGCCGTAAGTTTGTGGATGATTTCTAAATTGATTCGTAAGGCTAAGACCATAGTGTGGAACCGTGTTACCATTCACCTTAAGGTGAAGGTACATAGCATGCGTTAAATACGCTAATGCGTTACAGACTTCTGTCAAAAAAGTTGAAATAGTGTTTTTCCATAAGGCAAGATACAAAGCAAAGTTTGCGACGCGCGTAAAGGCCGAGACACATAGAATCCGTCATACGTTATACGTCGCCTTTTTCAACTGACAGCTAAGTTAAAATACATGTTTTCTTATGAACTTGATCACATACAGTACTTCTCCGTCAACGCAAAGTACAAAGTTGGCCAACTTTTAACGTACGTTGAGTACTTTGACAACAATTGTTTGATTTGTTCTTTGTTGTGGGTTTGTTTTTCGCTCAAAAATAAAATAATTTAAATTAAAATTATTCGATTGTATAAAGTTTTGGTGCTTTGTTATAAAAAAATAAAAAAATAAAGAAATTAAGAATTAAGAAATAAGAATTAAAATAAAGAATTAAAGAAATTAAAGTTAATAAATAAATAACAGCTGATTTTCTCTCCGTTAACAAAGTACTCATTGTGCCAACATTATCCGTCATTCCGTTAATGTCAGTTGAAAAAGGCAACGGATGACGTATGACGGATTCTATGTGCCCCGGCCTTAACTCGCAAAAAATTGAACATTCTTCAACTTTCACGCGTCGTATACAAAATGACAAGTAGTGCTGCCAGATTCATATGATAAAATGTTTGTTTAATGGAAATAAATTATTAGAAATTAATTTTTTTATTAAAAATTGGATGAAAACAGCATTAAATATATAAAGAATAATAAAACTTAAAGGCGAGACAAAATATAGCCGGCAAAGTCTTGAAATTGTATAAGCAGAAGAGCATCAAAAGCGTGGTGTGTAACTTGCCATTCTTAAAGCGTCAAAAGTTCGAAAAGTAAGAAAAGCGTTGCCGCGTAACGCGTGGTATGTACCTCCACCTTTAGTATTACACAAGTATAACAAATTTAATACATTTCTGATTCCCAGTATTGCTATCACCACACTCTAAACAGATGAATACCATAACTCTTTCGGCCCCGCTCATGAACCAACAGTCAGAATTTTTTTTAATAATTTCCTTGGTTATTAGATCTAAGTTAAGGATTTCTGAAGATTTTAGACTTCTGAAGTTATCGGGTGACTACATATTGGAAGTTGCTTATAAGGAGGCGCGGATGCAAGGGGGGGCGGGGGGAGGGGATATTCCCCCTCCAAAAATGAGTAAATTTGTATAGAGTTTTTAAAAGAAGTTTGGAAAAATAGTATGTTTTACTTAGAAGCTTATAAAGCTCCATTGGCATATCAGAGAGATCAACTCCTCCCATGTGCTTATTGTATTCATTACAATAGCTGGTCTCGCGACATCAATAAACTTTTTTTCACTTTGCGCTCCATCGGCGGCATCTTCTAATTGGGTCATCTCCAATAAATGTAGAAAGCAATTGCATCGCTTTGTTATCCAACCAACGAACTGTAGCAATTCCATGGTTGACTTCGCACTTCATATCGTAGGAACCTCTGCCAAGCTTTTTCAGCTCAGATTCGCACAGCAATTCACAATTTCCCATTCGGTTTTTTTCTGACAGTATCACTCAAAAAAATTACATATATTCAGTAATTATATGTCTAAGTTTAAGTAAAAAATTTTCCAAGTAAATGTTTCTAAGTTTAAGTAAATTTTTACTAAAATCTAGTAAAATTTACTTGATATGAGTAAAAAACAAATTGTTTATATCCTTAAAAATTGTTCATAAAGATTCACAAAAATTTTCTGACTTCAAGAAAATATTTATTAAAAATAAGAAAGTGGCTTATAAATTTAAGGAAATTGTATCATAAGAACTAGTTAATTTCATATTATTCAAAAAAAAAATAAGGTTTAGGAAAAGACGTACTCCTGATTAGTTCATAAAATTTGACTTACTTAAAAAGTGTAAAACGCTATTCTCAATTTGAGTTCATACTTCTTCTTAATATTAGGAAATTTTCCTAGAATTTTAGAAAAAAATTTCCAAAAATTATTTTTTTGTTAATAGCCTACAAATTTTTAGGAAAAGTTTCCTTAAAACTAGTTCAGATAAAATTAAAGACGAAACAGTAAAAAACTTCTTGGACTGAGTAAAAACTTTCTTTTCTTATAGGAAGTAATGTACTAAAATAAAGGAAAATTTTCCTTAAAAATAGTTCATATAAATAAAAAAACAAAACAGAATTACAAATTTGGAGTTTTAAGTACTTTTGAACTAAATTATAGGATATATTATTTCAGAAATATTATTTAGATAAATGAAAAGATGTATAGGTTTTGTTAGCTTTTCGGAAAAGTTTTATTTAAATCGAAGAAAATATTTAGTATTTTCGAGGAATATTTGAACTTAAAATATATTTTTTTGTAAATAAAACAAAATTGTAAAATACAATAGTTTCAATGCTTATGCGGGGTGCCCTGTTAGGCTAGTGGTTAGAGTGCTAATCTATCACCCGGAAGGTTGCTGGTTCAATAATTGCCTCCTCCAAAGGTAATTAAAATGTATGTTTGGTAAGTTAATTATTAATATAATATGTAAATTAATCTCAAATGGTATAGAATTTAAATAAAAATAAGTACTAGAATTAAAGACATATTGAACTTGAACTTAAGAAAAATTTACTTAATTTAAGGACATATGCAAAAACAAGTACTAGAATTAAGGACATATTGAACTTGAACTTAGGAAAAATTTACTTAATTTGAGGACATATGCAAAAACAACTCTGGAAAATTTGAGATCAGAGATGCAAGACATTTTTTCTCCAAACTCCGCATTTAATAGAAAAATGTTACTTAATTTTATTAAAATTTTACTGAAACACATCAAAAAACTTACTATAAACTAGTTCATTATGTATCTATAGATTTTTATAAATTAAGTAAAAATTTTCCTAGAATAAAGTTTATATCAGATAAATCATGAACTAACTGTGTTCAAGTATAATTTTAATAAAATTAGCATGAAATATACTTCCTAACATCAAGGAAATTTGTACTAAATTCTTGAAAAAAATGGTTTTGGCGCCATACGACAACCTTTTTGAACTGAAATTTAATAAATTTTCTTAAGATTTACTTCGTTTTTTTTTTCGAGTGTACGATGCTAAATATACCCATTTCTTTCAAGGATACCAGAAGACCGACTAAGGTGAACCAGTTGTCGAAATAAAGCTTGTAGTAGTTTTAAACTTCGTGACTGAGAATGCCAAATATAAGACGATGTCAGATTCCAAGCTCATATGACGGGTAAGTTCCATCACTAACATAGAGTGGAAGTCGTAAATAGTTCCCGATGAACTTGCATTTTCATTTCCCATTTATGGGACTTAGTCGGTTTGTATTGCTTGAATGCTGATCTTCCTAAAAATTTTATGTACAAGCAGTCGATTAACATTCCTTTTTACACCTTGAAAATTTTAACTTAACTTTATATGCTATTACCTGCTCATCAATGCTTTGGTGTCCATCCTGAGGAATATTGTTAAACTTTACCTTGAGCATCGATAAAATTGGACGTATTTTACAGAACTTCTCGTATTTAGGGTCACGTTTTTTGGCTGCTGTGATTTATCATAGAAATAAAGGAATTTTTTAATTTTTGCAGCTTTGTTGCGAAGAAGCGCATCCGTTATTGCAGTCAGCTGCAGCTCTTGGGACTGTGTCATTCTAAAATTCCGAAGATGAATCACACCCAAGTACAACAAAGCCCCGAAATACTGACTAATTTCATCATTGAATTCAGATCCGGACTTTTGAAGAGCATATAATTTGGACTCTTTTACTATCATATCAATCAGAGCATCGACAAAAGCTGAAATACTGTATTGAGCTATGCACCATTTGAGAATATTCTAGAGGCTTTTCCTTTGGATCAAAGTATTTTTTTCTTCATCGCAACGTAGACAATTCTACTTTTTCCGCCACAAAACGCTCGGGACTTTCTGTATACTCCTCAGCATGCTCTTCAGTGGCGATTACTTCCTCACCTTTCTCCAAAATTTCTTTTAAGCCATTCTCAAAAAACTCAGCCTCATCATCTTCGCACTCTTCATCAGAAGACTCATTCCAATCAAACTCCAGGATAGCCTCTATATCTGCTTCAAAAACTCCTTTGTGTGGTTTGCTCATAACTGCGATGTCAACGTTTTTTATTATCATCATTGCCCCAAGTTGCTTATAAGCAACTTCAATAATCAGAAAAATATTGCTCTGTAACAATACAACTTTTTGCAACTGCGTACTTATTTTTTTAAAATAATATTTTATAAGTATTTTTATTTATATTTTACTCTTTGCACTAAAGATTCAACACCTGCGTTTGGCTGGACTTCACACCAAATAATGCGTTGTATTTATATTGAAAGCGATGCTGCTGATACTTTTTTTATTGTTTTTTAGTTCAACGAACTCTATGTGTATTTTTATGAGTTACATATTTACAATTGTTTGAATCTCAAACAAACATGTATTTCGACGTGCTGAGTCCGAATCCGTTTGGCGAATGCACATCCACAACCTCGAGTAAATTGCGAAAACCCGCCAAAAATGTCGAAAAACTGCAGCTTTCCGCAGTAAATATCAATAACGGTATCGATGATCCTTCCTATTTAATGCACTGTATTTCAAACCGACTGTAAAAACCTTTTGGAATTGCAATGGTAGGAAGCCTGAAAGTCTCTAAAAAGTTCCAATATATGAAGGTCTAATTTCACCCTAATAATAAAATGTAAATTGCTGAAGTTACTTTAATTTTGCATCCAGGGATGCCAAAAGTGCTGATTTTTCGTCATTTTGCCGATTTTTGCATTGAAAAATTACCAAATGCCGAATTGCGGATTTTATGTGAAAAAATGACGATTTTTATCAAACCAATAGACAACACGCTAACTCCGATTTCAAACCACATTTTTGTGTTTTGGCAATAGCAATATTTTATAATTTTATAAAAAAGGATATAATTACATAAAAAAAGTATAGTGAAATTCTTTTAATAGTTATCAGAGGCAAAAAGTTTTTTTTCTACAATATAAATAATAATTGTGTAAATTTTTGTATAGAAATGCTCACTCTCATACGAAAACTGTTTGTTTTCGACGGTAACTTCAAATCATTAAGTTTAATAAATCCAAATATCGTAATGAAGAAAAAATCAGCACTATTTTTGATATTCTTAGGAATTTCAGAATTTTATAGATTGAAATTTCTTGCATTTGAACAAAAAAAGACTGAAATTAAATTATAAAATTGTTGGCAAACAATTTCTAAAATAAGGGGAGGCGATTGCACAAAGGGTTTTCCAGTTTTAGCAGAATTTTTTAAACAAATTAAAGTTCTGCCACATTCGTCTCCATATGTCGGACAAATATTTAGTGTCGTCAATTTAGCAAACACACATACTGATTAAGACTTTTTGAGACCCGAGTCTTGGCAGGAATCGAACCTGCGACCTCCCGGTTAATAGTCTAGCACACTCTTCATTACACTACTGGAGTAACTAAACGAAATTTCGATGTTCTTTAGAAAATGAAACTTTAGAAGGAATTCTTTATTCTAAAGAGTATTTGAAACTCATAAAACCCATTACTTTGACACTCATATTAAAAGCGATTAGCAAAACTGGGCAATTCAGAAATGTATTCATTCTGAAAATCATTTCTGTATATTCAATGGTATATACATATGTATGTATTTAAGCTCGTAAAATCATTTTTATGTTCATTTTTATGGTCTAGCAATATTGACGAAATAACTCTGCTCAAAAAAGTCGATAATCAATATATTGGGCTACCACTTTTTCCGCCCCTTTTTTACTTTTATGGGACCAAACTTCAATCAACCCATTTCAAACAAAAAAATTATTTAAAATTCGGTTAAAAAATGACAGAGTTATTCATGGGGAGCAAACTTCCCCACCGATTTTCGAAAAAAATGGAACCCACCATCCCCCATCCCCTCACAGGAGATGGGGGATGGTGGACTTGAAAAAATATCAATTTATCGATATATTGCAATTAAAAATATCGACGATATATATTGATACATTTTTGCCCATCCCTACTCTATGGGATCCAACAAAGCAGAATTTGTACATCAGAACCCCTGAATAATTTTAGTGTATCACACCAAATATATTAAAATAATTTCAGACTTGCCCTCTATTCCTTCCTCTTCGGCGTACACAAAAATAATTTTTCAGTTATGAATTTAAAATGACGAGAAGAGAGAAACAGAGTATTGTCTTAATAAAACATGAGCTTTTGATAAACATTCATTTAAAAATTGAATGTAATAAAGCATATGAAACTTATATTGAATGACAAAAATTACTTAATATAACATCAATTTCTTTTGTTTAAAGCTTTTTATTATATACTGGTAGAGTTCACGCCACATTCGGTAACTCTTTACTCGTTAAATTGGTAAAATTTCCCATACATTTTGCTGTCAAAATTTTTTAAAATAAATTTTACAGTAACAAAATATATGGAAAATTTTACCAATTTAAAGAGTAACCCGACTAGAAATTGTCCCAATACACATATTGGGGCCCACTTGGGAATGAATGGGGCCAACCAAAAAGGTTTATCCCATTCGGAATCTGGCCGGGAAGTTTTTCGGAAAGCCCACCTACAAATTAAAGATTTAACATTAGTTCTTCCCAAGTCGTAACCTACTGGGAACTTGTTAGGAAAATCTATCTATCTATTTTCTAACAAATAAAAAATTTTAATTTATAAGCAACCTCCCGACTAGAAATTATCATGAGCTCCTAATGGGGAACCAACTGGGTTGTCCAATTGGTTTCCGAGTTGGGATGTAACGCAGAAACGTATTTGGGACCCGATGGAGCAAACCTTATAAGTTTCCCACCGGGCAATCCCGATAAGATCCCGATTTGGGTGCAATTGGGTTGCCCAAATGAGTGAAAATGAACGATTTCTCATTTAATTTATTTATTATATTTTATCCTTAATATAAAAATTTATTATATTTTATCCTTAATTCAAAAATGTCTACAAATTGCATTTAAAACAATAATGTATTTATGCGTATACATATGCAAATACTTATGACAGGTATTACAATAAATAGAAACTCTTATACACACATATATATAAAAATTATACGTAATGTTAAATTATACAATATGTATATGATATGATGTCTCAGTAACGCACAGTTTCAAGCTCCATGTACTTGAATCTGAAAATAGATAAAATTTCAATACTATTCCCCATGGTATAAGTATATAAGGTAGTTCCACTTTCCCTTTTTTTCTGACATATTGCCATTTGACAATAAAGGAGATCTGACGTTTCAATAAAAATCAAACAACCATCCTAGTTTTAAAAATCCAATTTTTAATATTGTTGGAATTTTTTTGCTTCTAAAAAATTTAATTTTTTAAATTCAAAACAAAATAAAATAAAAGCCAACAAACACAACAAAAAACATTTCGTGATGCCTTGACTAATTTGAAGATGCTGTGGAACAGCAGTCCGTATCAATTTATAAAGCTGGCATTACTATGACATTTACCTCTACATGATCTGTATTCACTGCAGAATATTCCATTTTCATTGGTTGGATACTAAAGGCGACGACAATATTGATTTTTTTATGGCATTTATTGTAAAATACCTGCACGATGAATCAAGAGATAACAATGTCCACATCTGTAAATGTTTCCGCCGAACGCGTTTGCCCCAAATATTTGTGGTGCATTTCAGATTGTGTAGGCATGTGCGACGCACAGAAAAGACGCTAGAATTTTGTCATATTCAATACACACCATCCGTGGCTTGATGGTTTCTGACCAAGGTAGATTTAAATATATAAATCTGCCTTGGTTTCTGACGAACAACGCAAAAATTTGTGCCGCATGCTGGTCTGGCGCATTTGAAAATAGAGTGCCACTTTTATTGTTTTATAATTTGCTTGAGCGGGGAAGCGCATTTATTTTCAGATAAAACATATATGTATGTATGTATTCATGTATGTTTGACATATTGAGAACAATATTTTGTTGCAGAAGTGGGCGTACCTTGTTTAATCGTGCTTGCATTTGCAAGTTCAAGATTTTAGTTGCAGCTCTTTTCAGGCCTTCCAACACAGTTATCATTAGATTTCTTACAATGTATATTCTTAGCTCCCATTTCGCTACAATGAAATATTAATTTTTGATAATCATCATAATGCCACATAAATACATAAATAGATGCAAACATGCATACTTATGTACCTATGTAAGTATTTACATACTTAAATACATACCAACGTATCCTTTTTTGAAAAAAAAAATATTTTTTATTCAATATACAGTGATGGACTTAAGTATAGGCACAACAGCCATGTAGCATTTAGAGTTTGCATTAAAAGCAGAAGGAATATTTTTTATATTAATATTACTATTAATATGTTATAGTGTGCTGTATATTTCAAGACTGTAGGAGTTTTATTCGTGTAGAAAAATGAGTTAAACCGTTGGCAGATAAAAAGTACAAAAAGTTCTAAAATACAATGGACAAAAGTATAGGCACACTTTTTTAGGCATCTATCCCTTTATTTTAATTTTAATAATCTGGCAACAATTTTACATTTGACACATGCTGTTATATTCCGTTATTAATCTTTTATTCATTTAAGTAATTGAAAAGTTGCAAAAGTTTAGAAAATACTAATTTTGTTTGTAATCTTTTTAAAATGTGTCCTAAACAATGTGAAACGACTGAATCTCAGCGCAAAATAATTTTACATTTACATAACCAAGGCAAATCGTTTGCTGAGATCGGAGAATTGATGAACCGCAGCCGTTTTACCATACGGACCATTGTAAATCGGTTCAAAGGCGAAATAAACTTTAAAAATGCAAGTCGCTGTGGTCGTCCTCGCAAATTAACCGAGAGAGAACGTGCTCAAATCGTACGAAAGGTAAGAGGCGATCCAAAAATAACATCTTCTCAGGTTGCCGCAGAGATAAAACAAGATTTTGGCAAAGATGTGCACCCAAAAACTGTTCGGAGAACGTTACATGACGCTGGGTATAACTCACGTGTGGCTAGACGCAAACCGTGGATATCTTCTATTAATCAAAAAAAGAGAGTGGACTATGCCAAACAATTTGAAAAGAGGCAATGCGATTTCTGGGATCAGGTACTGTTCACAGACGAAAGTAAATTTAATATTTTCCGATCTGATGGACACGCTAGAGTTTGGCGAAAGAGTAACACTGCATATGAAGCAAAAAATCTTTTACCAACAGTAAAGTATGGTGGCGGAGGTGTTTTGGTATGGGGCTGTATGTCTTCTGCGGGTGTGGGAGAGCTCGTATTTATTGAGGGGATAATGGACAAGACAGTTTACCTTAACATTTTAAAGGAAAATGTCAAAAAAAAGTGCAGAAAAGCTAAACTTACCTGAGTCGTTTACATTCCAGCAAGACAACGACCCGAAACACACAGCCCATGACGTAAAGATGTGGTTTGCATATAATACGGCTCATGTTTTGCCACACCCCCCGCAGTCCCCAGACTTAAACCCCATTGAGCATTTGTGGGAGGAATTGGAGCGAAGAATCCGAAAACGCGCAATTTTTAATAGAACTGAGCTGAAAGCAGCTTTGGTGGAAGAATGGCATAACATAGGCGAAAATATAACTAAAAAGTTAGTCCACTCCATGCCAAATAGACTTAAGGCCGTTATTAAGCAAAAGGGACTCCCAACTAAATATTAGATAAATGTTCCAAGTAGTTTTTATTTATGTAGAAATAGTTGTGCCTATACTTTTTTCCAGTAAAATAATGAATTCTTTAATGTGTTTTTTAAATAACTTTTTTTGCAAAGAAAATATATTTAATTTTCATGGTTACTATTTTAATGTATAAGTTTTATAACTATAATTAATTCTTAAAATAAATATTTCGTGTTTCCTTATATAAATAAATTAGCAGTTTCTTTTAAAATTATGCTTGTGCCTATACTTAAGTCCATCACTGTATATTAAAAAACAAATTTTCAATTTCTTTAAAATTAATTTCACACTTTTGAAGTTTTTATATTTCAAAGGTTGCTTATAAATTAAAATTTTTTATTTGTTAGAACCCGACTAGAAATTTTTATGCAAACACATTTGGGATCTAACTGGGATCCCAGTTCCGATGTAACGCAGAAAGGTATTTGGGACCCGATTGGTTTCCTGTGGGGAAATATCAAAATCTTGCAAAAATTTGCTCAAATCGGGAAAATATCAAACTCTAATATTGAATTAAAATTCCTAAAGCTATCCAAGGGACAAAAGTATGTAACATTTACCTCTGTTGAAGATGAGCATAATATACGATTAAAAATATGTGTTAGATTTTCCCAATAGTTTCCCACTTGGGAAGAACTTTTGTTAAGTCATTAATTTGTAGATGGGCTATCCCAAGAAGTTCCCGATCAAATCACAAATGGGATAACCCTTTTGGATGTGCCACATGCATTCCCAATCGGGCCCCAATATGAGTATTGGGAAAATTTCTAGTCGGGAAAATAGATAGATAGATTTTCCTAACAAGTTCCCAGTAGGTTACGACTTGGGAAGAACTAATGTTAAATCTTTAATTTGTAGGTGGGCTATCCCAAAAACTTCCCGGCCAGATTCCGAATGGGATAAACCTTTTTGGTTGGCCCCATTCATTCCCAAGTGGGCCCCAATATGTGTATTGGGACAATTTCTAGTCGGGCTTTGAAATATAAAAACTTCAAAAGTGTGAAATTAATTTTAAAGAAATTGAAAATTTGTTTTTTAATATATATTGAATAAAAAATATTTTTTTTTTCAAAAAAGGATACGTTGGTATGTATTTAAGTATGTAAATACTTACATAGGTACATAAGTATGCATGTTTGCATCTATTTATGTATTTATGTGGCATTATGATGATTATCAAAAATTAATATTTCATTGTAGCGAAATGGGAGCTAAGAATATACATTGTAAGAAATCTAATGATAACTGTGTTGGAAGGCCTGAAAAGAGCTGCAACTAAAATGTTGAACTTGCAAATGCAAGCACGATTAAACAAGGTACGCCCACTTCTGCGACAAAATATTGTTCTCAATATGTCAAACATACATGAATACATACATACATATATGTTTTATCTGAAAATAAATGCGCTTCCCCGCTCAAGCAAATTATAAAACAATAAAAGTGGCACTCTATTTTCAAATGCGCCAGACCAGCATGCGGCACAAATTTTTGCGTTGTTCGTCAGAAACCAAGGCAGATTTATATATTTAAATCTACCTTGGTCAGAAACCATCAAGCCACGGATCGTGTGTATTGAATATGACAAAATTCTAGCGTCTTTTCTGTGCGTCGCACATGCCTACACAATCTGAAATGCACCACAAATATTTGGGGCAAACGCGTTCGGCGGAAACATTTACAGATGTGGACATTGTTATCTCTTGATTCATCGTGCAGGTATTTTACAATAAATGCCATAAAAAAATCAATATTGTCGTCGCCTTTAGTATCCAACCAATGAAAATGGAATATTCTGCAGTGAATACAGATCATGTAGAGGTAAATGTCATAGTAATGCCAGCTTTATAAATTGATACGGACTGCTGTTCCACAGCATCTTCAAATTAGTCAAGGCATCACGAAATGTTTTTTGTTGTGTTTGTTGGCTTTTATTTTATTTTATTTTGAATTTAAAAAATTAAATTTTTTAGAAGCAAAAAAATTCCAACAATATTAAAAAATGGATTTTTAAAACTAGGATGGTTGTTTGATTTTTATTGAAACGTCAGATCTCCTTTATTGTCAAATGGCAATATGTCAGAAAAAAAGGGAAAGTGGAACTACCTTATATACTTATACCATGGGGAATAGTATTGAAATTTTATCTATTTTCAGATTCAAGTACATGGAGCTTGAAACTGTGCGTTACTGAGACATCATATCATATACATATTGTATAATTTAACATTACGTATAATTTTTATATATATGTGTGTATAAGAGTTTCTATTTATTGTAATACCTGTCATAAGTATTTGCATATGTATACGCATAAATACATTATTGTTTTAAATGCAATTTGTAGACATTTTTGAATTAAGGATAAAATATAATAAATTTTTATATTAAGGATAAAATATAATAAATAAATTAAATGAGAAATCGTTCATTTTCACTCATTTGGGCATCCCAATTGCACCCAAATCGGGATCTTATCGGGATTGCCCGGTGGGAAACTTATAAGGTTTGCCCCATCGGGTCCCAAATACGTTTCTGCGTTGCATCCCAACTCGGAAACCAATTGGACAACCCAGTTGGTTCCCCATTAGGAGCTCATGATAATTTCTAGTCGGGAAACAGTTACCGAAAGTTGCGTGAACTCCACCACTATATTTATTAGAAGTGTACTATACTTTTTCTAAGAAATTTCTACAAAATACTCTATTTAATCGTTAGAATGTTGGTAGCCTTCGTATACATAACTAAATGAAACATTGAAAATATTTTTATTCAATTGAGTACATAGTTAAAATTAAGATCCTTTTAGCTTAAATTGGTAATTCAACACTTGTATTTATTTGTCTTATAAAACATTTTAAAGTCTAATTCGAAGAATAATTTAGACGACAAATTAAATTTGAACATATACGATGGTGTCTGCGATTACACCACACAGAACACATAAGTTAACTATTCCCTAGACTTAAATAGATTAAATAAAATTTACTTAATCAGCCAACATTAAAATATGCATAAGCACAAACTACACAATTGCTTAAGGTTTTTTTAAATGAACCAAGTATAAGAAAATTATATTTTTCGTATTCAGCAACATGCAACAAACAATTATAGTGTCAAATTTATGTTCACTTTAAAAACATTTAAGAATCACGAACTTGTACTTGACATTGACTGCCATAAAATGCCAAATAAATGGCCACTGTTTCCACAAATATAAAAAACAATAACAAGATTAGCAGCAGCAGTGAATTAAAATAGAAATAAAAATCAAAGGCCATTTATGTCAAAACATCCATAACAAGTACGATTACGAGTATGAGTACGAGAAGTTGCAACAGACATGCACTCAAACTGAAAACCGTTAATAAAAATCCAATGATGAAAGTGTAACAACAATTATATTCAGTATGTGTTTGGATAAATTTGCAGGAAGGTTGTTTGATAAGTAAATAATTACAACCATACTAAAATATAAAGTGTGTTCCCGTACTCAAAAATGGGCGCCCGAGAAGCGTTCCCGTACTCGAAAATTGGGTAAATGAGAGCGCTTTTGAGAACATAACATTCTTCTTCTTGCACGAAACAGCCCGGACTTTTTCTTCGGGCAGCTTGTGTAAAGTTCAAAACAATCAGCTGTTTGCAAAATAAACAATAACAAATGAAATATTATAATTTTAGGCAACAAAAATACTAACACACCGTCTTCACGAGACATAAGTTTGGAAATTTGTGTGTTAGCAATTGTCAAAATTCTGTCCTAACACAAGAAATTAACGTGTGGACGGAATGTGTTTGTGTCCTAACACATGTTTGGAAATCAATGTTAAAACACAAGCCCGAGGATATATGATAGAACACAAGCTGTCATATTTAATATGTATGTGTGTTTTTTTACAATTTGTTTGATTTTGTTGAAAAAAGAATAAATAAAGTTAATAAATAAATGTTTTAGATGTTTGTTTTATTTTTTGCATATTATTTATGTTCATATTCATAAAATTTTTACAAACAGAAAAATAATAAAGGGAAATCTATAAAAAAAAATACAAAATGCCGTGCAAATTTACTATATGAATATATAAAATTTGTGTCCAAACATCAGTACGTTTACTCCACCCTTAACACAAGTTTGAACACATGAATTTTTGTGACGTCATTCTGCCGACGTTATTTCGTATGTTAAGAAATATCAAATGTCTCCGTGAAGACGGGGTGTAAAGAAATAATTGCTTGTTTAACAAAATTCAAAACAAAATACATTTGTATGTATTTATGAAAATACCTAAAACTTAAAAATGGCATTAAAAATCATTGTTTTGGTTTTTATTTTTATGTTTATTTTCGCAACACTTGCATGTAGTTTTTCGGGATAGAAATTTGGGTTTTTGCGTTCCCGTACTTTTGTACATTTTTGTCTCTCAATGAGAAAAATATGTGTTTGCTCTCATTTACCGAACTTTACCCAAAAAGTACGGGAACACACTTATACAATAAAATTTGATATATGTAAGTACCTACATACTCTTATATACTATACTAGCTAAAGCCCATGTACTTCGCTACACAATATCCCCTTTGTGGTGAAAATAAGAAAATAAACTGAATTATGAATTTTTAGTCGAACTGTATGGCTTTTATCCAAAGTTATTTAATTAGTTTGGCTTAAGTTCATTTTTAATTTAATCTTTCGATCAAACTACTTTTTATTTAAGAAAGAAAGTCTAAAGCATGTAAATATTGAACATTCAAAGAAAAATTTGGATGTACGGAAGGTTGAACTGACAGCTGTTTCGTGACTACCAAGTCTACTCATCAGAGTCCTTTACCTAAACTACTACTGGCAACAACACTGTAGCGAAAGTCCTACTAATTTTATTAAGCTGAACTAACAGACTGTCGCCATCTCGCGGCGAGTCGCACCTATTAATGAACTTTTTTTCTAAAAAACTTTAATACATAATTCTTTTTAAATTTTGTTTATTTAAATTTAAATATTAAATTATAAATATGATATACTCGTACATTTGAGAGGTTGACCCCCTTCTTGTAATATTATTCTCGTTTTTTACGTTAATACTCACGAACAAATTTCAAAATTTTGGCTGTCTTGGCTTCTAAGATATCTAAAAGAAAATGTTGCTTCTACATGAGAACAGATGCTCAGTACAGGGGCCTCCATACCTGAGCTCTATACATTAGAGCGTGCGTAATCAGTGATGCCAACTGTTTTCGAGCAAAAGCACAAAAATATTTAAAAATGTCAATTTCGAGGTAAAAAAAAGCACCAAACTATTTTGTTGTTGTTGTTGTTGTATTAAGTCGCGGTAAAAGCCTTATTTTTCTATTAGCAGGTGTATAAGGGAGAGAAGCAACAGTTTTATTATGGAGAATTTCCACTTGGAACCAATAAAACTAGAAACTGATATGCAAATTATACCTACTTATCGTTAAATAAAATGCAAAAAGCCCTATCTAACAAAAAATTCTAATCGGATTTTTAGTAAATTCGGATGAATTTCACCAAGATATATAGCTACTATAAAAATCTGATTTACCCGAATAAAAATAGCGATTATATTAAGAAAATCTAAATGGATATAGAACAGGCCAATTAAATATTTAGCATATTTATTGCTTCTCCAGTAAAATTATGAAAATGTTATTTAGGGCGTTAGCGTTTCAGGTACGGTTGACTTTCAAAACGTCAGTTGCTTTGTATTCGAACAATATATAGTGTTTCATATCGTCGTTGTACAAAACATTGACAATGCGTACCTTTTCAAAACGTCGTCGACAAGTATCAGAAACGCCACAAAAGAGTAATCAGGGTATCGGTTTCAAAGTTGATGCAATGTTTAGCAACTTCGCATACATACACGATCTATATACCGCAGCAGAACTGTATACAAACTTTGTATTGATATGATTTGGAAGTCAGCCTACATCTATTAATTGTTTTATATAAAGTCAACAGATATGAAAATTCACCCGTGACTTCGTCAGCGAGCTGCTGAAATACCAGAAAAATTACCAAAAGTACCGATTTCTCCCCGTTTTACACCTTAGAACGTATCCTATATTTTAATCTCAATTATATGCTATCCCTCTACAAAACGCGGCGTTCGCGTTATAGTGGATCAAACATCCAAACTCACAAACATACAAACTTTCTCATTTATAATATAAGTAGGATATTCTATTCTGTCTTTATAAGGCTGCATTCATCGAAAGAACTATATAAACCAAAAACTGGAGCAATCGGACCATAGTTGCAGGTAGCGAAAATGATCCGATCTGACATGATACTAGACTTTAGTTTACGTTTGACGGTCATGGCGATTTCTAAATAATTAACGATTTATCTGCATATTTATATAAACAGTCATGATTTCAACGTAATAATGCTTTCGCCCAGCATGCCATTTACTTACGGAATTTCATTATTTTTCACTGCAAGCTCCAAATATTGACCGATTTGCCTGAATATTTAATAATTATCGTATGACGATGAAGTCCTTGCTTATGCTTCCAATGGCATCGCAACGCTAAAGTAATTGATTAAAATGCCAAAGTAGAAGTAGTCAAGGGTATGGCTTATTAGCATTTTAACTCATTACTTTGGCATCAAAATTTTTCCTGGGTACTTCTCCGTTTACAACAATTAACGTTTGCCATCTTGTCTCGAAATGAAGAAACAGTGCTCACATCTTCAAATAGGGCCTTTCGAAGTAGTTTCCCAGGTATCATACACTAGGGTAATTATTATTTTTTGCAAGTATGCTTTTTTTGCAGTCCCCACTTGCAATTCTGTTGGAAATGTTAAAAAAAGTACATTGAAATTACAACCGTCAATATTAATTTTAAGTACTTTCCCAAAGATTGGAAAGATTTTCCATACAAAATACTCGTAAAAATAAAGTGCTGTCATTAAAAATTCTAATACTCAGACTCATTTTATGCTATTACATTGCTATTGACCTTGATTTTCTCGGAATAAAACGGGCTTCAAAAATTCATATGGCGCCGAGAGTGTGACTTGTACTGGTGAGTCGGTACAGGTCGCTGAAATTAATTTTTACCTAAAATTTTCGTTTTTTAGCTGTTATCTCCAACATAATTAGTTGGATGAAAAAAATGTAAAAGCCAAATTTGTTGAAAACTTAATTTCCTACAAAAACGTGACATAAACTAAATTGCTTGCATTCATATTTCTTGGGGTATTTAACTTTAAGTTATGGGTAGTATGCAATTTTTACGTTTATACTAGTCATAAGTTAAAGTCTAATATCTCAAGAAATATGAATTTAAGCAATTTTGTCTATACAACATTTCTGTCGAAAATTAGATTTTTAACAAACTTTCCATTGACATTATTTTGGTACAGTTGATTATTTCGGAGATAACAGCAAAAAAAATGAGAATTTTAAGTAAAAATTAACTTCAGTGATCCGTACCAAATCACCAGTAAACGATATAGGCCCTAATTGTGTAAATCACGTCACCAAAGTGAAATTTATATAGCGAACAAAACCAAAATTTCAAATATTTTATAAATTTGTTATATTTTTCATACACATTTTAAAATTTTTGACAGGCATAGCAATGCTTGAGTTTTTATGCGTTTGTTTTGTGAAGAATTTGTATGAAAAACAAAAGCATATTTCAACATTTTTTCAAATTTGTTTTTGTTTTAATATAAATTTCACTTCGGTGATGTGATTTACAGAATTTGGGCTATACTTTCGTCTCCATAGGTACTTTTGAAGATTGTTTTATTCCGAGTAAATCGAGATCAAGTACGATGTAATTACATAACGTACATCTGAGTTATAGAATTTTTAAGAAAAATAATATTTTAAGAGTATTTTGTATGGAAAATTTTCTACTACTAATAAGTTAAAGTCTAATATCTCAAGAAATTTTCATCTAACATATCTGGTCTATATAAAAATTTTTTATTACAATTTTTTTTCGTAAAGTTAATTATTTCGGAGATAAAAGCAAAAAAGCGAGAATTTTATGTAAAAATCAAATTCAATGACCCGTACCAACTTACCACTACAAGTTATACTTTCGTCGGCATATGAATTTTTGAAGCCCGTTTTATTCGGAGTAAATCAAGGTCAAGTACAATGCAATAGCATAAAATGCGGCTGAGTATTAGAATTTTTAACAAAAGCACATTATTTTTACGTGCATTTTGTATGGAAAATCCTTCCACGCCTTGGGAAAATACTTAAAAATCAAGTGGGGACTGAAAAAAGCATACTTGCAAAAAAAAATCACCATAATCATACACATATGTGTTTTGTAGCCGAAATTATCATAGCACTGCATACATATTTACAAATTGTTTAAGGTTTAACGCGAGCAGCATTTGCTACCTTTAACTTCGAATAGAAGTTATTTGATAGACAGATTTTGTAAAAAATTTCTTTTCTAAACGTTTCAAATTTGTATGAAAAGTAAAGCAAATACGTTTAATAAAATTTTATTCCCATAAAAATTTCTGAACGCAATAAGCGTTTGTATTTATCTGTCCTTACGTTTCTTTTATGAAAGTTTATATAGAATATAAAAACTTGTAAAAAGTACTAAAGGCGCTGCTGCAAAATTTAAAAAAAACACCAACTTTGTTCTTTTTCTTATTAAAATTTTGGCGTTTTGAGACATCAAAAAGCACTAAAAATAGCGACAAAAGCACTAAGTTGGAATCACTGTGCGTAATCTATATATCTATCTTTTATCTATATGTATATATAGAAGTTAATATTTGTGTGTTTGTCTATTTGTATATTTGAAAGCTATGGACTCCTAAACGAATGAACCGATCTTGCTGAAATTTTCACAGTACTATTAATGATGGTCTGCATTAAGTGGGAGTGGAAATTCCCATATAGAAGGAATTTTTATTTTATAATATATAGGTAACTAGAGCAGCTAAAGACTTCAAAATTAGTGCGAGTAACTCTTTTAATAATATTTTAAAGAGACATTATTATAGAATCAATAAGTGCGCGTGGCAGCTCGCATATGTAGCAAATATATATGTTGACATATTATTTGAACTAATACGGTAAGACATCTAAGATTTTGTAGGAGTTACTCCATTGATTTTATGCATTGTCGTAGAGAAAATAGTCAGGAGAAAATTAGTGGGCGTGGGCAGTGTAATTAGAAGTGCTTCGGAGATACGGAAAAGCACACAGCGCATCCCCTCTGCCTTACGAGGATGCAATAACGTAAGCGAGCGAATAAACTTACCACACACATGATGAATTTGGTCGGCTATTTATATTTTTTCATGTGTTTAAAACTCGAAGTTTTTTATTCAACTCAAACTTTTTTATAGTGCATCATCTATCTCTCGCTTACGTGGGTACATATATGGATGCAAGTGTGATTTTTGCTTCGTAATTTAATTTTTTTTTATTCCATTGAATTGTGTATGAAAATAAATATGCCTCGAAAGCTTTGTGGTTAGTGTTCTAGTCTACCATGCGGAGATCGTGAGATCGATTCCTGATTCAATACGCGAACAAAAAGTATTTAATAAAAGTAAATTGTAGTGTAATATAATTTCCAATTGTATTTGTACTATTTAATACATAAATAAATATAAAAACAACATAAAATAATGGCAAATAAAAAATTAATCCAAGTGTGGTAAAATTGTGATATAAAGAGCAAAACATTTTTTAATTATATACATACCTACATATAAAAAAGATATGAGGTTACTGCATCTAGGATGCGCAAAAATAAGCGCATGCCTCTAGACCTACCAAGTGGGACATCCCATACAAAAATCATGTAATACCGAAACAAGTTGGTAAAGGACAGTTCCGAAATCTCTCCCTTACAAACCTGCTTCCGGTAGACGGATATTTTTGCTGGGTAGTTGTTATTCAGCAGAATAGTGTGCCTTGAAAATAACTAAGCAGGTTCAAAAACTGACTACCGGTAACGATTACTCATTCACAAACTTACAAAAGTATCGCTTATCGCCAATAAAAATAACGCCTCTACCGATGCATCGGTAAATCCAAAGTATCGCCGATATGTCAGTATCCGCTGCATTCATATATATATATATATATATATATATATATATATATATATATATATATATATATATATATATATATATATATATATATATATATATATATATATATATATATATATATATATATATATATATATATATATATATATATATATATATATATATATATATATATATATATATATATATATATATATATATATATATATATATATATATATATATATATATATATATATATATATATATATATATATATATATATATATATATATATATATATATATATATATATATATATATATATATATATATATATATATATATATATATATATATATATATATATATATATATATATATATATATATATATATATATATATGGAGAAAAGTTTCAAAAGTAGGACAGCCCCGGACAGTTGCTAAAAAAAAGAAGGCGGACTGCCCCGGGCGCCATAAAAAAGAGGACTTTGTCCGGGGAAACTAGCACGAATGTCTTAACAATCGGGTGGAGGGCTCCAAAAAAACCGAAAGTAACATGAGCAATTTTATGTCGGAAAATAAGTTAATATCGTTAAATAAATTTCAATTAGATACATACTCTATCCCTATCATTCAACCTTCGTCACATACGTACATATAAGCCAGCACGGGGCAGAAAGGTTTTAAAGCCCACAAACAACCAACGGTCATCGTCATAGAATTTTAAAGTATCAGAAATACAAATGTGGTGGTAGTTGCTAAACTAATAATGACTCACGATCAGTGTAGATTGTGTCTAATGACAAATTTTCGTTTCTTGAATGTATCCACAAACAAGTACAACAAAGTGTAGCGGCAAGAATCAGTAGCAAGTAACCACAGAAACAAACAAAAATATCTTCTATCAAGAGTAGAAGAAGTCTTAATGCGAATATGAACTATCAGACCACGGCAACCATATTTGAAGGAAGTTCTTTAGCTTTTTTTTAGTTTAATTTCGTTGGTTTCAATCCATGCCCACAAATGCAAAAGTCTCAAAGTCAATGATCTCTATTGGAAGTAAAATGATATGTCATGCTAATCGCATGAAATACCGTTTAAGCACACACATGCAAGTTTGTGAGTTTCTGTAATATCACTATTCGGAATATTACGCGATTTATTGTAGCCACATATTTTAATTCACTTTTTTTTTGATATTATGAAGTGTTTTTCAATTATGTATTAAACTTCTTCAATAAGTTTGCATCTCGAATTTTGTCTGATTTTTATATATTTTTTTTCTTTCCTTCCAGCTTGTTGCGTACAACAAACGACGTTATACATATGTACATACATATGTAATCTATTAGGATTTGCTTCACTTGTTGATGTCGACTTTATTGGGTTGGGATTTAATTGTGTCCATGAGTAAGAGTATTTCATGCGCTTGAACCGTCAGCCACCAACCACTGAGTTTAATTTACAGCTTTGATGGCCTTGTCGCTTGTAAAATCTGTCTATGAGACTGTTTTGGAGTTAGAATATAGTCACGTACATTAAACAATTTCGAGGGTGAATTGATAAATTTTCCAAATTGCTTATACAAAAGATATATTAGAAATGTATATGTAAGTATGTACATTAAAGTGACTTACAGAAAAAAAATTGTTGTCCTTTCAAATTAAAGATCGGTTTTTTTATTGAGTATTCCCAAAACATTTTATTAGTCTAAAAGAGGCCTGTTTTTGTAGTTATTTGCATATTTTCGTATATTTTCGCATAAAAACTCTTAAAAAACCATAGTTTTTATGAAATAATCTGCGAAAAAGCTCTCGACAAAAGCTTCAATTCCAATTATACAAGGTGGCGCAAAATTAATCATCCAATTTTGTTTTTGAATAACTTTTTTACTAAATAAACAAAAATGAATTTGAGTGATGGAAATCTTTATTTGGATCTTTAGAATTTATTCTGTTAAGTGAAAAAGATAATATTGGCCAAGTGGCTGCCGCCCGTGTTGATACACATTTGTGTCCGTTTTATCGCATTTTCCATGACTTCCGCAAGATTTCCGGTGATAAATGTTCGCATTCATGTCGAATATTCTCCTTAAAAGATGCGATTGTCTGCGGCTTGTTGGCATAAGCCGCGGCTTCAAGTGGCCCCAACGAAAGATGGTTAAATCGGGCGATCTTGCTGGCTATGCCAAATCGTCAAAATTGGATATTACTAGACCAGGAAACGCTTCCTTCACAATATCTTTTGTGGCTCCCGCTGTGTGTGCGGTTGCACTCATAGCTGCCAGAAATGACGATTTTTTACGATATGGCAAAAAACGATATGACATACTGTGTTGTAATATCGTAAGGTTTTTACGATATGACAACACTGAGAAAGCCATACACTGTGAATGGCTTCCTCAGTGTTGTCATATCGTAAAAACCTTACGATATGACAACACAGTATGTCATATCGTTTTTTGCCATATCGTAAAAAATCGTCATTTCTGGCAGCTATGGTTGCACTCATAGCTGCCAGAAATGACGATTTTTTACGATATGGCAAAAAACGATATGACATACTGTGTTGTCATATCGTAAGGTTTTTACGATATGACAACACTGAGAAAGCCATACACTGTGAATGGCTTCCTCAGTGTTGTCATATCGTAAAAACCTTACGATATGACAACACAGTATGTCATATCGTTTTTTGCCATATCGTAAAAAATCGTCATTTCTGGCAGCTATGGTTGCACTGCTTTATTGGAACCACATGCTCACCAAGCCTCGCTCATATAATTCCGGCAGTAAGAAGTCGTTTATAATGGCCCTGTAGCGTTGCCAATAGCAGTAGCCGTATTGACTATTGTGTCCTCAAAAAATACGGCCCAGTCCCTCCTTCCGCGTGAACGCCGCAGCAACCAATAGCTTTGAGTAGATGTAACGGCTTTTCGTGCACCATACGCGGATTTTCATGGAAAATCCATGACATACGGAAAGTCATGGAAAATGCGATAAACCGGGTACAAATTTGTATCCTCACTGGCGGCAGCCAATTGGCGGATATCATATTATCCACATCACAGAAAAAATTCTAAAGGTCCTAATAAAGATTTGCATTACTCAAAATCATTATTGTTTATTTAGTAAAAACCTTATTCAAAAACAAAATAGGATGATTAATTTTGCGCCACCTTGTATTTACACAATATTAATATATTTGTCAAAACCAATGTCATAAATTATAGAGGCATAGCAAAGTTAAGTGCGATACCTAAACTTTTCGAAAAGTGTTTAACTGATTTTCTCTTCCATCGAGTATCATCATTGTTGTCACCGGTGCAGCACGGTTTTAGGAAAGGTTGCTCCGCAGTGACAAATATTTTGCAACTAACAACTTTAATAAATCGAGCATTTAATGAAAGTCAAATTACTGATGTTATTTACACTGACTTTAGCAAAGCGTTTGACAAAGTAAACCACAATCTGCTTTTGGCCAAGCTTGAGTTAATGGGTTTCACTGAAACTACTTTAAGCTGTACTTTATCCAAACTTTAAGCTGGACTTTATCCAACCTTAGTTTTAGAGTGCAAAGTGTATGTTTTAACACTTGCATCTCAAAGAAAATAGCTGTTAATTCTGGAGTTCCTCAAGGAAGTCACCTGGACCCATTATTGTTCTCCTTATTCATAAGTGGTATGCCTAATGTCATAAAATTTTGTAAAGTTCTACTGTACCCTGATGATGTTAAAATTTGCCTGAGCTATAAAAATTTGTCGGACACAACTTACCTGCAACAAGATTTAGATAGTTTTTATAACTGGTGCAGCTGATGGTCTTAAAATTGAAAAAATGTAAGCAAATGCGTTTTTCTAGAAATTGGACCCCATCAGTACTATATACTTTAAATGGCTATCAATTAGAGGTAGTGGAAGAGTTCTTAGACCTTGGACTCCTACTTGATCCGAAGTTAAATTTTCTAAAACATATAACAATGGTGGTGAATAAAGCTCGTGCAACGCTCGCTTTTATTAAGCATTGGGCCAAGGAGTTTACAAATCCATATATTACTAAGCAACTGTATACATCTCTAGTGAGGCCAATATTAGAGTATGGATCAGTAGTGTGGGACCCGGAATGTATTATCCTGCGTGATCGTCTTGAATCCGTTCAAAAACAGTTTTTGTTGTTTTGTTTGAGAAGTTGGTATAGAAATTATGCTATGGGTCTTCCATCTTATAATATTAGACTAGCAATTATCAAACTACCTATTTTAAAAAGCATAAGGACGATGCTCAATGTGGCTTCTTTGGTCAAGCTGATTAATGGTGATGTACTGTCGGAATTTCTTCTAAGCAATATACAATTTAATGTTCCACGTCGTTCCACCCGTTACTTCATTCCCTTATATCTACCAGTATTTCATACAAATTATGCTAATTCAGATCCATTTAGAAGAATAAGTAAAAATTTTAATGATTTGTACAATTGTATTGACTTTTCTGTAAATGTTGATATTATTAAACGTAACATAATCTTGTTTTTAAATACTTAAATTTTATACCTGTATTATACATTGTATGTTAAAAATTATTTGTAGTTATATTATAAGTCTGTAAGGATATTTGTCCATAGACTTTAATTAAATAAATAAATAATACCTAAATTTAAAGTGTGATGTGTAACAGATGCACCACGTAGAAACTCGCGAACTTTTGCGAGATCTTAAAACAGCAATGCTTCAAATCAGATAAGTGATGTACTTCTTTCTATATGTTGTCTTGGGAAATACGAAAATATGTAAAAAACTTCAAAAGTATACCTTTTTTGGATACGGTTTAGCTCACGAACGGTTATCGCTAGACCCCTAAAATGCTTGAAAATCCTCATTAAAAAGACCGGGGCCTAATCGTCGCTATCGATATCGAGTACGCTATTGTATCGAATAAAATTTCGACTCGTATCGAATGGATGGATTACCTATCATATCGAAATGTTTAAAAAGTGTACCAAGTTTATTTTATGGACTAAAAATTTGTAATACATTAAAGAAAAATGTTGTGTTTCTAGCAGCTAGTACAACAATCAAGTCGATTGGCCAACTGTAATAAGGTTTATAGGTAATGTTCCATGCTTTTTTGCAAAACAAACAAAATAAAAGAAAATATTGTATTCGATCGCTATAGTGCTATCGAGTGGAATTTAAACAGTAGCTACTCGATTATCGCATGTCGTAATCCCAAAAGGAAAAATTTCGATCAATTCTGGTCGATATCGAATGCGACATGTTTCATCTTCATACAAGATGGGTCGCTCTAATAAACATAAATTGGCAATTGTTTATTTTACAAGCCAAACTCTTAAGTGAATTCAAGCAAATAGAGTTTATAGTTATTACACAGTAGGAGAATCTTTAAAGACTAATTGACGACTATATAGCAATAAGTTAAACATTTTATTTTAGGGATTCCAAATCATTTTATAAAAAACTTGCCGTAATGTTTCTTATTTTTCTTGAAAAATTTCCAAGACGATTCTTATCGTTAAGTACAAGCAAGTTATAGTACTATACTCAGCTGAGCTGAATTTTACATATTCTGATCCACAGTCTGTCTAAATGTCATTGATTATTCACTTTATTTATCTTAAAGCATATCCTTCAGGGTTTCAATAATTGCGTCGACTTATAAAAATTTAAGTAATGTCAACTCAAAGTTTTGCAGCTTCTATGAGCTTAAAATTTCCACTACACTTTCCAAAATTTGTTCATTAATTCTGAGGAAAATCACATCAAGTTATTTGTTTTAAAAATTATTAGAGAGCACTGTAGTCATTGATACTTATACAAATTATTCTACTTTATTCTGTTATAGTGATTAAACGATATCTATTACTCTATTCATCTTACATGTAATTTCGAATCAAGCAAAAACTTTTCTCAACTTAAGGCACATTGTATGAATTCAATTTCATGCAATTTTTATGAAATTTCTGTATACGTTTGAGCCGTTCACATTTTTATTTTGTATTAAAAAAAATTGTATGGACATTTTACTGACTGTTTATCGATGTCGAAGGAATTTTTTCTTTCTTACAGGTACATTTGAAACAAGGACAAAGTTTTAGAATTTGTTTTTGTTTCAAATGAAATTGCAAGAATAAAAAATTTCCTCCGACATCGAAAAACAAGGCGTACGCTAACTAACATGTTAGTATTTAAACAGACGATAAAAAACATATCAACTTTAAAAGAGAATTTAAACAATTTCATCGTGTAAATTTAGTAGTACAGTCAAACAAACTTTTGTAATAAATAAAAAAAAATGAAAATTTTGGTATTCAAGAAAAACATTTGGCGGTCACATACGCCATTTTATAAATATGTATGTCGAAAAATCTCATATATTTATGAAATAGGTGTACTTTTAATATCCCGTTTTCCCGGGAAATTTTTGACAATTTCCCGAAAAAACAGGAAATTAAAAGTAGACTTTTCGCTGGAGCTCCCGATTCCCGAACCCTAATTACTACACAGAAAAAACTATCATAAAAAAATTGTAAACCAAATTGTTCTAAAATAAAATTTTATTTTCAGTAAATGTTCTTTACTGTACCAAGGAATTTTTTGTTTGACTTTTATTTAAGACGCAAACACTAAATACAACAACAAAAATCAGTTTTCTTTGTCGTAAAAAAACAATCTCAGTGACGACATATACACAAATAACAACATAACAAAAAATTTATTTACTGAAGATTTCTAAAGTTTAGATAAACATACAGAGTTGAACACATTTACCATAGTGAAATTTCATAAATGCTTAATGGATGATGATAGCATTATTTAAAACTTAAAAGTATTAAAAAAAAGTTTTTTTACTGACTCAGACATAAACATTCGGCCATGTTCTGTATTTCATGTGGAATTTAAATGTGCGGAATTATCAAAGCATTGTTGTTGTAAATTAATATTTATAACAACAATGCTTTGATAATTCCGCACATTTTAATTTCACATGAAATACAGAACATACCCGATTGTATGATATTTTGTAAAAGATTTAGTAAAATCTTTTTTTTTGATTCAGTAAACTATTTTGTTTGGAATTTGTAAGTATTTTGAGACCAATTGTTTTATAAATTCTGATCAAAATATTTTTTGATATATTACAGAAAATCTAGTAAATAGTTTTATTTGATTCAGTAAACTATTTTGTTTAGAATTTGTAGATATTTTTAGACACGTGGTTTTATAAATTTTTTATGGTAAGCAAACTCACTAAAAACCCGTTTTTAATGAAATTGTTGAGACATTTTTGTCTGTATTTACAAATTTGTTTATAGGTCCGTTTTTAAACAAAATATCTTCTAATTTATTGAATTTCTTTACTGAAAATGAAATTTAGTTTTTTACGGTGTACCTAATTTTCAAAACACCCTCGCTTAGAATAATTTATTAAAATACCCCAACAAACTTAATTATTAATACTTTCTAACATCTTAAAAAGTTTTATTTATTAAGAGTCCGATTAAGTTTTTTTTTCAAAGAACATTATTGTAGTCATGATTGGCAATTGTATTAAATAAGTAACTTTCGTTCAAATATCGATATCGAAACCAAAAAGTGCAACAGTGATTTTACTCCTACAGCTTGTTGGAAGCGGCTGCTACAGCTAACACGATTTCCACTACGACTAATTCACCATTCACTTGCTACATCTTCTTAAGGATTCTATTGGTTTGGAATATTCAGAGAAGTTCTTTTTTTATTTTATATGTTTTATGGTAGCCATAAATATATGTTGCAACAAGGCATACGAGTGTTATTTTATTATTACTAGCAACATCATCTTGTACACAATGCGGTGACGCTGATACTAATTTACTGCTGTTACTTCTGTTGCAAGTACTAGGCAGTAGTTGCAGGCAGATGTGTCATTTATTTTTTGTTCTTCCTGGATTTTTGTATTTATTTTCGATTGCCAATAATATTAGAAATTCATGTTATTTGTTGTGTCTGGATATTTGATCATGTTTGTAGACGTTCAATTTTATCAAGTGTGAAAATAATTTTGTAAAATTTATAAACCAACAGCGCTCAACAAACAAACAGCAGCAACAACACTAAACATGAGACATATCATTTACAAATGTTCTCATTATTTTCATTCGTCTTGTTTTTTTTTCAATTAATGTTCTTAATAAAATCCACACAATATGTTAGAAACTTTTCAGCACAGTACATAGTAAAAGTATGCTGTGAGTATATTCATTAGAATAAGCCATGTAACAAAATGAAACTTTTGGAATGTCCTTTGATCACAACTATATATTTTTGATCTGTTATGATCTGCTAAAATAGTCGAAATTTAAAATTCTATGAATAAGTTTTTTTTATTCTTAAATTTCGGATTTTTTAAGATGCTGCTACTCCGATTTCATCATAATTTTGGAAGGGGTATTACTATTTAACTAAAAAAAAACAACTAATAAATTGGAATAAAATTACCTTTAAGCTATCCGTTTTAACATTATTATGTTTTTATATACTCAATCGTTTGGAAATTCTTCAGACCCAATGATGAAAAATGTATTTTTTAAATATTAAAAAAAATTTCAAAAACTTAAAATTTTTATTAACTGACCATAAATCCATATATACTATAAATAAAATAAGCTTTATTTCATAAAAATCGAAGGATATTGATTTTATTAATATTAAATTGAAGTCACTTAATTTTTGCAAAAATTGCGACATACTCCATACAGCAAAAGATTAATTTTCAAGATTAATTTTTTGATTGAAACTTAAGATATTAGATAACATGAGAGATATTCTTTTTAGGTCTAACAAAGTAGTACTTAGAACTATGTGTATGATTCTAATGAGGAATTTGAGAAAATGCATCTTGCAAATATTTGTGGGTTAAGTGTTAAAATTCAATGTGAAATCGGTAAAAGGATTATGTGTACTTGCTCCCGGCACTTCGATAACTACATACTGCTAAATAAAATGTGTGTATGTAAATGTGACTTACAACTACTTAGACTACAGCAAAATCAATACTTTTCTTCAAATAACAGGGTTTTAACAACTGATTTTGGTAAAGCCACCAAAAAAATAAATATATATATCGCACTTGATCAACAAGAGGGTATTAACTCAAAATTTTAAAATTTTCAGTAGAGGTCAAAAACTGTTTGTGGTTACATTTTAAGAGAATTTGAAAATCTGAATACATCATAGTAAACAAACTCCATTTTAAAATATATTTACATTGTTTTTCTTTTAAATTTTTGCAATTATTGCATGAAAATGGTTATAACTAAATTATTTCATGAAAAGGGTCACAACTCAAAAAAATTTTTTTTACAATTTTATCATAAAAAGGGTCACATTTCGAATTAAAATTATAAAGTAAAACAAATTTTTATCAACAAAACAGTATCAACTCAAAATACAACCAAATTTATATAAAACAATTTGAATATTTTTAACTTGAATAAAGGCTCAAATCAAAATAATACCTTTTTTATGAAAATATACAATGCATTTCTATTTCAACTATTGTATTAACTCAAAATAATACCTTTTTGTTGATATCAAGGTAGTCACTACTCAAGTGTGGGTTTCAAGATGAAAGAGTAATCGGAATACGTTGAAATTTTTACAGTGGATAGATATTGATGCTGTTAGTTGAGTTCTTCCAAAATGTGAAATTTAAAAAATTTTGAGTTAATACCCTCTTGTTGATCAAGTGCGATATGTGTATCGGCGTTTTGAATGTTTACATCTGGGATATATTTTAGGAGGAGTTAAAATTTCCACCCTTTTGTACATACATATGTAGTGTAGTGACCCTTATTTTGATTTTTTTAATAAATTTTAAAAATATGTAATTTTTGCATAAAAAATTTATATTTTTCATCACTATGGCTTAAAGGAAAGTTTATATAAAGTTTTTTAGTTGAAGTTCGTTTAAAATTTAATCTTTCGAATAAATTATTTTTTATTTAATAGGGCATTTACATTGTCTCAAAATATAGTAGATTTTATTTGAAATCTTTATCGAAATCTATATCGTTTACATTAAGCTTTTTTGACATCTGTCAAGATTTCGTACCCAAGAATAAATACTTTCACTGAAATTATCTCGAACTTAACTTAACAAATGCTTAGATTTCGTGACAGTGTAAATGCCCTATAAGACAGAAATTCTAAAGCATGTAAACATTGAACATTCAAAGAAAAATTTTGTTGAGCTGACATCAGATGTTTCGAGACCACCGCAGTCTTCAGATTCAGTAGTAGGTTCGATTCGTCACGAGTGCGGCGATACATCTGCTAATTTGGTTTACTAAATTAATAGGACTTTGACAAGGTTGTAAGAAGTAATAGCTCTATATAATGCCTAATAGGTACTGTAGAATACATAGCTTTTGTAGTGCCTCCACAATTTGCCCCCAGTTCTCAGAGTTTAAAGCGTTCTTGACGTTTAGAGTCACGGCAACGCAGTAATCGTACGAGCAACGCCTCCTATTTGTTGCTTGCCTTGCTGTTTCCACAAGGACCTTTATAGCATCTAAGTGTAGATGTTGATTTCCTAAACCCGAACTGGTAATCGGATAGCCCGTTTACAGAATCCACGATAGCCTGAAGTCTTCTACAAATAATACTTTTGAGCAATTTCCCAAAGGTATATATCAGACATATTGGTCTATAAAAAATGGATCATCAGGCGGCTTATCCCCTTTGGTAATAGGACGAGTTTCTATCTTTTCAATATGGATGGAAAAGACAGAAACTTTCAAACATTTGCCGAAAAGGTCTACTATGTAGTCTGCGTCCCATAACATTCTATCCCTGATGATACTATTTTGTGGCGGAAATAGGTTAGACACAATACCCTTAAGCACTATAGCATTTGTTGGTGTTGCCATATTGCATGACTGCAGCATGATGATCGTATACGCTAATCCAAAAGGATTATTTCCGAGGTCATTGCATATACAAGGTCATTACAATGAAGCCCTTTTGCTACTTTTTATGGCCCTTTTTAGCACTTTTTTCTTTCTCGTGTAGCCCGAGATTTTCTGGACGGCCCCTAGATATACTAAATTCCCTACGAGCCTTTATGCACTCCCTTCTGAGTCTAGCTGTATTCTCATTCCACCAGTACACAGGGTTTCTCCTCCAAACTTGCCCTCTCCTATTCATCAACATGTCACAAGCATGGGTCACCTTACTAATAAAACTCCTCGCAGCTTCCCATCAGGGCCATATCATTACCTCGTTGCCTAAGCAAACTCTAAGCATTTCACGGTCAAATATGTTACACTTCTAGCCCTGCACATCCTTATTTACCTGACCTATTGGCCTAAGCTGTACTTCCTCGAAATCTCTTATTATGGCCCTATGGCCACAGTGGGTGTAAATATTGCTGATACCCCATCTCATGCGACTCATAATATTATTGCTGGCAAATGCAATATCTGTTACAGATCCGCTATCATTTCGGCTATACGTGTGTTCGCTGCTTCGGTTAAGCAATACATCATCCAGGTTTGCAAAATCTTCCACTAACACCCTCCCCTAGGGTTCGCTCGTGCACAGCCCCACTCAATATCCGAAGCATTAAAATCCTAGCCGCATCGGAAGATAAGCTGTTAACTATGTTCCTAAACTCCTCACTGTATCGGGGAGGAATATAACACTTTACCAATCCGATTCTTATTTTACCAGCTCCTATCAAAAGATCAGCCAAAGGTGCACTTAGAGCAATAGTTGCTACTTGGGTGCTCCCGTAAGATTCCTTAATTGAACTAATTGAGGCCATTTGTAGTGCCGACATTCTATCTGAGAGTTGCCTCAGGGCATATAGGACCACCTACCTGGTTGTCACTTCATCGATGTTTTTTATTTCTAAGAGCTCCTCGTGGCCAGCAGCCCTTACTTCAGCAGTTTTTCCGAGTACCTGGTTAAGTGCGTTCCTAAACTGCATCAAATTCTCATCCGCTGTTTTTTCAGCTCTATTATTAGTTCCCCTTTAGCAGTCTTTCTGATGGCTTGGACATTCTCGCCAAGAGCATTCAGCTTAACGTCACCTTATACTTTTCAGAATGTCCGCATATGAACTCTTTGCACAGGATTATATTAAGAGGCCATCGTGTCGAGTTGAACGCCTTCGTAGTCTACTCTTCTGCACGACCTTCTGAAACTCAACCCTATCTTTCCCGTCTGCGTTGTCTTGTCTACCAGAGCTTTGTTTCGTTCGTTGTGGGCACTTTCCTCACAACCGTCCTCCTTCGACAGCATGTATAGAGCTTGTGTTTCTCGGGTCATTGCCACCATTTCTTTATGGACATTTGACCTTACTTTTAAAAACTCTGCTAACCTCATTATTTCACCTCCTAACGTCTTGAAATCGGAGTCAGCTTTAGGATCCTGATATATACACCTTTTTCTGCAATGCCCACCGCAACACTACAGTTTTGGACATCGGCGCTTTGAACCGCAGATGGGGTTCTCCTAATCACCGTGCTCGTGCCGAAGGGTGATGACTCCACCGTGTTATTTATGCTTGAATCATTTTGTGTTACCCTTACCAAGCCTAAAGGGGGAACATTGCAGTCGCTGGATGTCGACTGGTAGCCTGCTCGCGCACTACCCAAACCCGTCGGTACTGGAGTTATTACCTCCTGCACCGTAAGTGAGTTATTTCTACATTTACTCTCCATGTTTGTTTTATTATTCTGGGATCCTACCCGTAGCGTTTTAGTCCTAACCGATAGGAGTACGACAGCCGTCCCTAGCATGGCAAACAGGCGCGGACCAGATAGCCGTTTGCCTCGGACTGATGCTTCTGGTTTTCATCACCAACATGTGGATTGATAACTCTTTAACAACGGTATCTCTTCGCCATGTCGTAGAGTCGTTCTCGGGTCTGTGTACATTTTTAGTGTACCCCTCTGACTCTACCGCTCTGGTCGGCGGCTGCTTATTTGATATTCGCAGCTTACCTACATATATGCAGATCTTTCGGCTATCCTCCACCTGCCTACCCCCATAGTGGCATGAGCGACTTCTATACATATATATGTATATAGACATATCCATAGATATATACACACATATATGTATATAGACATATCCATAGATATATACACACATATACACAAAAACCAACCATCCATACACAAACAAGCATACATTCGAGTACTTTCGATAGTACTTGTGCAGCCCTCTATTGCAGAGATAGAATCATTTGTGGCTTTTAATATTTTTTGCGGTCTCCTGTAAAGTTTCCAAAATGTGACTTGGTCTTGTAGTTTACCTCCCACCTATAAAAATAAAATATTATAAAAATGCTTTCACATCAGCGGCTCCACGAAAACTTAATCACTTTTTGATGGTACATTTGTTCAGTTAGGTCTTAAGAGAAAATTTTTAATATTTTTTTTAATTAAAAATTCTGAAAATTATTCGACATTAATATTTTTTTATTGCCATAGCTTTGACTGTTGATTGTTAACAAATTAATTTTTATAATATTAAGGAGAAATGAAACTCATTTGCTGATGGTTAAGCATTGCCTACATGCATTTCATTGGTGCTTTACCAAATCGTCAGTAGACTTCAACCATACTTACAAACCCTTTATCTTATGTACATACTTCTAAAAACCATTTGAGAATTTACAAATAATAAAAGACTTTCAGAAATAAGCATATTAGGTTTGAAACTTATACAAAACCTACCAAATAATTTCTATTCAATATGAATCTTATTTTTCTACACCTTTATACATTAAGAACTAAAACCATAAAAAGTTTTTTTTCTTAAAGTTTTTTCTTCAAAAATTTTTTTTAAATTAATTAAATTTTTATTTTTAACATTTTAAGAAAAATGCATTTTTTTATTTATTTTATTATTATTATATTTTTTGTGGAGATACCACATTTCGTTCTCTATTAACCATATAAGTTTAGAATTGGTGTTAAATCTAGTTTTCTAGTTGCAGATTAAAATACAGGTAACCATTCTATAGCATGGTTTTCTTCAATGCGGTTTCACTCTAACACGAATTGAAAACTGCGATAGTTCTCATTAGCATGTAGAATTGTGCTTTTAATTTTTTTTGAGTGAGTGCTCTTTTCAGCAAATCTACAAGTAAAATACACACAAAACAACAACACTTTTAAAAGTTTATTGTTGTTTTGTGTGTATTTTACTTGTAGATTTCTAACTTGTAATTTTGAGAAACGGGCTCCAGATCAATTTACTAAACTAAGACGATCTTTTAGCTTAGTTAGTTCAATAGTTCAGTTGCTGCTCAGTATAGTATAAGTTTGTGCCTGGGCAATAGGCTTGCTAGACGGGCTTGAATGAGCTTGATTGTCAAGATATTTTAGGTGCTGCCAAGTTAAAAGCTCAGATGTAATTTATCAAGCTGAAATGATATTTTTAGCAGATAAAAAGGTATAGCTTAAAAAATTTTATGAAAAAAATATTTCATAAATTGAGTTATGAATTTTTAGTCGAACTGTATGGTTTTTATCCAAAGTTATTAAATTAGTTTGGCTTAAGTTCATTTTTAATTTAATCTTTCGATCAAATTATTTTTTATTTAAGAAAGAAATTCTAAAGCATGTAAATATTGAACATTCAAAGAAAAATTTGGCTGTACGGAAGGTTGAACTGACAGCTGTTTCGTGACCACCAAGTCTACTCATCAGAGTCCTTTACCCACACTACCACTGACAGTGGCAGCAACACTGTAGCGAAAATCCTACTAATATTAGTAAGCTCAATTAACACACTGTCGCCATCTTGTGGCGAGTCGCACCTTATTGAACTTTGTCTAAATGTTCGGAACTTCACTAACTGTATTTTCTTAGCATGTTCAACTATTTGAAGCTTTTTCCATTTCAGTCTTACCAGCGTGGAATATCGTCGATATTCTCAATGCTGGGATTTTATTGAATGTTTATTTTGCCCAAGTTTTTGGAACAGTACACATTCATGTTTATCTAAGTGCCTTTAGAGTTTTTAATAATTGAGTTATGAATTTTTAGTCGAACTGTATGGTTTTTATCCAAAGTTATTAAATTAGTTTGGCTTAAGTTCATTTTTAATTTAATCTTTCGATCAAATTATTTTTTATTTAAGAAAGAAATTCTAAAGCATGTAAATATTGAACATTCAAAGAAAAATTTGGCTGTACGGAAGGTTGAACTGACAGCTGTTTCGTGACCACCAAGTCTACTCATCAGAGTCCTTTACCCACACTACCACTGACAGTGGCAACAACACTGTAGCGAAAATCCTACTAATATTAGTAAGCTCAATTAACACACTGTCGCCATCTTGTGGCGAGTCGCACCTTATTGAACTTTGTCTAAATGTTCGGAACTTCACTAACTGTATTTTCTTAGCATGTTCAACTATTTGAAGCTTTTTCCATTTCAGTCTTACCAGCGTGGAATATCGTCGATATTCTCAATGCTGGGATTTTATTGAATGTTTATTTTGCCCAAGTTTTTGGAACAGTACACATTCATGTTTATCTAAGTGCCTTTAGAGTTTTTAATAATTGAGTTATGAATTTTTAGTCGAACTGTATGGTTTTTATCCAAAGTTATTAAATTAGTTTGGCTTAAGTTCATTTTTAATTTAATCTTTCGATCAAATTATTTTTTATTTAAGAAAGAAATTCTAAAGCATGTAAATATTGAACATTCAAAGAAAAATTTGGCTGTACGGAAGGTTGAACTGACAGCTGTTTCGTGACCACCAAGTCTACTCATCAGAGTCCTTTACCCACACTACCACTGACAGTGGCAACAACACTGTAGCGAAAATCCTACTAATATTAGTAAGCTCAATTAACACACTGTCGCCATCTTGTGGCGAGTCGCACCTTATTGAACTTTGTCTAAATGTTCGGAACTTCACTAACTGTATTTTCTTAGCATGTTCAACTATTTGAAGCTTTTTCCATTTCAGTCTTACCAGCGTGGAATTGAGCTTACTAATATTAGTAGGATTTTCGCTACAGTGTTGTTGCCACTGTCAGTGGTAGTGTGGGTAAAGGACTCTGATGAGTAGACTTGGTGGTCACGAAACAGCTGTCAGTTCAACCTTCCGTACAGCCAAATTTTTCTTTGAATGTTCAATATTTACATGCTTTAGAATTTCTTTCTTAAATAAAAAATAATTTGATCGAAAGATTAAATTAAAAATGAACTTAAGCCAAACTAATTTAATAACTTTGGATATTTCATAAATTTTTACCAAAACTGTTTACAACTTACACAACGCTCTTCTTGGTCATCACTCATAAATTAATCAAATGTATTTTGATTGACAGTACCTCATTATTGTTTGCGAGAACAGTATGTAGCTCTTGTTGTTCCTACAGATATTTTCAATGACTTTTTACAACTAGACTTATGTGCTGTTTATAGAACCCAAACAATCGAATTTAGTAAACCATTTGTATGAAAACCACTCAGTTTCTCCAGTGGTTTCCATACAAATTGTCTACTCAAGTCGATTGCTTGGGTTCTAGAAACAACACATTCGAGTCGGAAAAAATACAGCCAATGTAGTAAATTAATATAATAATATGATTAATAAAAAATGTTTTTGGATAAGACCCAAATAGTTCGACTAAAAACATATAGTTTAAAATTAACTATTCTTAAAGAAGCCACCACAAGACAAGTGTGGGTCTAGCACCTGCAACTGAGTATCTTAGTTATGCCAATTGACCTCCTCCAATGAAAACGCAATCTAAGAGTTACCGGTATTTTTCATATAAAGTTCCGGAACTCGAACCGGTTGTTAATCCTTGGGAACCAGTCACGCGACCTTTTTTTTGACAGGTTCTTTTCCCTCTAGGGATGTTTTTATGTTGTTTAATTATGTTTGCATTATTCTTAATTTAGGCTCCCAGTGGTAAAAATACCCATTACGTAATCGCTGATGTAAGCAATATTAAGTAGCTGCTAGTGTTGACGCTTTCGCTTATTTTCCCACTTTGATTTATCATAATCGTATCATAAGGCTCTTTGATCGGTATGCTCTCGCTTACAAAGTAAGCTACGATGTCAGTATCTATCGTTACTGTGCGTTTACATAATAAGTGGACCTGTAAGCGAGCTTGCTGTTGAAATAAAGCCCAAAAGTAGGCAACGATTTTTACTTTGTACATATAAGGGATAAATTCTATGAAATACAAAGAAATTCTGACATATTAGATTACACGTACATACATTACAATCTACATAAGTACTTAGATTGCTCGCTCAGAGCTACCCAACTCTTTTAGCATTGTGCTTCTATAACGCGAAATGAGATTTTTTGCAGGGGTATGAGCTGAAATTAAAAAGAAAATAGCGCGATTCACAATCTTGTGCAAATGGTCTTGCATCGTAGCATTTCCAAAATGGTATAGTATATTTATACTCACCACTAATAATTGTTAACAGTTAGAGTTATCAAATTAGTTGTATAAAACTTTAAAAGTAATGGGCGTAATCAAGCGGAAAACTGAAGAGATAGGAGCAGAGAGAAGAGTACCCCACAAACAAAAATATTTTTTTTTCATCCCATATCTAGCGAGCTGCAATAGTGAGAGTCTTCAAATTTTGATTATGCTACTTTGAAGAGAATGTGCGTATTCAAGCAGAAAATTAGCGGGATAGCAGGAGGAATAAGGTTGCTCTTCATATATGCAGGCAAGAAAAAGGCTGGAGGACTAGGACTATGGAGAAGGGTAATCCCAACATAAAAACTATTAATTACCCTATATCTGGAAAGAGCGGACGAAGTCGCTCGCAACTGCTAGTTTTTAATAAAAAAAAGATAGTCAAAATGACTATAAATCACCATATTTAGCAGCCGTGTTTGTATGCATGTACGTTAATTAATTGATTTATTCTTAAATATTACAAGAAGGTCTAAATCTACGTTCACACTTAGCAAATATTTGACAAAAAAACGTGACCAGCAGACAAACTAAAATTTTATTTTCTTTAATTCCAATGTTTTATAAATATGGATTCGCATTTTGCAAAAATTATATAAAAATAGCTTTTTGCAGCATAATTAATTTTATTTTGTTAAATAAAAACCAAGTTAAATCAAACGGACCCTGAGTGCCAAGTGTGAAAGTAGCTTTAGCTTAGCAAAAATTTGGAGTGGTTATTCGTAAGTGCAGAATATTCGTCGGAGAGATGCAACGGAGATACAAATGAAATAAGTTGTTCTTACTTTTCTTTGTTCCTTGGAATATTGATGACTTATTATAATGTTACGAGGTTGAGCCTAATACATTTCACTTTTTAATATATCTTTTTATCTCATATAACGCGGTTTCACACAACACGTGCCTTTTCCTACCGAGTTATAGGAGGGTTACCTGTATACAAACACAAGAGAAGCAAAAAAATGTTATGCGTCATATATTTGGTTTTACTAATGATATTAAAGACAAACTTTTTTATAACATTAAGGACTAAGAAAATACTAAAAAAGTTTGTTATGCCTTAAATATTTTTCTTTAAATTTTTTATTGATTTCAATTAACTTAGTAATTGAATCAATTTTCATGTGATCAAAAACAAAATTTTCTAACAAATTTCGTAATTGAATATACAATTTTTGTCGTAGGTTGAACTTCAACAACATAATCAATTGAATTTGAAGTTGTAGTAACTGAAATCGTATTGTAGCTTTTTTTTCTGTGTATTTATAACACGTCTGGACGAATAATATACATAGCAGTTCCAAGAAATCGTTTTCTCACTTAAAAAATTATTTCAAATGCAATAGATGCACGTGAACCCACGTAAAAGTCTTTAGCTCCAAAAATAAAGCACTTCCGAATCACGAGCTCAATATGCTATTGACTTCTTTGCAACCTCTTTTTTCACAGGATGATAAATGCTTTAATTTAAGGCATTCATCCATCATATGTTTTAAGCAATAAAGAATTACCTACATTACCTAGTGCAAAGGACTACCATAAGGTTACTTAATTAAGGAGATTCGAAAACTTGGCGACAATGGTTTAAATTTTCATTTACAACTGACCTTATAAATTACGAGACTGTAATATTTGGTCTGAAATCTTTTGTGGCCTTTTTACATCTTCATTTTTGGTAATTTAGTTTTTTAATTTTTTAAAAGCCGATCTTTTCAAATCTTGCTCAGATCATCTGTATAGCTGATACTTTAATGAATTACATGTATTTGGTGTCATATCCACGCCAGTTTGTTTTAAAACTTGATGTAGCTTCAAGAGTTATGGCGCAAAGCCAAGAAACAGTCTTGTTGCCTTTTAACACCTTTGCAATTTGACTTATAGCCCATTTAGACTGCAACAAAATTACTTAATTTTTTGTCGAAATTAAAAATGTTCATACTGTTGATAAATGGCCTTTGCGGTGATTGTGGCTACTTTGCACTTATTATATCTTCCATTGGATACATTTTGTACGAAATTCACACTTTTTGGGTATAATACATTCTTTTTCTTTCATTTCCAATATTGTTATTAATTTATAAAATAAATATTATTTTTAAATAAAACAGTTGTCAACTTATTTTGTAGATATTAATGTTCTTTAACCCCAAATATTGCAATATTCGGCTTGATATGTGTAAGCTTATTATCAATTACAATGGGACGGACCAAATATGTTAAAAAGATTTGTTTAACTAAAGGTGTGCGCTTAATTTCCTAAGCAGACTGTATGTTTTGGAAAATTCATATAATTTTCAACAACGACTAGCTTCTTAATAATTTTCGGAAAATATTTTTCCTAAAATATTTTCTTGATATTTTGGCTTAGTTTTTAGATTAAGTATCTTATAAATTTAAACCAGTCATTGCCGTTTTTTTTGTTCATTTTTTAGCTTGTTCAATAGACATAATAAAGTTATAATAATCTATTTAATATTTATGGATCTGATATAGTCCAATGTTTTCAATGATGATGATTATATTACAAGCAACCATAAATTAACACCAATTTTGTGAGCACACTGGTCTTTCTATCAAATATTAGCACTTGTAATGAATTTCTTTACCTGTTTAAAATTAATAGAAATTGTGTAAATTAATTAAACAGACATTGAAGTTTTAGTGTTGGCTGAAGAAGAGGAGGTATTGATTACATTTCGTAATTTAGATGAAAGAATAATAAAAAGAAATCGTAGGAAACAGCTGGGGATTAGAATAAAAAATTAATTATTTGCACATTTACTTACTTTGTTAATAAAGTGATGTGTGATGAAAAAACTTTTTTCCAATGATTATACTCCTATAAGAACAAGTTTAGCGAGTTTATTTTGAAATCCGTAAATTATATTCCAACACTGGCACTTTTAAGTTAAAAGTTGTGGTCAATAACTAGCAACACTGTTGCCGAAACAATAAAAAGCGCTGCCTAATATCAGTAATAAATAGCAAGTTTAATTTTTTGTTATACATATTAGCACAACAATATCCTTACCCAGTTAGCATTTTATGAAATTTTCGGTCATATTCGAGTCGTTTTCGCCTCCTCTGCGTTATCAAAATGATCATTTATGCTCTCGTTTTCGAGCCGAATATGACTGTTCTTTCGGGAGAAAATGGTACCCTAGCCGCGACTCTTCTAAGAGAGTATCTGATCATTTACTACTAATTTTCGAGTAATAAAATTGTCTCGTTATCAGCGTTGTCAACTTTTATATTTCAAAAAGCACTGAAGCAAGTAAAAATGCGTAATTCTTAAAAAAAGACTAAACTTTAATTTTTAGTTTTATTTAAAAAAAAATTTATATACATACTTGCCTATTCTTTAAATCGAGCCGATTTAAAACGAATTAAATTAGAAAAATTAAATCCACTAAAAACAAAAAATTTTCAGACTTTTTGTAGTTTTTATTTTTTAGAGCTTAATATATTATATCCGATATTAATTGATTATATATGATCATGATCTTGGTATTTGCTACATGTTTTTCAGAGAAATTATCGGGTTATCATAAAGAAAAATATTAAATTCTTGAATCTGTTTTTATCCCTAATTAAGGACTTTGTACAATAAAGACCTGTCAGTTATACTCTGTAAGAAATAAAGAAAATTACAAATATCTTTTTCAGGATATTTTGGCATTTTAGAGGATATTGTAGCGGGGACCTGTGTCCTTTTTAATCATTGCTTATTAAGAGGAGACTGAAACCTTTCGAATGACACCAAATTATTAATATCCGATGACTCTAAAGTTATTCAATCTTGAATAGGACGAACATTTCTCAAAACATTGCCGAGGTGTCCAAACTTAGACGGCTATAAAAAGAAACCATAAAAAGTATCTAATTGTCGAACGCTATTAAAACTATTTTTTTTACGTATTTCGTTTGCTTGGCACTTCAGATTTCAAAAACTTTCCATTTTCACGAAATTTGACATACATAAATATTTATATATTCTACTCTTACGTGCGCATCACGTGGCGTAAGAACTAGCCCCATGCTTTTTATGGTTTCTTTTTATAGCCTAAATTTTTTATGGCCTAAACTTGGGCATCTCGCCCATTTTTTGAGAAATGCTCGTCATGTTCAAGATTGATTTTGTATAAATTTTGTCTCATTCAAAAGTTTTTTCAGTCTCCTCCTAAAAAGTATTGATTAAAAATTACATAGCTGCCTGCTAGAAATTCCTCTAAAATGCCAAAGTATCCTGAAAAAGGTATTTGTAATTTTCTTTATTTTTTAACCGACATCAGAAAAGAAGGAGGTTATGAATTCGTGTGTATTTTATATGTTTGTATTGGCATAACTCTGTCATTTGTGAACCGATTTTGTAAGTTCTTTTTTCGTTTGAAAGGGATTGCTTGCTGTTTGGTTCTACAACTTTTTTCGAAAATCGGTGAGGAGATTCGCTCCCACCAATCTAAACTCTGCCATTTTTAAACCGATTTTTTTTGAAAGTGTTTACCTGAAGTTTTGTTGCATAATTTTTTTCCAAAAATTGGTGGGAAAATTTGTTCCACCAAGCATAAGTCTGTCATATGTGAACCGATTTCCAAAGTTTTTTTTTCGAACATCTGTAGGGTATTCCGAAAACATTGATTATCGCATAATCCTCCATTTATGAACCAATTTTAAATTTTGTTTTGTTTCAAATGAATTGCTTGCAGGTTGATCCCATAGAAGTGAAAGTCAGGCGGACAAAGTGGTAGGCTGATATATTAACTATCACATAGCTCCGACATTTCTTGACAGATTTTCAAAATATTTTATTTGAAGGGACATGAAAGGTTTGGTACTACGAAAAATTGGGGGCGTACATTTGCAGACAAGCACACCATTTGATCAAAAAAACTGCATTGGTTTTGTTATCTGGTACATAAGATCGTTGCATTGAAGTCAGTTTTATTTACATATGTAATTATATTTATTACAGAGTTAACTACAACTGACAGGTCTTTATTGTACAAAGTCTTTAAGTAGGAATTAAAACAAATTCAAAAGTTAAAATTTTTTCGTTATGATAACCCGCTAATTTCTATGAAAAACTTGCAGCAATAACTGTGATGATCATATATAAATACAGGCATGTTCTGAAAACCACTTTTTTGTAAAAGTGATTTCAAATCACAAAAAGGTGTTCTGTGCACAACATTTTTTGAAAATATGTGATTTCAAACCGGTTAGTTAAGAGACTGCTTGTTCATGAATTTTATAAAAAAAATGCCGTAATTAATAATTTGATGTGTTCTTTATAAATTTTAATAATTATTTTAGAAATTTTTCGTGAATTTCACGACGAAGGCGACTTTTTCGAGTTTTAACTATTTTTAGAAAATCAATAATTTTGAACCAATGTTGTTTTTTTTTTAGTTTTTGCAATTTTTGAGAAGTTTTTCGCTATTTCCGCAGTTTGTCCCTTTTTAACCCATTTTGAATTTTTTTTTCCAATTTTAACAACTTTTTGCGAGTTTTTGCAACACATTATGCAACTTTTTTTTAAGAAATACCTCCAAATCAGAACAAAAAATCAGCTGTTTTCTTGTGTTTTCGAAAAGATAAAATCACCCCGAAAAGTTAAAAGTTTTGTTGTTTTCAAAACACCATCAACAATTGTGATTTTGAAATCACAAGTGATTTGAAATCATGTGATTTTCAGAACATGCCTGATAATGAATTAATATCGGATAAGATATATTAAGCTCTAAAAAATTTAAAACTGCAAAAAAGTCTGAAAATTTTTGCTTTAGTGGATTTAATTTTTCTGAAACGATTCGTTTTAGATCGGCTCGATTTAGAGAACAGTCAGGTATAGAACAACTTTTTTAAATAAAACAAAAAAAATAAAATTCAGTGCTTTTTTCAAGAATTACGCGTTTTTTTTACTTTTTTCAGTGCTTTTTGAAATCCAAAATTTGACAACGCTGGTCATCTCCAAGCATAGCAATATGAAGACTGTCTGGGTGACCGAAATATCTATTTCGTTGGATTACCTTGTCAATGAACTTCTTAAAATCGGCGTTTAAGTAGCGACTCAGAATGACGGTGAATTCGACTATTAGCATTGTTTCACATTTTTGTAATTGAGATTCAATGGCACCTGAAAAGCATTTAGGGCCAGTAGTTTTTCAGTCCAAATGTAAGAACAGATGTCGTAATTGTAATTCATTGGAATGCATTTGGCAGATAAAACACTGCAATGGTTTATTAAGTTCATTTTCGATCAAACGAATAATATCAGCCTTAAAACCTGTGTTTACTACTGTTCCATCGCAACCAGCAACAACTATTTCACTGCGATTTACCGATTTGGATTTCAATTGAGTTAGTATAGTATTTTTAATACCTTTAGCGTATCCAAACTCACACGTTACATGCGCGAAATAGTCTCTTCCTGGCTCTGATAAAATCACATAATGGTTTTCTAGTAGTCTTTTTCTGTAAAATTTATCATTCTTCCGAACACTAATCAAAGTTTTATCCTTTTTTCCATCAAAATACATACCGCGTAGGATTTTCCTGCGCTCTGCATCCTATAAAGCTGCTCTGACCTTTGTTTTTTCACTGCGCAACTTTGAACGATCAATGACACCACTTGGATCGGTTAATGAAATAATGCCAACATCTTTTAACACAGAGCAATGGCAAGGACTAATGATGGTAAACCTTATTTTTTGGTGGCGGCGCAACTAATTGCTTTGGCGTTTCAAGATAAAATATTGAAGCTACGATATTGTTTGAACTGTTGCTTTCGATTGTCAAGTCATCAGGTAAAGAACGAAAACAACACGGTTTGTCAAAATCAGTTATTTCTCTGTTACGCAATAAAGTTTTTTCTTTTCTTTCTTGTTTTTTCTTATTTTATAGTTGCGACCACATCTACACCGCCTATCACAATTTTTCTCTGATCAAGTAAAAAATGTATTACTTCCTTTGGAACACGGCTGTCTTTTAAACAAGTACAATTTTGTATAAGTATGCATTTAAAATAATCTGTGGGACTCAGCTATAAATCTATGTGGCAAAGTGTTACAATAATTACTTGAATTGTGAAGAGGAAATTAAAAATACTATTTACGTGAGTCTTTTTTTATATCAGCCGTAAAATTCAAAGGGTCTCAGAAAAGAAATAACACTCGCGCGAGTTGACTGATAACGTTCAAATATCGTCTGAAAAGAGTTGCGAAATCACCTCTGCAATGTCCCGCAAATCTTCGTCTCAACAGGCACGTTGCAATATTAACCATTTCTATCTTATACTAACAGGACAACGTTCAGAATTGATTGTGGCGGTCACAAAATATATGTGATTTTTTAAACTAAATACCAGAATTTTGCCAACTTAATGATGTCGAGGGCACCTCTGCATATGTATATCATGTGCCAAATGAAATTTTCTGTGTATATTTGTAAGTTAAAAGAGCAACTTTTTGCAGGCATTAAAAATGTCTTGTTAAAAAAATTGCTTCACCCTAATGTACGTATTAAAAATATTTAATAATATTGTTGATCGGGGGCCCGTTTATCAAAAAGTACAAGTTACAAATCTACAACTAAAATACTAGGGATGTAACGATACGCCATTTTGCCGATCCGATACCGATACCGCTACTTAAAAATAAATATCGCCGATACCGATTCCGATACCGATACGAATATTGAAATTGAGTGAAAGTTTAGATTAACAAAACTCAAGTGCAACTTTTTTATTATACAAAATTACAGCGTAAGAGATTATTAATATTTAAAATTGATATTAACCCAGTATAAAAAATTGCGAGTATTTTTTAAGGAGCTACATTTTCTTTGCTTCCAAAAAATCTTTATTAAAAATATGCAGATAACACAGTGCAACAGTCCAAAAAACACACGGACTTGACAGTATAGATTCGATTGTGCTACCACGGGGTAGTAAAACCCTATACTTAACTTGGCGAATTTGGTGACCAATTTCGTTTTATGGACCTCCAAAGTTTTGGAAAATCAGCGGGCCCTCAAAAAAAAGGTGTCATCAACTTTTGACCAACAGAAAATAATGTAGCTAAGAGTTCGATAAACAGATTTTATTACCATTTTACGCCAAAAAATTATTTTTTCGTGCACCTTTTTTGAAAAAAAATTGTTTTCGCTTTTTCCAGAAGAACTTACAGGGACTCGTAATTTTTTATTAACAATATTTGGCAAAGTTGTAGCTACGGTAAAGCTGAACAACTTTTGTGAACATTTCAATACAATCGGAATATATCTGGGCACCCTAAACAGCCCAGAAAAACTAATTTCTACCTTAAAAGTTTTCGTTTTTTACGAGTTAGGCTATATTTTTATTGCATTTTTTTTTTTGCTTTCTTTGTTATTGTTCCACTTCTTATGTTGCTGATTTTAGTATTTACTATTTTTTATTGTTTGTTGTTTGAATAAAATAATTTTTTTAAATTTTTTTCAAAAAAAGTACAGGAACATATTATTTTTCTGGGCACAAAATATTAGTGAAACACAACAAAGAAGTATGCACTTGAATATACTATTTTCAAAAAAAAATTTTTTTAGCATAAAAAATAGTGAAAAACTAAAATTTTTAAGGTAAAAAGTGGTCTGTGTGAGCTATTAGAGTGCCTAGATACGTGCAGATTGTATTGATATGTACACAAAAGTTATTCAGCTCTACCGTAACTATAAGTTTGTCAAATATTGTTAGTTAAAAATTACAAGTCGCTGTAAGTTATTCTGAAAAAAAGTGAAAAAACATTTGTTTCCTTAATTTTGTCAACAAAAAGTTAACGAAAAAAAATTTTTGGCATGAAATGTTAAAAAAAATCTGTTAAACAGACTCTTAGCTACATTATTGCCATATACAGTTAAGCGGTATTATAAAGTTTGAATTAGCTGTTGGCCAAATACTGATGACACCGTTTTTTGAGGCCCCACTGATTTTTAGAAAATTTGGAGGTCCATAAAAAAAATTGGTAACCAAATTCGCCAAACTGAGTAAAGTGTTTTACTACCCCATTGTAGGACATTCGAACCTGTACTGTCCAGTTCTTATGTTTTTCCAAAAGTCTTTATTTATCGCATAGTGTAATTAGTAGAAAAGCAAGAAAAAAATTTTAGTTCCTTTATAAAAAAATTCTCGCCATACTCGCATCAAAAAAATTGTGAAAATGGGTAATTTTTTATCCTTTTTTCTTGAGGAAAAATCATTTCGATTACCAATCACCGATTGGTAATCGAAAAACAGAACTTCTTGCAATGGCAAGGATATGTAAAACTAATTAGAAATGATCCAAATTTGCAATACTTCCGGATCGCGAATTCTACATTTTCATGACTTCTTTGGAGTCTTTTTTTGCTGGAATAAGATTTAAAAAACCACGAATTGAATTTGAATTCATGGTAAAATTAACAAAAAATATATTTTTTTTACAAAATAATAGTATAAAATATTATTAATTTTTAAAATTGATATTAATAAGATTTAAAAAATAACGAAATGAGTTTAGTTCATGGTAAAATTAACAAAAAATAAATAATTTGTCAGAAAAAAACTCTGAAAAAATGTTTAAAAGTATCGTCGTATCGACAGTAAAATATCGCCGATACCGATGTATCGGAAAATCTGAAATATCGCCGATATATCGGTATCGGTATCGGTATTCGTTACATCCCTATAAAATACACACAAAACAACAATAAAATGTGTGAAAGTGTTGTTGTTTTGTTTGTATTTTACTTGTAGATTTGTAACTTATAGTTTTGAGAAACGGGCTCCAGATCAAGTTTTCGGTTATTTAGTCATAAAAAGTCGAAAATAATTTAAGAAATCTATATATATTTTTAATCAGTGGAAAAATATGCTTTATATGGGGAAGAGTATACGTATTTATAAACGTGCAATATTAAATAGAGGCATTCAAAGTTCAGTTTTGACATAAGTTTTGAGTTTATCCGTCAAAAAATCTGCTAACGGTCAATCGTGGGCTAAAAGCTTGTATGAAGAAAATGTTCCTCAATTTACTACGGGGAAAACAAATTTTGCAACTTAATCGCTATAGCCTTTTAGTTTAAAAGTTATAGATAAGTTAAGTTGTATACCTTTTTTATGATATTTTTGGGCAGTTTTGACCTCATAACACAGAAAAAAATAAGTTTCGTTTTTGATAACAAAAATCCCGGTATTCAATAATTTTTTTTTCAAATTTCCTGTGATAAAGAATTCCCCTATATTGATAACAAAATTATTTCAAAATAAAAATATATATATATATATTAAAAAAATGTTGACATGGCTGGAATACGAACCCGGGCTTCCCGGACGTAAAGCATACACTCTCTAGCTGAGCCATATCCCATTTATTTTTTTATGGGATACAACTTGTTTTAAATACTTATGTATAAAAAGAAAAGAAATAACCGGCATGGAAAAGAAATACTTACAACGAAATATTTTATTATGTTAAAGATAAATGTTATTGAAATTCATATTTTTTTTAATAACATGGTTTTATTGAATATAATTCTTGTCTATTTTTTTCTGTGAAATGGTCGGTTTGTAAATTAGAAACTTGTTTTTTGTGCACTTCGTATTTTTTACCCCCGCCTCCACAGAAAATTAGTGGGCAGCAGAAAAAAAAAATACTGCTACACATATGGGTGGTATACTGCTCATGTTAATGATTTTTTCAAGTTATAACATAATTGTTAGTGCATTTGTTTTAACAACGCAGTCATAACTTCAAGTTATAACAGCATTTCAAGTTAGGTGGAGATGTAGAGTAAAATGTGCGATATCCTAATTAATACAATAATAATCAAATCTAACTTGAAACAAATTTTTTAGTGAAATAAATAAATAATTCTCACTTATTTTGGGAGAATTTTATATAAACATACAGAGTTGAAAATTTTTTTCAATGAGTTTAAAAATATACATAAATGTTTTTAAGCAATTGCATATTAGGTGTCTTCCAGACGGCTAACAAAGCTGCCCAGTATTACCAAAAGGTACACAAATTCGGCAAAAAGCATCCCAGATGACAAAAATTGGGCGAGAGGGAGAGCTCATAAAACAGTTATTTCTTGTCTTGCACAAAGTTACACGAACTTATTCGGAAAATAATGATCACCTGTTTTGTATTTACACTCTACAACATTATTAAAATTTAGAATCATATATTGTTTACATTTGTGTTGAAAATTTCTCGTTGTCTAAAATTGCATCGATTTTGTATTTGCAATAAAAAACATAATTTGTCTAATTTGACTTCACAAATTAAACATACATATTTAGTTCAAGTGTATAAAATGGCAGAAAAGGTATATATTATGCCTATGGCTGATAGGTACACTCTAAAACACTTTTGTTGAAAATTAGGTCAATAATAGTCGGCAACACTTTACAGATTATTATCGACCTAAAATTATACACGCATTATTTTTGAACAAAATGTTTTTACTAAAAAAACAATTGGCTGCGTGCAGGTTTGAACCGCGACCTCCTGACTGATACACTGACATATCTACCATTCAGCCATAGCCGTATTATACTTTATGTTAAATTGTTTCCACTTGGACTAAATATGTTTAATTTGAAAGGTTTTTCTTTAATAAAATAACTACAAAGTCGATGTAATTTTAGACAAGGAGAAATTTTCAACACAAATTTAGACAATATATGATCGTAGATTTGAAGGAATGTTTTAGAGTGTAGATACGCCAGACTATCAGACAAGAGGTCGCGGTTCGATGCTGCAGGCAGCCTACCGCTACGCCGCTAATTTTTTATTTGTTTAAGAAAACATATTTTGTTTAAAAATCAACAAAAAGAATACGTGTCTAATTATAGGTCGATAATAATGAGTAAAGTGTTGCCTACTATTATCGACCTAATTTTCAAAAAAAGTATTTTAAAGTGTACATAAACAACAACTGAATCTCAAAAAGTAGCTCAAAGAAATAAAATGGGGTGTTCAGAATTTTGAAAAGTTCATTTGAAAATATCTTTTTTTACGTTAATTTATTATGCATTTGTTTCGTTTGCAATAAATATATTATATTCCTTTTAAGCGAAAAATTACTAAGTTAACATCAACGAAATGTTTGGTCTTTGTTTAGTATATATATTGTTGTAGTATTTTTAGGGAATCATCTGCTTCACTTATACATCTAAAAGCATATTAATTCAAAGTTGCAGATCAATGATGTACTTACGAACGTAAGGAATGTTAGAAGCAGCGTTACCATTAAAAATTTTCAAAAGGGGCAAACAAATGGGATTTTCAAAATAAAAGGGGCATAAAAAAGTGATCTCTTGGAAAGAAAACAAAATTTAAAAAACAGAAAAATGTTTATAATTTTTAAAATAAAGCTTAGCAAACATTTTTACTAAGTGATTTTTTTAAAATACATAAGCTATAACAAAAAAACACAACAGAAACATAAATTTCTCATATTAAAAATTTTTAAAATAGATAAATACTAAAAATAAAAAATAGCTTATTAAATTTATAATAATAATAAAAAATTACTTACATTTTCCAAAGAATTAGAGGTTGTAAGAAGATAGATACCCATTGGTAAAAATACCCATTACGTAATCGCAGATCTAAGCAATATTTAGTAGCAGCTAGTGATGTCGCTTTGACTTATTTTCCCACTTAGATTTAACATAAACTTGTCATAGGCTGTTTAATCGATGCGATCTCGCTTAAAAAGTAAACTACGATGTCAGTACGTGTCGCTACTGTGCGATTACATAGTAAGTGGAACTTTAAGTGAGCTAGTTGTTGAAATATAACCCCAAAGTATGCCACAATGTTTTACTTTCTATATATAAGGGATAAATTCTATGAAATACAACGAAATTCTGACATGATAGATTACACGTACATTACAATTTAAGTACTTAGATTACTCGCTTAGAACGTCATCCTGACATCATTCATTATTATATAGGTACTTCATTTCATTTACCACTGTGTAGATACCTTTCTTTGTTACTATTTTTGGCACATGGCTCATATAAGTTATATATTTACAAAAAAAAAATAACACAACTCAAAATATGTACTTTAGGGAAAAGCATTTAAGCTCAAAGTCCATAACATGCATTTTTGCGTCAATGAACTCACATCTTCTACGCACTCCGCGCTTTTTCGCACTTCAAGTTACATGAGACGCTTTTTACTTAAAAGTTTTTTGTTATTTTATGATCAGAAATATTTTTAAATTTTATTACAAAAGCAAAATAGTACACTATACAAACATAAAATATAAATGTATATTTACCATTTTCAGTCAATTTAGTTCGTACTCCGGCTAGTATTGTAGTGAACGGCACTGAACAAATTCGATGCACCTGGATTTAGGCCTATCACGTAGTATCTATATAATATTAATGTCTCCCTTCAATGAGACTGACATGCCACTCAGGAACCTGTTCCGTAACTATATTCAGATATTAACTCCAGCTTAACTGGCATTTATAACATTGAAATATAAGTTCCCCTGTGGTCGAGTGGGTAGTGTACTAGCCTGTAATGCCGGAGGTTGTTGGTTCGAATCCTATCAAAGACACCGCTTAAAAATAAAATACAATTTCTACTTGGATTTGTAACCATAAAAATAAGCTATTCGATAATTACAGCTGAATTTTGGAATAATATTTATATATAATATTATTATTCTACACCGATTACGACTCCATAAGATAGTTCAGAGACAAGTTACAAAGTGCATACAAAGTATCAATTAACCCCATCCTAGGCCATCCCCATGTAAAAGTGGCTGGTCCTCTTCATAGGAAGTGTTAGAACTCGGACTGGTCCCTATCACCTGGGGATCGGTCACGTGACTTGTTTTGTGGCAGTTCCATTTACCGTAGTGTGGCTATCAAAAACAGCTGACCTGTTAGCATGCCGATGTTGGCGCTTACAAAAGCAGAAAGTAGACGTACATTTTGCATTCGTCGCGTCAAGACGTTCTTCTCTGTAACTTGATCTATACACCTACACTAATTCAACTTGTTTGACAGCAGCGTATGATGCGAAAAACGTATGACGCGACTTATGGACTTTCAGGTTTATAGTTTTAGTAAAAATTTTAACAATCGTTTCGCAAGAGAAGAATATATCGTCCCCTAAATATAACAATAGCGTATGTGCTCATACGCTATTATTTTTTTATTGCATATTCTAAATTATTGATTTTATGTCTGGTCAAAATTTCGTCGAATTCTACTTCCAAAAAGTGGGTCAAAATGTCGCTGGAAAAAATAGTGTATAATTGCTTGTTAAAAATTTTCCTTCAATAAGTGTGTAAGCTCATATGCGCTATTTTACTTGAAATTGCCACACCAAAGTTGTTAAAAGAATAATAGTGTATACGCATTATACTCCATTTTAGCCTGTAGAAAAAAATACAATTTATGAAAACTTTAACTCATAAAATAGCTTATAATAATTAGGGATGTAACGAATACCGATACCGATATATCGGCGATATTTCAGATTTTCCGATACATCGGTATCGGCGATATTTTACTGTCGATACGACGATACTTTTAAACATTTTTTCAGAGTTTTTTTCTGACAAATTATTTATTTTTTGTTAATTTTACCATGAACTAAACTCATTTCGTTATTTTTTAAAAATTAACTATATTTTATACTATTATTTTGTAAAAAAATTATTTATTTTTTGTTAATTTTACCATGAATTCAAATTCAATTCGTTGTTTTTTAAATCTTATTCCAGCAAAAAAAGACACTCCAGAGAAGTCATGAAAATGTAGAATTCGCGATCCGGAAGTATTGCAAATTTGGATCATTTCTAATTAGTTTTACATATCCTTGCCATTGCAAGAAGTTCTGTTTTTCGATTACCAATCACCGAATTGGAAGCGATGCTCGGACAAATTTCCTTTTCGGTGTTCTATAATGATTTTTCCTCAAGAAAAAGGATAAAAAATTACCCATTTTCACAATTTTTTTAATGCGAGTATGGCGAGAATTTTTTAAAATTATAAAGGAATTCAAATTTTTTTCTGCCAAAAAAAATTTTTGTTTGAAAATAGTATATTCAAGTGCATATTTCTTTGTTGTGTTTCACTAACATTTTGTGCCCAGAAAAATAATATGTTCCTGTACTTTTTTTGAAAAAAAAAATTTTTTTTAATTATTTTATTCACTTTTTTCAGTATAACTTGTAGGAACTCCAAATTTTTCATTACCATTATTTGGCAAAACAACAACAAACAATAAAAAATAGTAAATACTAAAATCAGCAACATAAGAAGTGGAACAATAACAAAGAAAGCAAAAAAAAATTCAATAAAAATATATCCTAACTCGTAAAAACTTTTAAGGTAGAAATTAGTTTTTCTGGGCTGTTTAGGGTGCCCAGATACATTCAGATTGTATTGACATGTTCACAAAAGTTGTTCAGCTTTACCGTAGCTACAACTTTGCCAAATATTGTTAATAAAAAATTACGAGTCCCTGTAAGTTATTCTGGAAAAAGTGAAAAAAAATTTTTTTCCTTAATTTTTCAAAAAAGTTACACGAAAAAATTATTTTTTGGCATAAAATGGTAATAAATCTGTTAAGCGAACTCTTAGCTACATTATTGCCATATATAGTTAAGCGGTATCACCGAGTTTGAATTTTCTGTTGGCCAAAAGTTGATGACACCTTTTTTTTGAGGGCCCGCTGATTTTCCAAAATTTTGGAGGTCCATAAAACGAAATTGGTCACCAAATTCGCCAAACTAAGTATAGGGTTTTACTACACCGTGGTAGTACAATCGAATCTATACTGTCAAGTCCGTGTGTTTTTTGGACTGTTGCACTGTGTTATCTGCATATTTTTAATAAAGATTTTTTGGAAGCAAAGAAAATGTAGCTCTTAAAAAATACTCGCAATTTTTTATACTGGGTTAATAACAATTTTAAATATTAATAATCTCTTACACTGTAATTTTGTATAATAAAAAAATTGCACTTGAGTTTTGTTATTCTAAACTTTAACTCAATTTTAATATTCGTATCGGTATCGGAATCGGTATCGGCGATATTTATTTTTAAGTATCGGTATCGGTATCGGATCGGCAAAACGGCGTATCGTTACATACCTAATAATAATATACACTATTGTTTGAGAAATAGTTTCATTCCGACCATTTCTATACTCCACATAAGCTGTTTTATTTTCAATACAAATTCGACAGTTTTATCAACAATTGACAAGAATAGTAGCCTATACGATATTTACGTTCTTTTGACAACATGAATGCCAAGGAAATATTGTAGTCATTTGAAATTTCAGTTTGCAAATTCAGTTCGCAGAGAAAGTTTGTTCGTTAAAAATATGGATTTGAAACGTCTGAGTGAGTATATTCTATTATATAATGTAAGTGAAGTGAGTAAGGTATATATCAACAGGCTGTTGCACGAAACCAGCAGTAGTTGTGGAAATTGCTCCAAAGACTGATGAGTTTGATTTCGCTGTGGGATCGTCGGACATAGAGATACCTGGAACAGATGATGAGAATGGTACAGATTTCTCTGCAGGATGGTCAAACGAGTATGTCCCCGATTCGGATGATGATGCACAGGCTTTGGCAAATGAATTAGATAATTCAGTGATAAAGACAGCAGATGTAGTTTTAGAAGAAATCGACTGGTGATACTTATATCAATAACAAGAATGAAAATGTTAGAAATGTACTTACGCGAAAGAGAAAGGTGAGTACAGCAAACAGCTTTTGAGAAATATTGTTTGGGTCTAGCCACGTCTAACTGTGAACTATTTCCGATCAATAGATTGAAAGTCAGAAATGGGTGCAGAAAAAAAGGAAGTATCATCGAAACAAAGGGAACCCTTATGTCACTAAAAGTGGCAAAAGAGTTGAAGAACGTGTTCCGTTGACTGTAAGTGCCGCCATAATTGCCCAGAAAACTTCTCAGAAGAAGAGCGCATGGAGATCAATGCAGATTATTGGAATTTAGGCGACTATTCGAAGCAGCGACTGTTCCTGGGCAATTGCGTGAAAATTGAGAAGTGCAAAAGGACGTTGACAATCGGATCATAGCGGGCGAACAAATTTAATTATACTGTCAAAGCCATACAGGTATGCAAGAAGTTTTTTTTTAAATACTTTGAACTTGACAGACGGCGCAATATCTGTGTTAACCAAGAAGATGTGCCAAAATGAACTTACTGATAAGAGAAAATTAGACGCAGAGACAGTTGCGCTTATCAAAAAGCACATCGAGTCATTTCCAGCCGTCGAAAGCCATTACACTCGAGCAAAAAGTCAACGACTTTATCTTGCCTCCGACTTAACAATATCAAAAATGTACGGTTTATTCAAAGAACTCCAACCGGACGCTATCATTAAAGAAATCGTTTACCGCCGGATATTTTGCAATAATTATAATTATTCTTTCCACCGCCCAAAAAAGGACACCTGCTTAACATGCGAGAGGTACAAAAACGCTGAGGACAAACAGTCCATTCAGAAATCCTATGATGAACACATCTTAAATAAGACAAAGGCAAGAACTAACAAGCAAACTGGCAAGGAATCAGCTAAAAGTAACAGAAATTTAAGTGTTTACTTTTGGCCTCCAGTCAGTGTTGACGACTCCTTGTAGCAACGTAATCACAGTGTATTACAGTCGAAAGTTCGCGACGTACAATAACACATTTTACGACATTACCAGTGGAAAAGGTTACTGTTTTCTATGGGATGAAAATCAGGGTTAACGAGGATCGGACAAAATTGGGACCACAATATGGAAAATGGTGAACTTGTTAGACGAATCGGTAGCCGATGTTATTCTCTACTCAGACTGCTGTGGGAGACAGAACAGAAACAGGTTTATTGCTACACAATTGATTTATACCAACAATACTTTGAGGGTAAATTCGATAACAATTAAGTATCTCCAAAGCGGACACACACAAATCGATGCACTCTGCAATAGAACGTGCGAAGAGGAGTATATGCGTCTATTCGCCGGGAGAATGGCCACTTAATGAGACTGGCAAGACGGAAAAACCCCTATGCTATAGAGAGGCTTTAATACAGTGATATGATTGATCTCAAAGCGATGTTTTCGAGGTTAGGCCATAGCCTTAAGAAAAATATAAGAAATGACTCGGTTAATTGGCTTAATCTTAAGTTCGTCCAAGTGAACAAAAATCAACGAAAACAATTATTATACAGGGAGGAATGGGATGGAGACTTGAAAGTAATTGATATTGGAGGAACGCGATAGACAAAAGAGGTGATCAACTTTTCGTTTACTGGAAAATACAATAAAGAGCTGCAAATTTGTAATCGAAAGCTGAATGATCTCCAAAATTTGAGCAAAAAGAATGTAATTCCTCCTGGCTCGCAGTCATTTTTTTTTTTAACTTATAAGGTGGAAAGAAGCGAAATTGTTTAGATGAGCCAAATGTAGCAGAGGAAGAGAAAGAAGACGAATGAATTTCGAGTTAATTTTGATTTACGCAATGTATACCTTAATTTGTCATAATTTTTTGTTTATAATAACCCAAATTGGAATATGTGCCACTGAATTAACAAAACTATGAATTAATCACTGTTTTATAATGTTATAAATTGATATTTTTGAGATCAAATATTTTAATAAAAATACCTTAAAATTATTGAATAAAACAGCGTATACCATACAAAATAAAATAGTGTATCAGATACATCATACGAATTCCTTTAAAAATAAAATAGCCTATATGGAGGACTTGCGCTTTGAATGACATAATTACGGTCTTAAAGGATGCGTAGAATAAAAAAATAGGTCAAATTAAAGACAAGAAACGGTATTATGTATTCGTCGAAAAATCCAATATGAAGAATTTTTATTTACCGCGATATTGAGGTTTCAATAGACATCCGATTTGACAAAAACTTTAAACTCGATTTCCTCAAAACCCCAAAAAAATTATATGCTATTGTTATATTGAGGGGACGATATGTAGGTAAAAAATCATTGTGTAAATTTTTTATGAACTATTAAATATAAAAAAATATGGGATTCGGGTGACCTTGGAGGTCATCTCTGGAACTTAATTTAATTTCAAGCTCAAACCGCTGGAAAATTCATACATTTTTGAAGCAATAAAAAAAAAATTACATTTTAAAAATTTTATTTGTCTTAACTCGTATTCTATATGCCTGTATTTCGTTGGTTCTGATGCCAACTCATCAGTAGATTTTAACCATTATGATTGAACACTGTACAAACACGTATGCTTCTATAAAACTCTCAAACAAGAAATGAGAATTACGAAAATAGAAGCACAGCTAGTTGAGAAATCTTGGCAAACAGTACAACAAATAATTTAATTATGTTCGATTGGAATCTATTTAGTTTTCTTGACAACATTCATACCTAGTTCACCGTTGGTTGACAATGAATGTATTAATAAGCCAAAGCAAAAAATTAAATTAAAATTTACAAAAACCTTATCATATTTCTTTGAGACTAGATGTGCCCGCCCGCTTCGCGCGCTTAAATTTCGCTTTATGACTATAAGGTGTCTATAAAATATAATAATATAGTGTTCATTATATGTATATTGTTTAAAGTTCTCTTTGTGCAAAATCAGCAGTGCTACCAACGTTAAAAAAATCTTTCTAATTTCCAACAACATTTATATCACTAAAATAGGGTACATTTTTGTTTTTTTCTATTTTAACTCAGAAATGAGATATTTTATCGCGGTAAAAAGTACCGTATTTTTGAATCAGGAATCTAAGGTACCTACATACCAAATTTCGTGAAAATCCATTCAATGGTTTTTGCGTGAAGCATGTTCGGATATAAAGAATGACAGACAAAAATTCCAAAATTTGGTTTTTTGTTCTTTACATCGGTCACTGTTTACGCCACCATAAAAATTTTCAAAAAATATTTCATGTACAGACACGCCCCTTTTACAGTTTATTATATGTCTCTGAACTTAATTATCTGAAAAATTGTATTTGTTGGTGGAGGTCTTTAGCTATTCTATATGAAATAGTAGTTTAGAAAACTTACCAAACAATACAACAAATAACTTAATTACGTTGAATTATAATCTATTAATTTTTCTTAAAAAAATAATATATTTTTTTAATTCGACCACGATAACTCTTAAGTTATGAGAGGTTTACATACACTCACACATTCACACACACATCCATACGGGCATCATTGTAAGAATAGTCTGAAAATCAGTTCAGACTATTAAAAATAGTAAAAACATATGTATGTATATCGATCGATGGTCATACATTCAAAACACGTAACAATTTTTTTATAATTTTTCACAAAACGCAGAAACCGTTATATAACTCACGAAAAGTCGTCCCTATCCTGAAAATAAGAAAAACCGAAACTAGCTAAGATTATCTACTGAATAATTTGAAGTTATTTTATTTCGTTGCCAGTAACGCTTTCGGCCCATTTAAATATAATATAATTTCTTCAACAGAAAAGTTGTAAAAATTAGTTACGTGTTGTCATCGTATCATCATCGACATGCTGTTATTTCAATAATTTTTAATAGTAATTTAATATCTATTTTTTGAAATTGTACCTCAGCATTTTACAGTAAGCTTGTTGCTTGGTATCCTATCTTTCAAGTCAGTTGGGTACAAACTTAAAGCGGATAGCATGGACTGTCAAGTATCTACACAGAAAAAAATAGACAAGAATTATATTCAATAAAACCATGTTATTAAAAAATATATGAATTTCAATAACATTTATCTTTAACATAATAAAATATTTCGTTGTAAGTATTTCTTTTCCATGCCGGTTATTTCTTTTCTTTTTATACATAAGTACTTAAAACAAGTTGTATCCCATAAAAAAATAAATGGGATATGGCTCAGCTAGAGAGTGTATGCTTTACGTCCGGAAAGCCCGGGCTCGTATTCCAGCCATGTCAACATTTTTTTAATTCATATATATATTTTTATTTTGAAATAATTTTGTTATCAATATAGGGGAATTCTTTATCACAGGAAATTTGATAAAAAAATTATTGAATACCGGGATTTTTGTTATCAAAAACGAAACTTATTTTTTTCTGTGTACTTTTAGTCAATTTGATAATTAATTTCTTAGCAATGTTAGTTTGATAAATACCGGATCTAAATACCCAAATACATGAAGTTTATTTGCAGATAGTAAAAATTGTCTATATGCAATTCATTAGCGCTTTATCAAAGCGTCAGTAGACTTCAAAGCGCCAATGAAATGCATATAGACAATGCTTAACTAACAGCAAATAAACTTCATTTAAAATAAAATTATGACAATATGTCAAATAATAAATTTCTTAAATTCCCAAATACACATTCCGCCTTTTATCTCTATTTATTTTTCTTTTATTAATATTAATTTTTAATAAAATTTCAGCACACAGCTTTTGGCAAAATAAAGTAATAATGTGTTCTTAATATCTATAATATCGCCCCTCGAGTACATATTTTTAGTCCGGCTTCATGACACATACATATATAAAATCTTGGGCATCAGCGTACATTTATTACGAAAATAAAAACAAAAATTGAGTTTGTTCAAAAAAGGGCAACAAATAATAAAAATTTATATAATAGAGGACAAAAAGTGGCAAGGCGGTCAAAAAATGGGGACTTTAATCGCACAAAGGTAACGCTGGTTAGAAGCGCATTAATTCTTTATTTAATATGTTTTTCAAATATTTAGTGAAAAACTGAATAAAGTACACATCTATGTACATTGTACATACACATAAATAACATTTGGGAAACTTAAAATAGGTATAAATAAATAAATAAACAACATAAATTGCCAAAAATAAATGAATTTGTTTCCCACTACTGCTGTTAACACCCACCCCTTAATGAAGCAAAAATAAAAAATATTACACAATAACGTAAAATAAAAAAAAAGTTCAATAGCCTCTCTCTCCATTAGTGCACAATGGGTCCGATCGCAAAATTCTATTAATATATATGTTATTTCTAAGCTAATGTGATAAATGAATGTGTGTAGTAAATATACTTATATGCAGGGCTCGGGCTTTCTTGCAAATGGTTGCTTTTTGTGATGATAGATAAAGAGGTATTGGCTAATTATCTATGCGAATCATAAAGTTTTAAGTAGTTTAGCATCGATTTGTAGTTGCATATATTTGCATATTTTGGTGGTAAGTCAATATTTTTGCATATTTTGACAATAAAGACATATTTTTAAAGCTATACACTTTTTATTTCATATATCTCAATTTTTAAAAAAAACAATATTAATAGGCCGATTATGGATGGTAACCGAGCCTAAGTTTGGTTGCCAGTTGCTGATGGCAACTGACAACTGAGAGCTATCAATTTCAGGTGTTATTTAGTGCCTTTCTAGCAACCTTTGATTTTCAGTTGCCGACTGGCAACGTAACTAAAGTTCGGTTGCATCAAATAATATACCCAATTATGTTTGTTTTATGGTTTTTCTCTAACAATAATAAAAAATGAAAAGAAATATTTTCATATTATTTGAGTTTTGATACTGTGTTCGTTGGTAATTACATATTTTTTCGCATATTTTTCATTTTTAGGTGCATTTGTTAAGCGCTTAAAATCAATTTATAGCTGCATGAAATTCCGAGCCCTGCTTATATGTATGTTTTATTATAAATGAAAATCATTAATTTTCCAAAAATATAAAACTTAGCGCCAAAAAACTTTTCCACTGTTTGTATCCCACTAACAAAATTTTACATGTTTCTAAGAAAGAAAAATCGTAATTGTAGGGAAAATTATCCTCCAAATTAAACTTTATATTCATATCATATTACTTCAGTATATAAAAAACAAAATAAAACAATTACCCCCATATTCATAAATAAATAAAATTTATTTGAAATCTATTTTAAGAAAATTTTCTATGAAAAATTATAAATGACCCTACGGTAAATGGAACTGACACAAAACAAGTCACGTAACCGGTCACCAGGCGGTAGGGACCAGTCCGAGTTCTAACACTTCCTATGAACCGGGCCAGTAACTTTTACATGGGGCTGGTCTAGGACGGAAATAATTGATAATTTTTATGTACCTTGTGACTTGTCATTGAACTATCTTATAGAGAACTAATCGGAGTAGAATATAAATGTGAGCACAAACCTTCAGTTTGTGAAGTGTTCATAATGTACATTATTGAATTATTCTATTCTTTTATTGCTTTTGATTTTATGAGAAAACTAAAATTTTATGAAAGCACACAACAAGATCGAACTTGTTCAGTGCTTTTTACTGCAATACTTGCCTGAGTCCCAACTAAATTGACTTAAAATGGTAAATATGTGACCATTTACACGATGTCTATTTCTACCATTCACTAGTCCTTACTTCTGGTACCACTCCCGTTTTCGCAAGTCATAGGACGAGTACTTTTGGATCATTTGTGACTAAATTTTCTGCAGGGAAAACACATTACAAACTCATTTTAAATTTTATGAATATGGGGGCTAGATTTTTTATAGAATTTAAAATAACTAATTTAAAGAAAAAAAGTTAAAATTATAAAATGTTTTTATTTAATATGATTATTTCGAACTTCCCTGGGAACCTTCTGATGGCAACGTAATGAGTTAAAATGCTAACAAATATACCCTTCACTATTTCTACTTTGGCACTTTGACCCATTACTTTAACATGGCGATGTCATTGGAGGGAAGTACTTACCACGTTGGGTTAAAAATAACAAGTCAATATTTAGAACGCATTGAATTCACAAAACACAATAAAAATTCAATGTTTCTGCTAAGCATTGAACTCATGCCATTTTCAGCTATAGTGTTATAGTGCACAACTATTTTGTTACGGGCTTAAAACTTGTTTTCTCAAACATGAACACAATTAAAAAAAAAAATCCATTTTGCTTCCCAAGGGGTTGAACTGTTTATCGTCTGTGTGATAGTACATACTAGGGTATTCATATAATCGGGTTTCGGTTAATTGCGGTATTAACCGGTTAACCGATTAATGAAGTTTTTTCATAAATCAAGTAATTTTAGTAAATAAAAATGCTTAAATTATCTTTTATTTCGAATTTATTAATAAAAATACAATAACATAACAAACATAACAATTCTTGAACTTAATAAAGCAAAGAAAATCATAAATATGTATTCATTAAAAAAGTTAACTAGTTTGTGAGATCATTATATCAGTTATTTCTACAACAATCTTTTAGAAAAATAATTTATTTAGTTTTGATAAAACTTGCCTTGAAAAAATCCTTTCATTTATCGTAGATGTTGAAAAAATCGAAAGCAATCCATAATACAAAACAACTAGTTTCTCAGTCCTTTTCCTTGATTTCTCTGAACTTATAAAATTACCATTTGAGTCCTGTTTTATTTTTTTTTTTAATTCTTAACCCTTCTAAATGTTTCGGTTAATTCTGTTAAAACATTTCTTGTATTACTATCGATAGTTTCTTCTGTTGTAAGGTCATCATCTAATTCATGCTGGCAGAGCTCAACGAAAAAAAGTTTATTTCCGAATTCCTTAGTTTCCGTTTTTGTACTGTATTTTAAAACATTGTTGCTATAAGGAAATATTCCTGAGTGGAGGTATAGAATAATTGAATTCGTGTCTCATTAAATCTAATACTTAGATTTTTAATTAAATCGTTTGCAACAATATTATTAGATATTATAAAACTATTAAACAAAAACTTAATACATAATTCCCTTAAGTTCAATTAGAGTAGCAGAGTCTACTAAATTCTTTTATAGGCACGTCCAAAGATTTTAATGTTTTACTTAAGTTAAAATCACTGAACGCACTTATTTGTTTGTAAGAAAAGTAATTTCCAAACACATACATATTTTATATGACACGAAACAATAATTAAACACACAAAAAATAAGTTATAATACTACAAAATATGAAAAAAGCCAATTTTAAATTAACCGGTCAGTTAATCGGGTACTTATTAACCGGTTAACCGATTAACGGTTAAAAGCAACGCATGGTTGTGTAGCTAAATCCACTTCGAATAAGAGTATTTTCGACACAATTTAAAATAAATCACCTTCTTTGAGGTAATTTGGCCGTATGCAAAATGTATGGTAAACTATATATAAATTAACATGATTTGATCAAATCGCCATGATTTGTCTAAATCATGCCGGTGGAAACATACTATAAGAATGATAAAAATTATTTGTTTTCTGGCATCACTTTTTACAGTTTTTTTGATTTTGTATCCTTATATTAATTATATGCAAACATTTTTCCCTAATGTTTGACCATTTGACTGTTTGATACATATTTAATTTTTGTTTTTACATTTCCAACTTTTGGAACAGATCGGCATTTTGAAACATGTATTCGATCCTAGCAATTTATGCTGAATTTAGATAATTTTTGCAATACATGTATATGCAAGTAGTTTTCATAGTACTATCGTAATTATTGAAAAACATGATGCAAACTTTAGCATGGAGCAATCTCAGCTAAATGGGCATGAAGAAAAGTTCACCAACGGTAACACTGGAATTTGTTGTGATTACTATCAATTTAGTAGTAATGCAATTCTCGTATGAAAATTTCTCAAGAGATTTGTATAATAATTTGTATAAATATTATGCTACGTGAAGACCTCAAGTTAGGGAATTTTCGCCTGATATTTTTTCCAAACTTCTTAGAATATATGTTTACATGACTGTCCAAAAAAGTTTGCTAAAAATCACACCGAGTCCGTAGTATTACAAATAAAGTATTTCGGCTCTCTTGAAAATTTGGTTTTTAGACATACGCGCTTATGCAAGAAAACCACAGAATTCTCATTCAACCAATGGTATTCTCTCACAATATTAATTAAATTTTTATTGGATTTGTGAAATTGTGATTGGATTAATGAAGAAAATCTTTCATTGGTTTTATGAAAAAACTTATTTTAGTGTACCCAGAGGAGAAAACTGTTAATCCCGGCCGAAGGCCGACTATGCAAAAAATCTTTCCTGTGTAATACTAATTATTTCCATGGACTTTATTTTCATTTTTCGATAGACATTATTTCCTTTTTAAAATGCAAATAATGTCCATGGACATTATTTCCTTTTCAACGTGAAAATAACGTCCATGGACTAGTTGCAAGAAGTTATTCAAATTAAAGGTGCTTGCTGCGAAGAAAAAAAAAACACGGTAATTATTATATTAAATAACTTAATTTTAATAAGAAAGTATATAATTTTCAATAATGGACAATTAACATATTTATTTACATTGTAAATATTCAGAGAAACAATAAGCGTTTTATATTTTATTCGTTATATTACAAAAACCTTTACATTTTGTTGCTACCATAAATGCAAATGTATTCTCAATGGGCCTTCTTGGTTTTCATATTCACTTCGGTGTTTACAATTAAATTCACCTGTCGGATTATCTTTACATTGATGTAATTGACTTGACTGGTAGCGACATCTTTTTCTGAAATTAAGAAGAAGTATTTTCAAAATTAGAAAAACTATTTACTTTCAATATATTTGAGCAAAATGTATTAGTATATTTTAAATATGTAATTAAATTTGTATAATAAATTGCTTTCTAAGAGCTTATTTCACCAATTCTATTTAAATATAAATTCACATTTAAATGTCGATTTTCACTCATATTGTTTGGAAATATTACTTTTAAATATGAATTGATTTAAAAAAAAAAGGTGAAGTAGGCACTAATGCTATGAAAGTTAAATTGAGAAACTGGAAAGTTTGAGAGTCCCAACCATAGATTATACGTAGATACCCTACAAGAACACTACCGGTTATATAACTAGTTATATAACCGGTAGTGCTGACAGGTATATTGGTTAAACTTTCTATTAGTTTATTAGGAGCAAAATGATTAAAATAACCGAAACTCTTGTATACGTGTGATTTTGCATCTTCCTCTAACTAATTGATTCCCCCGACTACATAACATATATCTGCACTGCTTACTCTGCTGCGTTTTATTAGTCAATGATTACCTAAATATTGGTTAGCACTAACTAGTAACACATAACTAAAATATTGGTTAACACTAACTAGTCACACCTAACCAAATTATTGGTTAGCACTAACTAGTCACTCCTAACCATAATATTGGTTAGCACTAACTATTCACACCTAACCAAAATATTGGTTAGCACTAACTAGTCATAGATATAAGGATGAAGGCTCCTTACTGCTAGAAAATACCTAAAATTTTAAGAATATATATGTATATATATAAGCAAGTATAATTAATATACATTGTATTAAAATATGTAAATACCTCGTCGTTCTATTAAATAACATGAGCTCCACCTCTTTGGAACAAAATAAACACTTTATTTTGTTGTTTAATTTTTAGCACAAAAATTTTTTTTTATATTTTTGATATACAAGTTTTAATTTTTATATTAAAAAATCTATTTAAAGTTCTATAAACTTTTACATTCTTTTCAACACGAGAAATGCAGCCCTGCAATATACATTATTTGTCCTACTCTAACAGATGTAAGCAATATGTAGCAATCAGCGTTGCAACTGACAACAATTTTTCCAATAACATTTTTAAATTAGTAAAATTCCCCAAAAACCTCCAACCTTTTAAAACTAATTTTGCTAGATCTATGAAGCGTCTTTGATTTATAGAACTCTTTACCATCTTATATGAAACTTTGTTAAACAAATACGTACGTATTAACATGACCTCAAAATTCGACATGGCCTACTAAAAAAAACTGGGAAAAATTCATCCAAATTTGCTAGGAAAAGCGCAGCATTGGCAACGTCGGTAGCATGAATTCAATATAAAACTGTTGCGAGTGTGTTGGTGCAAACGTTTTTTATGTGTTAGTTTCGGTTATCCATTTCTTGTAGGGTAGCCAGCTGGCGACCTGTCAAAAAAAATGGCAACTCTACTTCACACGAACAAGCACTGTGTATTCAACTCACATGAGCGGGGTTATTCAGCACACATCGAAGAGCGTAATTTTTGCATTTGAAAATGCAGTAAAATCTATCTTTTTGCACATACAAAAACTTTTATCACTTGATTTAATTTTTTTATTTGTTTTGGTATAAATTTTATGTTTCTTCTTGCTGTAATTTAAAAATATTAATTGAATTTGGTGACATTTGCATGTTGAAATTTATCAATGTTTTGAACCATTTTTTTATTCAGCAGAATTGCATTTTTTATACTATTTGGGATAAATTTGTTTAGTACCAAATAGAATAATTTCAAAAAAGTGTTTAGAAAATCAATCTTTTTTTAGCTCAAATGTATTAAAAATGATTATAAATCATATTTTCATTAATTAATATAAAATTAATTGTATATAACAACTAAAAATTCATGTTTAAAATATAAAAATTCTGTAAAATATTATTTGTTCAACTATAGATGGTTTTGGTGCTGTGGTGAAAGTTTTATTTTACACCAATACTAATAAAAAATGTTCTACTAACACATTCTAGGTTTTTAAAGTTTTAGTTGACTATCTACGTATAATCTATGGTCCTAACTGTGTACATATGTATGTATGCATGTATGTATATTATTATCAAAACAAAAATGCAAAATTGATTTCATAATCATACATTTATTATTATTAGTTGCTGTAGCGCCGATTATTGGCGCAAAATTCCAAAGTAAATAATTTCCAATTCTGTCGATTATTTGCTGTAGCCTTTACTTGAGACAATGTTAAATATTTATTCGGCCTTTCAATATCTTTTAGGATGGACTCTATTTCCTTGTCCTTGTGGAGTATACCCAATCCATATCCATTTTCTCTCCCTAATCTCTAGGTTTATTGGAATTTGTTTGGACCTCTATATAGTTCTTCATTAGTAATGTAGTTATCTGGCCACCAAAGTCTTAGGATGTTCCGCAAGCATCGGTTTATAAAGGACTAAAGTTTCCTACTGATTTCTTCGGATTCCAGCCAGATTTCCCAACCATACAGTAACACTGATCTTACATTAGAATTAAATATTCGGATCTTTGTCTTTTCAGAGAGTTGTCGTGAATACCAAATATTTGTTAAACTTGCAAAAGCACTCTTAGTTTATTTTGATGCGGCATTCTACGTCTAATCTGTAACCTCCATCATCAGAAATTATACTACCTAGGTATGTGTATTATGGAAACATCCTCAATTGAACTGTTTCCTAGAGTAAAGTTCGCTTCTCGCGTTGAACTAATTTTTATTGCCTTGTTCTTTCCCACATTGATTTTCAGTCCTACATTATCAGCATGTTGAGCCATGTCGTTAAGCTTTGACTGCATATGCCATTCTCTTTTCGATATGAGGACAATATCATCTGAATGATCCAGATCGCTCAGATGTTCCATGGTACGTGAATTCCACATCATTCCCTTTTTAGGGCTAAGATTAATTGCAGAGCCTAACACTTTATATATTACTACTAAAAACAATAGTGGAGACAGTATATATCCCTGCCTTAATCCAGCATGTATATCGATTGGTTGGGATAGGGAACCGTTATGGAGTACTCTACATTGGAAGGCACTGTATTATATTTGTATTAAATTACAAATCTTTTGCGGAACACCTTTCCGTAATAAAGCCTGCCATACGCTTTCGTGTTTTATGCGATCGAACGCCTTTTCAAAATCGACAAGCACAAACTCCAAAGATTCCTGCATTTCCTTAACTTGCTCGGCAATTATCCGAATTCTTGCAATTGACTTATTGGGTCTAGCTGCTTTCTTATCGTATCATCAATTTTACTATTAATTCAGCCAAGAATAGTTATACACAATAAATTTAAAGCCACACTCAATAGCATTATGCCTCTCCAGTTGTTACAATCGGTTAATGCGCCTTTCTTTGGGACATAAACCAGAATGCCTTGTATCCAAACAACTTATGCAAAAGTTGAGGTGAGTAATGTGGATCCGATTAGAGCATCTCGGCTGTTACGTTGTCTATTCTCGGCGACCTCCTCAATAGCTTCCTCATTTTCAACTAACTGCGGACTATTCGAACTTACACGTGATTATTGTTCATTGCGAACATATAAATTGTGCATGTGCATTTGTAGCAGATGGGGACGATGTGATTTTAAATACATCTTAGAAGTGTTCAAGCCAGCGTGATAGTTGTTCTTTAGGGTCTGTTAGCAGCATTCGATTTTTGTCTTTAATTGGCATTTTGGGGCTTGGATTCATACCAATAAGACGATTGGTACAGTTATACAATAGGCGTAGATTTCCTGCAGTAACAGCCTTCTCTGCTTCATCTACTATATAATTCGACCACATAATTTTATCGCGTCTACATAATCTTTTCACGGATAGCTGCAATGCATTGTAGGATCGCTGCGCATTAAGCTTTGTTGTTCTCGTTCAGGTATTCGACATTTCCGCCTAGTTCTTCTTCTGTCTTCAATTATTTGCCATGTTTCCTGTGAAATCCACTCCTGTTTTACATTTTGAACCTTACCAAGTACCTTTTCACAGGCCTTGATATACGCTCCTTTTATCTTTGCCCATGGCTCCTCCACTGAGTCTTCATCAGATATATTTTGTGTGTAGCATTTAATTTCTTCGCGAAACTGTTGATTAGCACTTTGATATTATTTAAGTTTTCCTACACTGAAACAAGAGGTTGTTTTCTCGTTCTCTCTCTTTAAAGTACGTAAAATTCCTAGACATATTTCAGCCAGGGCTGCCAAACTATTTTGATCAAAAATCTGCACTTTTCTGGGAAAAAATCGGCATTTTCAGCACTTTAATTCGAAAAATCGGCAAGATAATCGGCATAAATAAAACTAAGCATTTTGCATGGTTTCATTAATAAGAAACCAAAAATAGCACTCGCCAGTAATTGCATGTGGCTTACAAATATATATGAATAACATAAGAATGATTTTACACCATTGAATATAAATGATTTTCAGAATGAATACATATCCGAATTTATAATTTTTGCTAAATTGGTTTTAATATGAGTGTCAAAACAATTCGTTTTATGAGTTTCAAATAATATTTAGAATAAAGAATTCCTTCTAAAGTTTCATTTTCTAAGGAACATCGAAATTTAGTTTAGTTAGCTTCGTAGTATAGTGAAGAGTCTGCTAAACTATTAACCGGGAGGTTCGATTCCTGCCAAGACTCTAGTGTTTCTGAAGAAAATCTCAAATAGGCTTAATCAGTATGTGTGTTTGCTAAATTGACGGCACTAAATATTTGTCCGACATTTGAAGACGAATGTGGCAGAACCAGAATTTGTTTAAAAAATTCTGCTAAAACTGGAAAAGCCTGTGTGGAATTGCCTCGTTTTATTTTAGAAATTGTTTGCCAACAATTACATAAATTAATTTCAGCCTTTTTGAATATTTGTTCAAATACAGTAAGTTTCAATCTATAAAATTCTGAAATTCCTAAGAACATCAAAACTAGTACTGATTTTTTTCTTCATTACGATATTTGGGTTTATTAAACGTAGTGATTTGAAGTTACCTTCAATATCAAACAGTTTTCGTATGAGGGCGAGCATTTCTATATAAAAATTTACACAATTATTAATTTTATTGTAGGCAAAAATAACTTTTTCCCTCTGATGTCTATTCAATGAATTTTATTATGTTTTTTAATACATCATTTTTATAAAACATTGTATTGCCAAAACTCAAAAATGTGGTTTGAAATCGGAGTTAGAGTGCTGTCTATTGGTTTGATAAAAATCGGCATTTTTCACCTAAGCTCGGCAAATCGGCATTTGATAATTTTTAAGGGGAAAAATCGGCAAAATGCTGAAATATCGGCACTTTTGGCAGCCCTGATTTCAGCAACTACTAGGTGGAGATCGGACGCAATATGTGCTCCACGTTTAGCTCTCACATCCAGTAGACTGCGACGCCACATGCGGCTTATGCAAATATGATCAATTTGATTTGCTGTCAGACCATTAGGTGATACCCATGTAACCTTGTGTCCTATCTTGTGTGAAAACATAGATCCTCCAATAACAATTTATTTGTTATTTCTACAAAATTCCGTAAAAACTTCCCCATTTGAGTTCATAGATCCGATTCCACATTTCCCATTATGTGTTCAAGGCACCTATGATCTGAACCAATTTTTCCAAGCAGATCATATAATATACTATACAATAAATATTGTTTAACTATTACACAGTAAAACACAAAACACGGGTTTTTTTGGTGTTGTTGAAATAAAAATAGCTAATCGTTATGTATTTTCATTTCCTGATTACGATGGCGTCATTAGTTTTTCCCTAGCAGCTCTAGCTTTAAAGAACAAATGCTCCAACAACAATGTTAAAAAAACATGAAGAAATAATTAACTAGCCGCTCATGTTAACGTTAACATGATGTTAGGTGTTACTGTTAGGCATTTCATGCCTAATGTAGACGTAGGGTTATGTCGTTCAACTACTGGGTGAAATAAACACAGGTGGCCTCGTCAGCCCATGTGTTTATTGTCGCCCCTTGTACTGTTTATTGTTTTTTATGTATGAATTACATGTTAAGTTTTGTATCTATTGTTTAATTGTTGGACATAAATTTGAAATATATGGTTGATACATGTATCAAAATAAAAATTTATTGGGGTTCCTTTTTATATGATTACTTCTTGGAATATATATGTATTCACAACCGTTAATAGCTTAAGTCGAGTTAGGACAAAATAAAATTTTTGGTGTGATCGAGTACATTCGTGTCTAAATCAACTCGCTGACAATTTTTTAAGTTTGTAACTTTTTTAAGACGACAAATGTCTACAATTAAGTTAAGGAAAAACAATCTGACGACTGGCTGGATGCAGGTTTTTGACACTTTAAACAGCTCTCCCGAAAAATTTTGAAAACGACTTAAGCGGTTAAGGCTTGTGACCACAGATATTAGGTGTTTCCGTACGTTCGCTTGTGATATGTATTATAAATGTCCTGGTTGACGGGTTTAGACTTCTGGCAGCCCTACACTAAGAACGCCTGAAGACATAGACGTCTCTATTACTCAGTTAGTGGCAAACATTAAGCAAGCCGCTCAAAATGCTACTTCTACCATTCGACAGGTGATATTTAATAAAACTTATTCTGAAGATGTGGAACGGCTATTATCTTAAAAAAGAAGAGTTTGAAGAAAATGGCAACGCTACAGATCGCCGCAGTTAAAAAATATGCTCAAGGCATGCACCAAGCAGCTTAAAAAATTATAAAAACTGTATCTTTGCAAAAATTCCTGCACGAACTCGACGCAACACCACAAACGCATTATTCGTTATGGCGAGCAGCCAGAGGACTTAAAAGACCGGTGATGTGTAAAGCTCCATTACGATGTTCGAATGGAGACTGGGCAAGAACTATAGTTCTGATATAGTTGAAGCTGTCGTTCCTTTGAGATTTAACATTCGGGAAATTGAAAACGCTATCGCTGACTTAAATTCGAAGAAAACCCCAGGTGCTGAAAAAATTATTAACAAAATTCTTATAGATCTACCCCATATAGCAAAAAGGATAATTCTATTCATGTTTAATGCTGTTTTTCGAATAGAATACTATCCTGCGGAGTGGAAGATGTCATTGATCACTATGATACCTAAGCCCGGAAAAGACCATACTAAAGTGCAATCTGATAGACCGATAAGCTTATTGTCAAATATGTCAAAACTATTTGCGAAACTGTTTATGAGTAAGTTGACCCCCTACTAAATGAGAGTGAATGCATACCAGATCATCAGTCAGTGATGCCAGAATGATGATTTTACCTTAATTTTGAAGATTTTTTAGTCAAAATAAGATTTGAAGATCTTTTTCCCAAAATGAAGATTTTTTGATTTTTTATGATTTTACAAAATAATCAATATAACATTCAGTTGAATCGGCCCATAGTTCTGTAAAATCGTATAGAAAGAAGTCAGAATTTTGTATACTTTTGGTACTAGAAATTTTTTTCTGCGCTGCAATTTCACGACGATTTTGAAGAAGCTTCTTTGAAGTCAATAAAAAGAAAAAACAAACAATCGCCGACAAAATTTAAAAAATGAGTATAATGAGTCACAAATTGTTACCAAGTTACATTCACTGAGTGTACAACGTAAAGATTTGAGTTTTTGCAATAATAGAAGTTGCTCTCATTGAGGGTTTCAGTAACCGAGGGCGCACTGTACATATATTTGATCTTATAAATGTACAATGTAACTTTCATAATTAACTAATATATTATAAGAAATTTAATATTTGACATATTGTCATAATTTTATTTTAAATGAAATTTATTTTGAACAGTTACAAACCCCTTTTCTTATGTACAGACTTTCAAACCCCATTTAACAATTTTGTATAAGTTTCAAAGCCTACTGTGCTTAATTTTGAGAATCATTTAAATATTTGTAAGTTCTCAAGTGTATGAAATAATACTATATGGCATTATTTCTAAATTGATTGAAAAATAAAGACATTATGGTGTTATTTCTCCTACAGCTCAATATCATTTGAAGCATTAAGAAATAAGGCCATATTGCCTTATTGCACATGGCTTTATTGCACTGCACCTGTTTGAAGTCTACTGACGATTTGGGAAAGCACCAATGAAATGCATATAGACAATGCTTAAACACCAGCAAATAAATTTCATCTAATATATTATAATTTTAATATAAGTATCGTGTTTTAATTGAATTTTGGGTTTCAATGTTTACATATGAATTTTTATATACATACATACATACATATGTACATAGGTGTATGTATAGCAACTTTATTATAAAAAGCAATCATGAATTATATTTATATAACACATAAACATTTTTTTGAAGATTTTTTTTCTAAAATCAATATTTTTTTCGAAAAATGAAGATTTTTCCCCGAAAATTTCTGGCACCACTGTCATCAGTTTTGTTTCAGGAGACAACATAGCTAGGGATGAATCGATACGAATATATTCAAGTAACTACATGCTCGTTACTTTTCTTTACAAACCAAGTACTTTTGGTATCGATACTTTACTAATGAGTACAAAGTAGTTATCGGTAAAAAGTTCTCGTATCGGTCAAAAATACTCGTTTCTTATTTACCACCAAATAAAGCTGAATATGACACCGGTTCATCAAAATTTGTTTCTGCTCTCATTATAGTTCAATCTATATTAACCTTATGTTAAAATATTGTTGTGAAAATTGGTCCTCAGAAATCAAGTGTTTAGTTATATTTTATTCATAAACGATGCTAAGATGGCAATACATACACTTGCAATATTCTATATTCTGCAATATTATCGCCAATGCGTATGTAATATTAGAAGGTGGCACAATATATTAGCAAAATCAAAAGGCTTTTGAGTTTTATTGCACAACCAAGAAACTTGCACTATACCGTGTAAAGTGTAGGTAACATTGGACAGTGTTTACTTTATCATTGTGCGAAAAATTTCGCCATATTTTATTTAAAAGTATTGTACCACTTATTGCATACGTCAAGAAGAGAATAATGTGAACAATAAAGCGGGCCATCCATTATTCAATATAATTGCATATGCTATTGTACATATTATTGTCGTTATGATCTACGAGTATACTATGCAATAAATAAAACAGTATTTTTTACCAATTTTCCTGACAATGAAAAACGATATATAACACTGAACAATGTTGCCACCACATAAAGAAAATTTCTTTATTGTATTTACAATAAAAATCATAGGTCTTTTGATTTTGCCAAAACATTGTGTCACCTTCGAATATGATATACACATTGGCGATATTATTATACAATACGAAAAATTGCATAATTAAATTGCAAGTGGGTGGACCGCTTAACATATTTAATAATTTAAAAATTTAAAATATTTAATTAAAAGTTAAAAAATATAATAGCACTAAAATAGAGAATATTAAATGTAAATACATTAAAGCGACTCACAGAAAAAAATTTTGGTTACCCCATTCATATTAAAGATTGGTCCCGTTAGTGAGGTTTCCAAAAACATTTGTGGGGTCTAGCGATGACCGCCCGTGAGCTAAACCGTATCTAAAAAAGGTATATTTTTGTAGTTTTCTGCATATTTTCATATTTTCTTCCAGAACAACATATAAAAAATTACATCGTTTAAAAGATCTTTTCAAGCTGCATCCAATTATGCATTAAACTTCACCATTCATACCATTAGCAACGCAGTATTCCATTAAAAAACACGATTTTTAAGCGCTTTTATTACAAGTGCTACTTGTGTTAAAATAAATTTTACTTTTTTGTTATTATATAATTTGAAGCATTGTTTATTTATTTCTGTTCTTAGAAACGTGCAAACTTTTGCGATAACTAGAAAGAGAAATAAATAAACAAAGCCTTAAATTATATAATACTAAAAAAATTTAAAATTTATTTTAATATAATGCCGTCTTTACACTGTCTGATTTTTCATCTGATTTCAAAAACTATTTTTAAGAATATGACATTTAAAACTCATATTGTATATTAGATGGAAATAGAATAAGTTCTATTTTCAACTGAGCTCAGACGAAAAATTAAAAATTGTATATTAGACACGACATTTCACTTTTACGTATTGCAATCGGACAAAAACTCAGACAATGTAATAGCAGCTTAAGTAGCATCTGCATTAAAAACGCTTAAAAAATCGTTGTTTTTTAATGGAATAACGCATTGCTGATGGTATGAATGATAAAGTTTAATTCACCGTTGGATGCAGTTTGATAAGATCTTTCAAACGATGTAAATTTTTTTATATGTTGTCTTGGCAGAAAATAAAAAAATATGCAAAAAACTACAAAAATAGTCCTTTTTAGGCAAAGGATGTACTTCCAGATTGGTCCCGCTGAAAAGTCGGCGGGGTGACGCTAATACAAAGTAAACACACATTCGTTTTCACCTACTACTCAAATGATTCTTATGAAACTTTGCACACACATTAAGCTTCTGTTTAAACACTACATCAGGATAAAAAAAGTGGAATGTGCCACGCCCATGCGAAGTAAATATTATTTTTTAACAACTTCTATTAAATCGATTCATATGAAACTTTGCATACACCTTTAGTTATCGTTACAATACAACATTATGTTTACAAAAGTGGGCAGGGCCACGCGAATGAAAATTAAATAATAAGCATTTTTACTACTTCTAATTAGCCGATTCTTATGAAACTTTGCAAACACGTTTAGTTATCGTTAATATACAACATTTGGATTAGAAAAGAGGGCAGTGTCATGCCCATGAAAAGTAAATATTAATTTTAACTGCGTCTACTTATCTGATGCTCACGAGACTTCGCACACACAATTAATTTTCGTAAAAGTACATGCTGATAAAATATGGGGTCGCGGTGCCAAGCCTATTTTGTAGTCGTTTTTTTTGCAGGAATTATTTTTATAGCTCTTTGTCGTATTAAACTTTTGTGTATTTTGAATTATTGATTTTAAATATTATTCACATCACTTTTAACACCTCACAATGCCTATAAAAGACGAATAACAGTTAAAAAAAAGGATTCATAAATTAAAATCTGTAAAATGCTTTATCATCGATAATACTTTTAAGTGAATATTCCACAAACCCCCTAAAACAGTTTTTTGTTTTCTTGCGGTCTATATAACGTTATTTGATAAAAAAAAATAAAGGTACATACCTAATTAAAATAATTTTTAAAAGCATTAATCACAAAAATTATATATAAAAAGACATGAGGCAGCCAGGTACTAGGTTATTGGCTAACTAAAGTCTAAAAAATATACGTATAAAAATTAGAGATGCGCGCGTGAGTGAGCTTTCGCTCACGATCACGAAAATAATATTTTTCACGCACGCTCACGCAGAGCAAATTTTAAGACTCTCACGATCAAAATTGATTTGATCATGCACGCTCACGCACGATAAAAGCTTAATCTTTCACGAATTTATTTTTTTATATCATGGAAAAATAGAATCGAACGTTTAAAGATTCAAGAATTTTTTAGTGTTCATATGTAAACGAGTTTTTGGCCCCATGAAATAATATATATGGGTTTTTCTCATTTTGAGTGCACATTGTAGGTTTTTCTATTTGTTTTAAAACTTTACAGATTTAATTAATATAAATATAAGAAGATAGGATTCACGTTATAGTTTTCACCTTATTCAATGGATCCTAACATAAAATAATATTTTTAGATTTTTTAAACATTTTTGTGTATTGAGAGTTACATTTGCTACCACGGTTCTTCGAAGAATTAATTTTGCGAAAATATACCCCACAAAGAGTGAATATATTGTTTTAAAGCGCTATATATACTATTAAAAAATTTATCGCAGGACGAAATTCAAAGTTATGACCATTTTTTAACATTGAATTTGTATTTATTGTATGAAAAATATTATCATACTTTCAACGGAAACGAAAAAAACATTGTAAACGAGAATCACATATATATCATTTCAAAGAGCTCTGAAATATCTTTTTTTAACGGTATATGTTTTTCAAAACCATTGACCCATTATCAGTGAAATGAAATTTTAAAAATATTTTACCTGACTTTTTACGTAAAAACACCGTTATCTCAAAAACTGAGCGATATAGCGGTACTCACGCGTGTATTTCATTATATAGGCAACCTTTCAAGCTTTCATTTGGTGTATATATGTATGCTTATAAAATATGAAAGTTATGTGACTTCAAATGTGTTTATGTACAAGTTTTTAAAACTCTTTCGTAACAATACATATTACACAAAAATCTTTAGTAAGCGATGGCGTGGTGCGAAATACAAAAGAAGAGAAAATCTTTGCGTCCGTTGTTTCAGTAATAAGCGATATATCGTATTTCAAACGTTTTGACTTTGTGTGTGATGGGTTGTCTTCAGCTTCATATTCAACAGCCACTCAGTTTAAAAAAATATTTTCCCGAAGTCAAACATGTTGGCAAAAAATGTTTACTAGGTTTCTTTTGTTATATAGTACATTTATACGCACGAGTTATTTGCAAATAAAAACGTAGTGCTACCAAGTATGTATTTTTATTGCAAACTACTAACTCACGAAAACAATTACTGATTAACGCGCTATTTGCAAATAAGAAGTTTGGGTTGCCACCTTTACATATGTTTGTTATTAAAAAATAATAAATAGATAAATATATTCACAAATAGATGACTAATCAGTGATTTAATAAGTTACAATAAAAAAGGACTTGGCAGCATTTTACGTTTTTATTTGCAAATAAGCTCTGCGTATAAACTAGGTAATAGACGCACGTACTCGATATGAACTTATGAACTTAAAGCCGTAATAATTCAACTTAAACATATTCTATGATATTAATGCGATATATCTAACACGACAACAACATATTTGTAACATCACAACAACACACAAACATAACCCGTAAAGCGATTTAGCTTGTCGGCGGAAAACACCCAATGTCTATGGCGGGAATCGAACCCACGACCTCTGGACTGACAGGCTAGCACCGCTACAAAACAGCCACAGTGCACCCCTGATATGCATACCCAGCAAAAATTTTTTTTTGCCGATTTAAGTCTAACATCAGTCACAAAGTCTGCACAAGGTGCCGAATTCGTATCCGAAGACGGTCAGAAAACGTACCGAAAATCATATGAGTAGTTGATAAGAAAACGAACCTCTTTGTCTGAGGAAGTTCTAAAAACTTTACCGAAATGTCTGAGAGAATTCTCTACGAAGTCTGAAGACTCTTCTACGGAAACTCTAAAGGAATTTTCGACATGTCTGAACAATGTCGAAAAATGTCTGATAAACTCGCCGAAGTCGAGTTAGGACAAAATTTAATTTTTTGTGTGATGGACTCCGTTCGTGTCTAAATCAAATCGCTACCAATTTTTTTAACTATGTAACTTTTTTAAGACGACAATTACCTATAAATAAGTTAAAGAAAAGCAAACTGACGACTGATTGGAGGCGAGTTTTTGATACTTTAAACTCCTCTCCCGAAAAATTTTTAAAACGACTTAGGCGGTTAAGACTTGTGACCACAGAAATAATAGGAACATTTTCCGATTTAACTCATAGCTTTTACGCGCTTTCTTATTAATGTCGAAGAAATGTCGGATGTAATATTAGATATTTATCAGAAATGTCAAATAAAATTCGCAAATAAAATCAAATTGCGTGATTATTTTTTAATTTGCACATCTCTAATAAAAATACAAACTTATATATCGGTCCTTGCACAACATTTTGAGCCGTGACCCATTTTTAAGCTGTAGTACATAAAAAATACGTAAAATCTTTTTCATCCGATAGTATTAAACTACTTCTTCCTGTCACGGAGATGCCGCTTATGATGAAATACAATGACATGATAATGATTTCGACGATTCTAATTAGTTTCACTTTCTTTCATGTGTTCAGTATTAAATAACATCAAATAAATATTATAAGTCTATAATATATAAAAATTAATCTGTGCTTGTATGTTTGTTTGATCATTTGTTTTTTTTTTTGATTATTAGTTTGCTTAATTATATGAATGTTTGTTCTTTTTTGCAAAACCGATCCTTTTGAAATTTTGGGACCGTTTTACCGGGAAATTCAAATACGCTAAGGCACCCCGCATACAAGGGTATTTTTAATTTTCTCATATCTGCACAACTACAACATTTTGACTCTCTAAATTTAATTTGGCTTCTTAGAATAATGTGTAGTTGCAAACTAAATATTGGGGGAATACGAGAGGGGAGAAGGATACCTCCCATACATAGTAATTATTAATATTTCTATATCTGCGCTATAATGGCGTAGCGAAGCACACCAAATGAGGTTGATGAAAAACAACACGAACCCACTAGATATATTATATCAAATTAAACCTGAAACTATCAAAAAAAAACTCAAACTTTTAATTAAAAAAAACGTTTAATCATTTTGGCCAGCTTTTCGGGCCAAAGACTCCTCTGTGCTACGCTGCAATGGGGTGGCGGAGGGCCAGGATGGCGGTTGGGTCCGGGAGATGGGGTTGGCTGGGATGGTGGCTGGGTCGAGGAAGAGGGGGTTGTTGGGTGGGATGGTGGTTGAAAAACAACACGAACTCAACAAAAATCTGCCACTAGATTTGTGTAGTGTGTAGGGTGATCCGGGCTTTTAAGTTAAAAAACCGGCCCAGTCGAAAACTTTTCGATTCGTATAGTTTATTAGTTTTTAATATATTTAAACTTAGACGAACTTTTACTGTTGATTTTCCTTAGTATTTTTGTTAAAGAGCATTTACTGAAGCATGCAATTATGGTGAAATAATTTAATAAGGTGGTAGCATGGTGAATTAAATTGGCCTTGTAATGTAGAATGTATGTCAAACTGCATATATTATATGCACTTCGACATCCATCATAGACAAAAAATGCTTGTTGCGTGAATGTCAAGAATTAAACAAGAAAAATAATATATTTAAGTCTGTACAATAGGGTTGTTCCCCCTAATTGTGTGGACCAATTTTTTCGGATTTTGATTGTAAATCCTCCTGGAAAGGTCCTTTTAGTAAAAAAAGAACTGTGGTGATCACGTAATAGGAAGGCGTGTACCGTATATAAGGGGCACTATAATGCACAATTACGAAATTATGGAAAATTATAGTGTTGTACCAAACAAAAAATTCGAAAAAATAAGTCAAATCCGCACAAAAACATTAATGTGAAAATAATGTCAAGTTCATCTCCAAAATTTCGGTAGTTAAAAGTACTGAGATCAAAATAGGATCAAGTTCTTGGTAGGTACAACATCATCTAATTTTTAGGCAACCTGCTATTTGGCAATATTTTTTCACATTTCTTATATTGGGAAGAAGTATGGGGAAAATGTTGCCAAGTTAGCTTAGAAATTAGATGGTATCATACTTATCAAGAACATGATTCTTATTTTGATCTCAGTACTTTTAATGGCCGAAAATTTTGGATAGGAACTTAGCCTTATTTTCAAAGTTATGTTTTTGGCAGATAGTATTTACATGAACTGTTAACTCTTTTTTTTAAACAAATTAAAATCAAATCTTTTCTATTATAATTTTTTCACAAAAAAAACCGATCGACCGGTTTTTTTGAATTTTAATAACCGTAACAGGTTTTTCTAACATTTCAAATAGTCGAGCTATTCGAAACCCCGTTTCTGGAAAATGTTGAATAATCGATCACCCTAGTAGTGTGATCGATTATAATAATTATTATAAAAATGAAACGAATATGTCGTGTGAGAAATTATATTGAAAACTAAAACTAATTTTCATATTTTATTATTGTTTTTACTATAAATTCTGATATGTGACTTTCGTTTCATTTTATAAAAAGTTAAACAAGTTTAATAATGAAAGCTAACTTTTTCACAACGTGATCCGTTGTTTAGTCACTTTCGGATCCTGAATCTTCCTTCTTGGATACTAGATTTAAACAATAAATCTTGTACGGCTTGAGGCAGACGGTCAATGTGCTTATATGATGTCTCTGAAGTTATCGAATATAAATTATCTATATATAAGTGGCTGTATATTATATTAGGATTTTAACATATTTCGTTACTCGCTTTAGGACTGTCATATATTTGTTGTTGTAGCGGCCATAGTTATTCATATTCTGTGGAAATTTTCGGTCCGTACACAGCAGGAACCGGCAAAACATATCACATGGGAGTTTCTACTCTTTTACTCTCACACGTATTAACTCACACGTATTAATTGAAAGTATATAAAATCAATCAATGTGGCATGAACATTCAAACGAGCAAGTTGTTTTATCGCTTATTTCTTGCTATTGCTTGATGCACACTAACAAAAACTTTGTAAGAGCGAGAGTTGCAAAATACCAAGGTGGATTTATACAGGTGATATTATAAGCACAGCTGTTCTACTTTTTTCCGCAAATTGGATGCTTGTATGTCAAAATTTGTATACGTTGACATAGGGGCTGAGATGTCAAATGTTATTGTAATGTTGTAGTTGTTTTAGTATCAACACCACCTGATAAAATTAGTTCACCTTGGACCATACAAGCAAAATGTTTTATTGAAGTATTTTCTACTTACTATGAGTATTCTTAAATTGTGTACAAAAATTCTTATTTTATGTACTACTACTTAGTATAAACATTTTACACAGTCGTAGTGTGTTGGTATTTGTTTGCTTGTTGATAGCTTCAGTCGCATATTGTGCTTATGTTGTTGTCTTGTTGTTGGTTATTCTGTTTGTTTCGTTCAATGCCGACTAATAGTCTACAAACGTCGTATTACATGCTGCTGGTTTATACTGGATTTTAGCTGGAGTTGTTTCTATGCTGAGTTAGCTAAGTGGTCTAGGCGTTGATTTACAAACATGATGAGCTAAGTTCAATACTAGGAGAATGAACAAAAATAAATTTTAAATTAAAACAGTAAGTCAAAATAATAATTTTATAGAAGTAGTAAAAAATATACATTCTCAAGTCTGTTCTGTTCCAGCATTATATAAGTAACTGTTAGCCCGATGTCGGGCTTGATTCAAGATACAGCTTGAATCTACATATAATAATACGATGTTTGTCAGCTACTTGTCGGCTATGCCCGAGCAATTAAAATAAACAACAACAAGAGCACACAAAGTGTTTTGTGGCTATCATCAAACAAACAAACAAACATCAACACAGTACGGGTACAACTGTGTATAAAGTCAATAAACATTTTCGTACTTAAAATAAGATTTTTTCTTACATGAATAAAGGCTAATCAGGATAAAATTAAGTATTTTGCACTTGAATATTCCGACTTAATCAATCTTTCTGTACATGGATAACCTTACTTTTGACACCGCTTGGGATTAATTTAAGTGCGGATGTATTGATTTTTCTTTTCAGTGTACCTCTTAGGCTGAACCCACACCGAATAAGAAAAAACAGTTTTTTGTGACTTACACGACAACATAACATTAATTCTTATGAGACGACACACACCAAATTTTTTTATGTGCGTTATAATCATACGAGTGTGTTTTGCCTTATAAGACAAAAACGTTTTGTCGTATTTGGTGTGTTTTCAGGTTTACGGTTCTCGAGAAAACAGCCTGTGATAGACAGACGGACAGCGATAGCGAAAACAATAGGGTTTCCTTTACACTTTTGGTATGCGGAACCCTAAAAACCGTCAATATATTC
>OY101447.1:67226959-67364459 GCA_956483635.1 Panzeria rudis
GGCACCGTCTTGTTGAAACCACATGTCATGCAAGTCAAGCTCTTCCATTTTGGGCAGAAAAAAGTTTGTTATCATCGCACGGTAGCGCTCACCATTCACAGTAACGTTGTGATTCGCATCATCTTTGAAGAAATACGGCCCAATGATACCGCCAGCCCATAATCCGCACCAAACGGTTGTTTTTTGTGGATGCATTGGTAGCTCTTGCAATGCTTCTGGCTGCTCTTCACTTACAATAGCCCGAATAGAAGCCTCAGTAGGTCGATTAAACTGACCATAAAATGGAAGAAGCGCGCGATGAACTTTCTTAACAGAGCACGCATTTTGGTAATAAAATTCAATAATTTGCAAGCGTTGTTCGTTTGTAAGACGATTCATGATTAAATTATAGACCAAACTGAAGATGTTTGACAGTGACACAAGATACAAAACGTGCGTGAGCTGTCAAAACTAGTGTTGCCAAAAAGATAATAGCAAAAAAATCACTCGTTATATATTAAAAAAAATGCATATTTATAATTATTAAAAAAATATTCGTCAAGATCAATAAATCATAGTTCCAATATTTAATTTTTAATTTAATTTAATTATAAATCGTCAATATGTAAGGAGTTCTACAGAAAAAATCGTCATTTCAGCAAATTTGCATAAAAAAGTCGTCAAAATAACGTAAAATCGTCACATATAACTGCCCTTTCCACAAGTCTCACTAAGTCGCTTTTCAAGTGAAAACAATCTGCACAAAAATATAAATGTGAAAATAAGGCCAAGTTCCTATCCAAAAATTTCGGCCGTAAAAAGTACTGAGATCAAAATAAGGACCAAGTTCTTGATAGGTACTATTTCTAGGCAACCTGTAAGCAGGGCAATATTTTTATTTTCTCATAATTCTTTCCCTTATTAGAAAGTCAAACAAATATTGCCAAGCTACCAGGCTGCCTAAAAATGAGATGGTATTGTACCTATCAAGAACCTGGTTCTTATTTTGATCTCAGTACTTTTTAAGACCAAAATTTTTGGATAGGAACTTGGCCTTATTTTCACATTTATGTCTTTGTGCGGATCTCAGCTCTTTTTTCTAAGCCTTTATTTGATACAATAAGTGACCTACGCAATAAGCCATAGATGAAAAATTTCCATTTTCCCATTTTTCTTTCCAAATACCAGATTTCAGCTTTCTAGCTATATTGGAAGTGTCCCATACAAATAATAGGTGCACTAGTCCCCCGCATAAAAAGTGGCAGTTTTCAGGTATTTCTGCTTGTTTGCCCAATAATACCCACCTGTGTACCAAATTTTAGCTTTCTAGCTATACTGGAAGTGCCCCATACAAAGAAGGGGCACCCTACTCCCCCTAGTTGAAAAGAGCCCATTTCAAACTTTTTTTCGTTAATTGCTCATCAGGACCTACCTGTGTACCAAATTTTTGCTTTCTAGCTACACCGGAAGTGCCCCACACAAAGAAGTTGTACCCTAGTCCCCCCTCCCAGATAAGAAGCGCCCGTTTTCAAACTTTTTTTCCTTAATTGCTCATTAGAGATTACCTGTGTACTAAATTTCAGTTTTCTAGATATACTAGATGTGCCCCATACAAATAGCGGGCACCCTAGTCCCTCCAGGGTGAAAAGTGCCCCTTTTCAGATTTTTCTGGTTAATTGCTCGCCAAGACCTACCTGCATACCAGCTTTCAGCTCTCTAGCAATGGTGGAAGTGCCCAATAATATTGATAAGTCAGTGAGTCATTGAGTGAGTGAGTCAGTGAATTAGGGTTGTCATCGCTTAATTTATAAAAAGAGGACAGCAGAGGAAAAAAAGCCGGACATTTGCTTAAACAAGTAGGACTTAAAAACAAAACGCAACTAATTTTTTCCCAATAATTTTACTACCAATAAAATCTAAAATACATATCGATGGTGTTGCGCAAAAGGGGCCAATCTCGCAACATTTTACATAGCAGATTGGCTCTTTTTGCGCAACACCATCGATGTGTTTCCATTAAGTTATTCATAAGTATGTAAATACATGCACATTTGAGGACACATATTTGCATAAATCGAAGTTTATGCTCTAAATATTGTTAAATAAAACGCAAAAAGCACTAACTAACTAACGAAAAACTCTAATCGGCTTCTTAATAAATTGCGATGTATTTGACCAACACACATATTTACTATAAGAATCAGATCGATCTAAATAGCGATATAATTAAGAATATATTAAAGGCCAATTACACAAATTAGTATATTTATTGCTACTCTTGTAAAATTATGAAAATGTCAGTTAAGGCGTTTCGCGTTTCAGATGAAAATATATATATCAGGACTTCAAAAATAATTTAAAATGTTGGGAAGAAATTTTTTAAAGTTATAGTTTCGTCGTTTATAATTTTCAAAAAAAAACTTTATAACACAAGAATTTATTAAAAAGTAGTTCTTCATCAACTGAGAACCTGAAGTTAGTTAAGAGTTCAAAAGATTACACATCAAATATCTCTAACGGTAGGGCTACCGACTTTAAATAAACTTTCATTGTTTGGTAAAAATGTCTAATTTGTTCATGAAATAAAGATTATGAACTCTAAAGGAATCAGGAAGCAATGGGAATGAAGTAAAATAATCCAACTGTAACACTGGAAATTGCTGTGATAAACAAGTTAGTTGACATCAACCTAAGTGATTTAATCTTGGTATTCAATTTTCACGAAAAGTTTGTATATATAAGAATTAAAATCACACTCAACAGAGCCACCTAGGCTTACCACATCCAAGTTGTGAAAAGCTTGACAAATAGAGAAAAAAAGCTTGATTTAAGAAAAAATCTTGACACTAACTTAATGATATGCAAAGCAATAAAAATTCATTAATTAATCGACTTCGAAAAATGGAGAAGGTATCAATTGGTTTCCATTTTATTATGTATTAACTCAGCACTCCGATTAAATTTGGGCTGATTCTGTACCTTAATTTGTTTGCAAAAACTTTCGCAAATTTAAAATTTTCATTAAAACTAATTTATATCATTAATTCGGCAAATGACATTATTTTCTTAGTTTACAAAACGCATTAAGAGGAATCGGATATACAAACGAAAGCAAACTACATGTCGAGCCTGTGCTGGAATAGAGTCATAATTCGAAAAATTTTATTTTTGTGTTAATAATGTAGAATAACTCATCATATCATTCTTTATGTTGTGTGAAAATTTCATACACATATTTTGTATACTCAACCTTTGAGAGAAGAATAACATTTTCTTTTACCATTAAGTTGTTAGTAAATTCAAAACTATTTTTTTTTAATTCTGAATCTATGGTAGCAAAGGCTCGATATGAAGTTTTCGGTTTCCTTTTCGTCTTTTTTTTAATTATACCATATTTACTCTTTAGAAATATATTTGGAATGAATCGCTTAATCTGCATATAATTTATCATTCATCTATAGACCCAAGGAATTTCCATTAATATGTAGTTCCAAAGACAAAAGTGTTTTATTTTTAATAAAGGTCCCTGGTTAGCAAAGAAAACGCCCTTGGAGAAATATTTTCATTATAATTTTTACTTTGTATTCATATAAATTATCATGTGTTTAAATTCATTAATTAAATTCTAACGCTAAAATAGCTAGTTGGAGCTCGTGCACAAAATTGTGCATAGAATAGAAATTATATGTTAGCTTGATAAAAAGCTTTTTAGCTTAAATCTTGATAATAGTGCATTTACACCAGGGCGAAATCTAGTACTTACGAGATTTTGAGCTAAATCTAGTTGCTTTTTAGTAGATTCCCCATACAAAACGAAATCTACTATGCCACTAGATTTTGACAATATCTGCTAAAATGTAGTAGTACTTAGTTACACAACGGTGGTTTTGCTCATATAGTACTAAAAATACTACGCTGTTCCAGAACACATACTTTATAAGGTGTGCGCAGTAGTTGTTTTGCATTTGACGGATCTTTTTTTCTATGCAGTTTGACATTTCAAAATAAAAAAGGTCAAGCAACTATCTCTGGTATTGAAACGAAATCTTGATAAATGTCAAACAGGCCTTGCGTAAACGGTATAGATTTCGACATAGATTTCAATTGAAATCTACCACATTTCGCTCGGGTGTAAATGTAGTATAAGCCTTAAAAAAGCTTGGCAATCAAACCAAATCAAGCCCGTCTGGCAAGCCTAGAGCCAGCTCACAAGTGGTTAAGCACTGATGATGGAAGTGTAGCGGCTTCCCAAAGTAGCGCTGCTATGTTCGGATGTGTGCGTAGAAAAATTCAGTTCATGTTAATTTTTTCCTTGTTGCTTGGAATATTAATCATGCCTGATTATTTCTGAATATATCGTTACGAACCTTAGCCTAATAATCAATTTGCATTCGCAAGCAAATAAGTTCGAAATAATCATATTAAATAAATTATGAACTCTGGCTTAAATCTAAGCATCACAACTCTCATGGACAGTATTATACAAACATAAGCTGGACATCTAATACCAATTATGTATTTCCCTTTTTAGATTTGTTTTTAATAAATGCAATTTTTTAAGCAATACGAGTATAAAATCGAAAAAATATATAAATGTAAAACAGATACTTTACGAGAATATAAGCTCCATTTTAAGTCGGTAAAAAGTAGGACTTTCCCGGGCGCACATTTTTTTCCCGGACAGAGACCACAAAAAGTGGACAGTGTCCGGGAAAAAGAGGACGGATGACAACCCTACAGTGAATATGTACTAAAATATGCACTTTTTACACCTTAATATCTAAAAAACCTTTACCGTAGAGTTTCAAAATCCACCTATGAGGTTACCTCTGTAGGGAGACCTTATGTTTCAAGTTTCATTGTATTATGATTGAGTGCAGCAAAGTTATGAGGGGGGTTAAAACTGCTCGAATGGTTTTGTGTAAATATACACATTAGGTGGCCGGAACTTGGCCTGGCGCACTACCGTGCGCCTAGATATTGGCTATTTCCCAACAGCGTGTAATTATTAGTATGTACGACAAAAATTATTTTTCTGGCAACATTCGTTGTACTAGATTTAATTACGTTTAACAATAGAATAAGTAGTATGTTTGCAGCTCTACTATTATACAGAGTTTTAGTCTCTTAGCTGGCTGCTATTTTTTTAATTGCTTTTTTACTTGAAATTTTTGTATTCATGAATCTAGTCACGTAGGCATAGAAACACTGGAAGCATACCAAAATGTTATTGTATGAATGTAAGTACACTAGTTTTTAATATATATTCCCATGGTAGAATAATATATCAGGTAGCCGCATAACTAATACAAATGTACATTTTGGGATAGAAAATGTCAAACATTAATAAAGAGGGTATGTGTGTGTTTGTATAACAGAAGCAGCAAACATACGTGTGGTATTGTGTGTGCACGTAGTTATATCACATATACACAACATTTGACAGTTCGTACCATGAAAAAAGCAAAGAAAAAATAATCAGCTGCCGTTCCAGAGCTACCTTGTTTATTATTCTACCATGCATATTCCCTTTTTTTAGATAGTTACACGAGTATAATGATTCGGCAAATAGAATTTACTTATTTCATTTTGATCTTTACATTTATTTGTACAGGACGTGTAATTGTCATATGAAATGTCACTTCTTCTATCCCTATGTAATAATATTGTATCGTTACCTGAAACGAAATATGCTCTAACCCTACGTCTCCACGTAGCAATATATATTGTCGGCAGTTGTCAAATTCCATATTGAAGTTCACATATTTTTTAACGTGTATTTTTTACACAAAGCTTGGCAATAAAAACCAAGCTAAAATAAATGAATATTTCCAATAAAACACAAAAATCACTTCGAATTCATTTCCCTATAAATTTCGTGTATATTTATTATATCTCAAGACCTACTTGTCGTTCACGCCATACCAATGACAAGTTTGTCTATAGAGTAAAAACGAAAATTTTCGACATGAAAGCAAGGGTTTGGATTTTTCACCTTTCCGATTTTATTGAAAATCGACACATATCTTCGCGAAAAATTATTTCAATATCTCTTATGGTTTCTATTTAATAGGCTTCTAAACTTGGGCACCTCGGCTATTTTTGAGAAAAGTCCGTCATATTGAATATTGAATAACGTTAGAACGCGTCATCGGATATAAAAAAATTCGATGTTATTCGAAAAGTTTCAGTCTCCTCTTAACGAATACTGATTGAAAAGGACATAGCTTCCTGCTACAAGTGCCTCTAATATGCTAAAGTATCCTTTATACTTATATATAAAAAGAGACTAAAAAAGTACAGTTGTTACTTCATGTTAACTCGATAATTTCTATGAAAATTGTATAAGAAATAATAATAAAAACATCCATTTGAGTAAAGTAATATTGAAAATAGCATAACTTTGTAGCGCGTCATCAGATTTTAGTAATTTATGTATGATTTGAAAGGTTCAGGCACACTTTTTGCAAATCCAAGGCAACGACAGCCAAATGAAAAAAAAATTGATCTTTAAATATTCTGAAACATGGTATTTATTTTATTTCGGTATTTTTCAGCATATAGCAAACTAATATATCGCCATTGTGTATATTATTGTTATTACTTACACAACTTTTATTTTAATTGTCGGATTATAAAAAAAACAACTGAATCTGCTTTCATACCGTCTTGAAAATCTTACACAAACAATATTCCGTAAAAATTAAAAAAGTTAAAATACCATTTTTCAGGATATTTAAGGTCATGTTAGAGGAATGATATCAAAGTTATTTATATCCGATGACACGGTATAAAGTTATTTAATGTTTAATATGACGAACTTTTCTCAAAAATGGCCGAGTTGCCCAGGTTTAAAGGCATATAAAGTAGAAAACAATACAGGTATTGAAATAATTTTTCGCCAAGTTACGAGTAGATTTATATGTTGAATTTTATTAAAATCGGAGAGGATAAAAGTCCAGAGCATGTCGAAAATGTTCGTTTTTACTCTATATGTATATTGTTAACGACATGCACTATGTTTCAAACGACCACTTTCTTTGGCCACAACTATTTTTTATGTTCTCTTTTGATGCATTTTTATTTCTATCTAGTAGGCTACACTTCACACCAACTAGAAATACATTTTGATTTAGTTAACATTAATTAACCGTTTAATTATAAGCCATCAACATTTGGCTTTTCTAAAAATGTATAATTGTAATTGGAAAATAAGATTTCTTGAAGATTTTACCTGCAGTCATTAGATAAACAGGTACTCAAATTCAAAAAATATATAATTATTATTAGGCTAAGCTTCGTAACGTTATATTCAGAAAGAATTGGGCATGATTAATAGTCCAAGGAACAAGGGAAAAATTAACATCAACTTAATTTTTCAACGTACACAGCAGAACAGAGTAGCGCCACTTTCGGAAGCTACTTCCATCGTCAGTGCTCAACTGTAGTGGCTTATCACCACTTGTCAGGTGTCTCTGTTGAATGTGATTTTAATTCTTATATATACAACTTTTTCGTGAAAATTGGATACGGGAATTAAATCACTCTCAAGCTGATATTTTTGTTCTACATCGTCGATGGAAGTGTAGCGTCTTCCGAAAGTAGCGCTACTCTGTACTGCTGTGTACGTTGAAAAATTAAGTTGATGTTAATTTTTCCCTTGTTCCTTGAAATATTAATCATGCCCAATTCTTTCTGAATATAACATTACGAACCTTAGCCTAATAATCAATTTGGATTCATAAAGCAAATACGTTCGAAATAATCATATTAATATATACAATTAGCTACTGGCTTGAGCTTTTCACATGGTTACATGTTCATAATATATTTAAGTATATAATCAAACCAAAAAAGTTTGTCTTGAGTAGAACAAAAATCAAACAAATGGGAATGAAAAAAAATAAACCGATGGCAACGCTGGGAAAGTGCACTTTAATATCAACTTGAGAGTGATTTAATTCTTGTATTCAATTTTCACGAAAAAGTTGTATATAAATATAAGAATTAAAATCACATTCAACAGAGCCACCTGACAAGTGGTGATAAGCAAATACACTTGAGCACTGACGATGGAAGTGGCTTCCGAAAGTGGCGCTAATCTGTTCTGCTGTGTACGTTGGAAACTTAAGTTACTGTTAGTTGTTCACTTGTTCCTTGGAATATTAATTATGCCCAATTCTTTCAGAATATAACGTTACGAACCTTAGCCTAATAATCAATTTGGATTCTCAAAGCAAATTGTTCGAAATAATCATATTAATAAAATTGTTATGAAAAAGAAAGATAATGGTGTTTAGATTAAGTAAAGCGAAAATAGAGTCCAAAAATTTTTTGGGACATTCAAAATCCTTAGGTTTCAAATAACCTATTATAAAATTGCTGTTTTCTTGAATGTACATAAGCTTTTAAATAATTTGTCACCAGTTTCCATCATTAGACCTCCAGAAGTTGTTGAATTGAAGTATGGGGATTTTAACTCCGTTTCCCTTTTGTGCTATTTTTTTGCGATTTTCGATTATGTAAAAACAACTTTTTTAAAAATAGTCGTTCCGCTAAAAATGTTTAGACATGTTTCAAGGAATAATTAAAACATCGAAATAAAAGTTTTTCAAGTAATATATATAGAAAAAATGTATCAAGAGAGCAATTCTGATTAATTTCGCTTATATAACAGCCATGCCCAGATCCAGGGGCAGAAAAATACTAACCTCTTCCCCATACGAAAAGTCTATAAATATCTTACATATTTCTGTTGCGTTTTGTGAAAAATGTTCGGCTCATACGCAACCGCAACGACTTCTACCATGAACTAGTTGTATGAAGAAGAACGTGCATAATAATTCGGTATTTAAAAAAAAATGTATAAAAAAAGTAATTGCGTTTTGTGCGGACTTTTTTATATTTCGAAATAAAAAAGGTATATGTAGTTGTTTTTACTTTTTTATGCTCTTCCTGACTATGCTAGGCAATTTCTCCTATTTGCAAAAATTTTTAAAAAGCTATATGCCTACTGTATATTATTCTTGTTGAAGAAAATTAGTTTAATTTATTACGGAAAAAAGTAATGATAAGAATTGAAGGACTCTTTTGAAAGGGCGTGGCACTGCCCACTTATCTTGTCATACTATTGGACTTTCAGCGGGTCTTAAGCTTTTGTCAATTTTAATAAGATTCGGCTAAGTAGAGCTACCTGAAAAGGAACAATTCCTTTGAATAGGCCACTTTTCTAATCATAAAATTGCATTTATGCTGGAGCCTAATGTGTGTCTCTAGTTTCATTAGATTCGGTTAAGTAGATGTAGTTTAAAAATTTATTTACTTTAAATGGGCGTGGCACTGCCCACTTTTCTAATAACAGTATTACAGTTGTAGTGGAGATTAATGTGTGTGCCAAGTTTCATAAGATTCGGTTCAGTAGAAGTAGTTTAAAAAGGATATTTACTTTGAATTGGCGTGGAACTTACCACTTTTTTGTCACTATATTGCGCTGTCTCAGGAAGGGAATTGATAAAGAGCTTCGTCCTAAAATAGTTTTGGCTAATGAAAGTGGCCGTCTGAACAATATTGCAATGGTGACAATGTTGCGTATCGTGTCGTCGATTATTACAATGTGGTGTATTTTGGCATTCACGATTATTAATTGCAACGGCACAAAGAAATGATAATAAAAGTGGTCCTAAAGTGGAATTTTAAAATAATTCTGAATGAGTTTTCAACGTTCTATGAGAAATTAAAAATTTTCCAGCGAAGCGCGTCGATCCCATTAACGAATCATGGTAAAGAATATAAAACAAGAATTTTGCATATTGAATAGTTAGATATGGTTAGTAGTACCCTGAAAATAAACTTTGGAATTTTCTAATATTTCCGAAATATTTCGTGTTTTGCGCTAACCGTTAGTCAGCTGGACCATTTTTTAAAAGGTATACTTTTTAGTTTTTTCAAGATATTTTTTTCGTTTCTATAAACTCTGTACAAAAAAGATATCAAATGAAAGACTTTTTTAAGGCGCACCTAGAAACACATAAATCTTGAATAAAAAATAAATAAAATAAAAGAAACACATGTAAAACACTCAAATACAATTTACCTTTTTTCAAAATGGTCCAGCCCACTAATGGTTGTTGCAAAAAATAAAATATAATATTTGGGGAATTCCCAATAAAAAATGTCAAAGATCATTTAAAAGGGGCCACTAAAAAATGTTTACGTTCGACCCATTTTGACAGTAGGCATACACGATTTAGAAAAAAAATTTAAATTACAATTGAGTTATAACTTTAAGACGAACTGTATGGTCTTTATCCAAAGTTATTTAATTAGTTTGGCTTAAGTTTAAACGAGGTGGCGACAAAATCTGTTGCACAGAAAAAAAAGATTTGTAAATAGAACTAATTTTTTAGTACACACAATTAAAACTTTCACTGGAAATGAGCCTATAACGATTTTTGTAAATGCAAACACAGTACATATTTGTAATTTCAGAAAAAAATTTCAACTCATTTATTTTCAATTAAATTTTCCGTTTTTCTGGCAATTTTATTGCGAATTTCAATAAATATTTTCAACAAACTTGTTTGCATTCCAAACGGAAAAAAAATTTTCATTTTATTTTTTTGTTTGATCACAAAGCTATTTCAATTAAAGTCATTGTTATCTTAACAATGAGAATTTTTAAATTTCCGGACAATTTTGATTGTCATAATTGTTATATGTATTAACTATTTTCTCATACAACTATTTTCTTATACAACTCTTGAAACGACTTTTTGCTTGTCTGCGAAAAACACTAAACGTCTTTGGCGGAATCGGTCCGGCGACCTCTGGACTAATAGACTAACGTACTTACTAGTAATGTTACGAATATTCGTATTCGAATCGCCGAATATTCACCTCTTTCATGATATTCGTATTCGTATTCGCCCAATTCAAGCTAATATTTCACGAATATTTTGTGAATACGTTCCAAAAAATAATATATAAAAAATACTGAAAATTAAACAAAAAATAAAAAAAAATTGTCTATAACGCAAACCAATAATCTTCTTTTAGTAAAGAAAAAAGAAACAAAATATATTTCACAACGACATGGTATTTAAAAAGTAAAGTCCTATTAAATTAATTTATTAATGATTTTAAAGTAATAACCAAAGCTCAGTAGAGGAATCTTGAACTTCAAAAATAAAAGTTTTGAAGTCTTTTCTCCATCAAGCCTATTGCGCGATGTATAAATAACTTCCGCACCACTATACATTCGCTCGCTCGGAATACTCGCCGCTTGTGTCACTATATATTGCCTGGGTATAGGTAAACGAAGCTCGTATTTTCCCTTATTTACCTTCCACCAAAAATTAAAAAAAGTGGCATTCAGGTGCTAAGTTAATAATTTCGAATTCCGTCATCGGAATATCATAATAATGTTAAATACCTATATTATTGTGACAGTTTTTTTCAATTTATTGTTATTGACGCAAAGGGTAGATTTTTTTTTTTCAATTAAATTTTAATTATTAAGGGCCATTATTACAACTGTTTATCATTATTACAAATTTACTTTAACCTACCAGGTAGGATGCACCTGACTTTAACTTATCGCTCACTTTCATTTAAAGTAAAGTTTTAATAAAGGTAAACCTTTTCTTCATCTGACAAAATCCTCCCTTTAGCTATTGCCTAGTTGTACTAACTATTTAGATTGAATATTCGTATTCGAATTCGGCGAATATTGTTTCAGATATTCGTATTCGTATTCGCGAATATTAAAAATTGATATTCGTAACATCACCAGTACTTCCCTCTCAGCTACAGAGCAATTCGTTATTAAATATGCAAATAATGAATATACATACGACTTGATTTCTTATGTTTCTTCTAAATGTTCGCATTCCGTTATGATATAATTTAAAAAATAAATTTCTTGAGTAATTTAATTAACTAGAAAAATTTCAATTTGTTATATAAACAATGATGATTGTTAATTTTTTCAAAAGTTTCCCCAAAAACTTTAGTTGACATTTTTAATCGAAAAAATATTAAAAAATTTATGAGTTTTTGCGCCATGGATAACAAAAAATTTGGGTAGTTCAGTTTATTGAGAAAAAATTATGTGTTACTCGTATAAGCAATTTTATTGGTTATATTAACTAAATATATTTTTAAATTTAAATTAAACATTTACAATTCGAATTGTTAGTTGCAATTTGATGATTGGGTTTACTAAAGTAAGTAGGATTTTCGCTAGGTTGTAGTTGCTGCCGTCGTTGGCAATGTAGGTAAAATGGCTCTGATGAGGAGGTGTCTGGAAACATCTGATGTCAGTTCAACCTTCCGTACATCAAAATTTTTCTTTGAATGTTCAATATTTACATGCTTTAGAATTTCTTTCTTAAATAAAAAATTATTTGATCGAAAGATTATATTAAAAACGAACTTAACCCAAACTAATTAAATAGCTTTGGATAAAAACCATACAGTTTGACTAAAATTCATAAGTCAATTGTTAAAACTCTAAAGGCACTTAGCTAAAAACATAAATGTATACTGTTCCAAAAACTTGGGCAAATTAAACATTAAAAAATCCCAATATTGAAAATATCGCTAGTAAAGCGTAGTATGCAGTTCTCCCTGAAATTCATGTTTGGAGTTTTGCATTTATTTCTACACGAAAAAATAACCGTGTAGAATTCTATACAGATTTTTTTTTTTTGCATACACACAAATTTATATATATTTTAATTTACAACACACATAAACACTAAAAATTAATTACAATGTACGAAAAATTAGAAATGTCAAAAATTCCGTGGCCAAAAAATTTTCTGAACATTAATTTTTGTTTCAGATGACGGAAAAATTCTCCACTTATTGTTATAACATGCCTGTAATAGACAATAAATGCCAAACTTCTATGTAATTTTCTTTTGGAACTGTGTACTAGTAAACGGAAATTAAAAAAAAAAAATTGCCAACCTGAATTTCAGTTTGTTTTTTTTACACATACTTCTTATGGCAGCCTGAATTTCAGGCTGAGCTGCATACTACGCTTAAGACAGAAATGAGAAAGCTTAAAATAGTTAAACATATAAAGAAAAGACAGTTACTGAACTTCCAAACCTTTATAAAAAGCTCATTAATAGGTACGACTCGCCGCGAGATGGCGACAAAATCTAATGATTGGGCTTACTAAAGTAAGTAGGATTTTCGCTAGGGTGTTGTTGCTGTCGTCGTTATCAGTGTAGGTAAAAAGGCTCTGTAGCCCGTTTCTATAACTTTCGTTACGCATTATAACGAACGATATAACGAATTTAGTGGTGTAACGAACAGCGGTGTTTCTATAAGTGTGGTGGTATTCATTTTCGTTAAAGTTTTCGTTATTATATGTTCAACAGAAAGTGTAGTGATATTTAGCGCAAAAACAAACATGAGTGAGGTAAGGTTGAAAAATTATACTATTGTCTGCAAATTCTAATTATTAAAACATATTATTTACAGAAGAAAGTACGTACTGGTAAAATTTCCAAAGGCCAAAAGCAAAAGCTTTTGGAAATTTTACATGGCCACAGAAATGTGGCTATGGGGCAGTTTGGTGGACCAAATAGCGGCAAATCGGCACAGGCTGTTTGGGAAACAGTGGCGGCAGAGCTTAATAATGGGTGATTTTATAAGAACTATCGGAAAGTAAAAAAAAAAAAACACATAAAATTCAGAAAAATGCATGAAATATTTATTTGGATCGATAGTTGGGTCGATATAATTTAATGTTTGAAGATTATTTCATGCAAATGTTGGCCGCGGCTGCGCCTCAAATGGTCCATCCGCTTAGTCCAATTTTGGCATACTCTTTCCAACATTTCGGCCGGTATCTCACGAATAATGTTGGCAGTGTTGGCTTCCAGTGCGTCAATCGAAGCGGGCTTGTCGCTATAGATATTAGCCTTAACATAGCCCCACAAAAAATAGTCTAGAGGCGTTAAATCGCACGATCTGGGCGGCCAATTGACTGGTCCCAAGCGTGAAATAAACTGTTCACCGAACTCGCCTCTCAATTGGTCCATTGTTTCGCGTGCTGTGTGGCATGTGGCACCGTCTTGTTGAAACCACATGTCATGCAAGTCAAGCTCTTCCATTTTGGGCAGAAACAAGTTTGTTATCATCGCACGGTAGCGCTCACCATTCACAGTAACGTTGTGATTCGCATCATCTTTGACGAAATACGGCCCAATGATGCCGCCAGCCCATAATCCGCACCAAACGGTTGTTTTTTGTGGATGCATTGGTAGCTCTTGCAATGCTTCTGGCTGCTCTTCACTCCAAATACGGCAGTTTTGCTTGTTCACGTATCCATTCAACCAGAAATGAGCCTCGTCGCTGAACACAATTCTTCGATAAAAAACTTTCTTAACAGAGCACGCATTTTGGTAATAAAATTCAATAATTTGCAAGCGTTGTTCGTTTGTAAGACGATTCATGATTAAATTATAGACCAAACTGAAAATGTTTGACAGTGACACAAGATACAAAACGTGCGTGAGCTGTCAAAACTAGTGTTGCCAAAAAGATAATAGCAAAAAAATCACTCGTTACATGCGGACCAGCATGTAAGACGAGTGACCAGTGGAAAAGGTTCGTTCATTTTTTTATTTATTTATATGAAGTTGTATTCAGCAAATGAAAAACAGTATATTTATATTATATATGTTATATATAGTGTGTATAATATACATATACACTGTATATGTTTGAATTCATCATAACCGTTATATATTTATTTTTACAGTGCTGGGCAGACAGGAAATCTACTGTCAAGAAGCAGCAAGCCGCGGTTAATAGATTCAACCAAGCCACTGGGAATCGTCCTGCCACCGAAAGTCCGCCGCTGGTCAACTAATATTGCTAGTGCGGCAGCTGCAAGCATAGTCACAAGCTTCAAAAAAATAAAATAAATAAACAATTCACATTTACATACTTACTTTATTTATCTATACTTACTTTTTTAAATGAATAATTAAGAAAATTAATACAATACAATATGTACAAGTAGAAATGAAGTAAACAAAACAACACAGCTGTTACACATAACGAACATTGTTTTGTTTCCACTGTTTCATACACTTTATAATAACTCGCCACGCTCGTAACGAAAGGTAAGTTTTCTGAGTTGTAGAAACACTTCGAAGCAAAATTTCGTTATGACCCATTCGTTATGAAAAAAAATAAACATCATTCGTTATCATAACGAAAAGTTATAGAAACGGGCTGCTGATGAGAAGACTGTGGTGGTCTCGAAACATCTGATGCCAGTTTAACCTTCCGTACATCCAAATTTTTCTTTGAATATTCAATATTTACATGCTTTGGCAAACTAATTAAATAACTTTGGACAAAAGTTGTTTTAAATATCAAAAATTAGCTATCCATACCGTACAGCAAAGGTTCTCACCGCTGGTTTGCCCGCTGACATTTTATGAACTTTCCTGCTTGTACGCCTACCGCCTATTATTTGGACTTCTTAATACGTTTAAATATATCTTTGAATTTGAGATAAAAAATTTTTTTTATTTTTAGATCCTCTTGTGGTAAAAGTTAAAATAATTAACACTGTAAAGCCAGATTTGGAGAAGATAAATTTTTAACACAAACACATATTGAACTGAAGCAACGTAACAGAAATATTTTTAGTCTTGACAAATACTTAAAAAACTCTTTGTAATAAAATAAATACAGTTCGAATAAATTCACCACGAAACACAATCGTCAAACAATAACGGCCATATGCATAACAAAAATTTGGCACGAACTTATCATAAGTGACAAAAATTAAACTGGGTCTTAGCGCGTTTATCATACAATTTGACTTTAAAAATCACTGTATTGTCCATTCGTGACTCAGGAGTATATTCAACGGTGATTTTATTACCAAATTATATGGAAAGAATTGTTAAGGTCCATTTCAATTTCGCCAATTATACTTACTTCTTGCTAAGTTTTTGTTATGCATTTGTTCCTAAGCTTTTAAAAAATAAGGGCTAGCTTTTGTAAATTAAAACTTTTTTTAAGCTTGTATGGAAAATTTTGTTTTGAAAAAAAATTTCGTTGTTTTTCATACAAATTTCATACAAAATCTGCATAAAAAATTATTTTTTAGTAAAATCTATAAAAAGTACATCCGCACAATAACATAAATGTGAAAATAAGGCCCAGTTACTATTCAAAAATTTCGGCAGTAAAAAGTACTGATGCAATAAGAAAACAGATTCGTTTGGGTAACCAAATTTGTCGCCAATCGAATTTTCTAGGTTGCACGCACTATCTTATAATTCCGTTGTGACCTCCAAATGCATTCGAGACAAAGAACTGAATATATCAGAAAAGCTATCGAAATAAAATATTATGATGAATAATATTAAAAACATTTTGAATTTTTTATAGTTTAGACTAGGGGTGCCCAAAAGTTCCTTATGGAAGAGCAAACACCAATACATTTAAAGAAAAACTAATTTTTATATAATATTTTTTGTTGTAAAAACCAATACATACAAAGAAAAGAGAAAATAATATTTCATACATTTATTCGTTGTTGCTTTGCACTTGCGTGTATACAGCCCCACTAAACTTGAGATTCGAAATAAAAGAAGGTTCGCTAAAACGAAGAATTTTCGAAACAAATTTGTTCGATAAATGCTCGTGAATCTAAAAAAACGAATGTTCGCAAATGCGAACTTTTGTCGATAATGTTGCGACAATAAGCTCAATTGCCAAATTTCATAAAATGTGAACGTTCGCAGCATCGAAATATGTCTCTATAAGAAGCGCAATTGCCAAATTTCATAAAATGTGAATGTTCGCAGCATTGAACTATTTTCGATAATTTGCCGAATGTGTAATTTACATTCATGTGCGCAATAATTAAAAAGAAAAAAATTTGCCACGATAGCGTAGTAGATGTGCTAATCTGTTAGCCTGGCGGTACCGTGTTCGAATCTGATTGACTGCAGCCTAAGTTACAATTTTAAATTAATAAATATTCCATTTACATTAAAATAGATAAATTAAAAATATAAAGATAACAATCTTGAAAAATTACTTTTTCCTACATTTTTGTGGTATCGATATTTCTTCGATATTGGTTCGCTATTGATTTGTCAGCGAAACATCGAAATCGAAAGATTTACTGCCACAAACTGAGCGACGAGTGGGGTCTAGCAGCTTTTTCTCTTTCCGACTTCGATAGCCGTTCTCGAGTGTTTTGTCCGAGAAATGTGTACGCAACCCCACTAAGCTTGAGATTCGAAATAAAAGAAGGTTCGCTAAAACGAAGAATTTTCGAAACATATTTGTTCGATATATGCTCGTGAATCTAAAAAATCTAATGTTCGCTAATGCGAGCTTTTGTCGATAATGTCGCGATAATAAGCGCAATTGCCAAATTTCATAAAATGTGAATGTTCGCAGCATCGAAATATGCCGCGATTTTAAACGCAATTGCCAAAATTCATAATATGTGAATGTTCGCAGCATCGAACTATTTTCAATAATTTCTCGAAGGTGTAATTTACATTCATGTGTGCAAATTACACCCAGTGGATGTGTGCTAATTTGTTAGCCTGGAGGTACCGTGTTCGAATCTAATTGAATGCAGCAAGCTAAAATTTAATATAAATAATTATTCCATTTACAATAAAACAGATAAATTAAAAACTAAAGATAACAATCTTGAAAAATTGTTTTTTCCTGCATTTTTGTGGTATCGATATTTTTTTCGATATTGGTTCGCTATTGATTTGTCAGCAAAACATCGAAATCGAAAGATTTGCTGCCACAAACTGAGCGACGGACGAGTGAGCTCTAGCAGCTCTTTCTCTTTCCGACTTCGATAGCCGTTCGCGAGTGTTTTGTCCGAGAAACGTGTGCGCAACATTCGAATGCGATATTATTTTCGAATGTTATGGTTTGCTGGGTATTTTACTTGTAGATTTGTAACTTGTAGTTTTGAGAAACGGGCCCCTGGTGCAGCTATAAGCTTCAAAAGACATGATTCTAAAAACTTGACTCCCTTAATATAATTAACATTTTCAGACAAATCTATTTGGTTTGTACCAAGGAAAAATTTTGACGGCATAGTAATGATTCAAAATGCTAATAAACATACCTTCACTACTTTTACTGCGGCATTTTAACTAGTCACTTTAACATGGCGATGTCATTGGAGGCAAGTACTTAACCACATTGGGTTACAAATAACAAGTTATAAATTTCAATATTTAGAAGGCATTGAATACACAAAACAAAATAAAAATGTAATGTGTCTGCTAAGCATTCAACTCATGCCATGTACAGTTATTGTGTTATTTTATGCCAAGCGTTTCGCTCACTAGGCTACTGCAGAACTATTTTGATACGGGCTTAAAACTTGTTTTCACAAACATGAGCACAATTAAAAAAATTTATTTTGCTTCCCCAGGGGTTGAACTGCTTATCGTCTATATGATAAGCAGATACACTACTACACTGTCAATAAGAGAATAAGTGGCTTCTTTAAAGTCAGCATTTAGATGACATGTATTTTAGATCTGACTTTTCGAATTTCCCAATGCAAAAGCTATACATACCGTGTGAAACATATGAAACATTGTCAGATGACATTTGTCATATGAAAAATTTTCAATTAGAGCGTATTCTATTTTCATCTGCCAAGACATATGACATCAGCTGTATTGAATTAGCAAAAGTGTGGTTTGGCTGAAAAAACATTAAAAAGCATAGAGCGCTTTTTATATTTATGAAAATTGTTTAAAAACTCAGCTGCTGTGAATATTCAGAGGTTATGTCAGATGTAATTGCACATGTACGTATGAAAGCAAAAATTTAAAACCGTCTGTAAATTGACAATTTTGACAAACATGCGAAGTTACATATGTTACACTTGACAAGCCATATGTAAAAAATATGTCGTCTACAGTCAGCATTACTAGTAAGTGCTTTTTCACACTATGCCTTTTTAGCTTGCCTTTTTTTAGCAATTTTCGTTTAAAACCCCTTAGAAAAGTCACGCACATTAACTTTACAGACTTTTTCTCCATGCTATTTTTGACGTGTTTAATGCTGAGATTACAAAAATGACAAAGAGAAATATCAAAAAACCCCACAAACTTCAATTCGTGCCTTTTTCTTAACCCGTTAGGAAAGCCTGCCTTTAAAGCCAAACAGAAAGGCACAATATAAATTGAGTGAAAGTAATTGATCAACTAATATCAAGGAATTCAGGCGGTATATAATTTGTGGTTGAGAAGTATGTTGTTTGATAATGACAACACATTTGCTGGGTAGCCCTTCTAGAGAAACTTAAGTTTTATGTCATGTTAAAATTATTTGAAAACTAACGAGAATTTAATATTTCTATAGACGCATTCAATGTCGAAAACTCTGAAATTGTACACTTTTGCACATAGTTAGAGTGACTCGGCATAGGATATCTTGTAATCCTTACGTAAAGATGTGCTCTGCCTTTTTAAGAGATTTGCTCTGCCTTTTTACGTAAAACACTACGTATAACAATTGTTCACTCAAGTAAATTTTCTGGGTTGTACATACAGCATATTAATATTTTTGAAATAAAACCAATTTATTTTTATATTTATATAATTTATTTTTGTTTATTTTTTCAGTCTTTGATTATTGATTACAAAAAAGTGTATTGGAAAGAATATGTAATAATATACATATCATTATTATTATCAAATAAATTATTTTTTGCTTAAAATTTTAACTACAGTCGCATTAAAGGAAAATTTTTGTTTTATATAATGTAAGGTAGGTGGATTATATACAGTCAGAGAAAATAGGATATATGGAAAAATTTAAAATTTTGTAAAATTAAAAAATCTTTCTAATTTCGAAATTTTTTCTTCTGATTATCGAAACTGACACTTAAACTCTTTAAAACAACAATAGCCATTTAGTGACGATTTATAAATAATTATAAATACTAAAAGCAAACAGGAACATTAAACACATGAATAAACTAAAATACAAAATTGTTAATTATAAGATACCTATATTTAATATTTTTTTATGATAAATTGTTATGAATATTTCTGTAATTGAAAGTAAACTTTTTGTTAATATTTTATTTACATATGCATATACTATGTATGTATATTTTTTGAAGATTCTTATTTCAAATAGGTAGGTACCGGTAGCATTTATATTCTTTTTCACTTGACCAAATATCAGCTTAATGTTTGAAGACTCCAAACCATTAACCATAGTACAGCTATGAATTTCCATAGGCCCAAAGGTAAGCTAAAATAATATACACGATTTTAGTGTTATTTAAGTTTCAAAAATATAATACAAGATACTTTAGAAACGGGTTTTGGATGAAAAATTAATAAAAACCTTAACCGTTTTATTTGCAAATGCTTGTTTTGTACATTTCTTTAGATTTTTTTGTGGTTATTAACCCTTCATCCTCCAGCATGCGATATTTTTATTTATAATAAACTATAAACAAATTAAAAAGAACAAATAATAAAAATTACACAAAACCAATCAAGCCAAATTAAACATGCATAAAAGATTTAAAAAAATAAATTTTGATCAAAATTTCAACGAATTATTGTACATATATAAAATTACGAAGTTCCACAGATCATTGCTTATGTAAGTACTCATGTCTGGTTCTATATTTAACAGAATTAACGCACGACTTATAGAATTTAAATAAGAAATAAGTAAAAAACCTTCGATAAAGAATCAATTAATGTATATATAAGCTCTGTTCTCTTTTTATATTAGAGCGAAATTTTTACACTTGCAAAATAATTTCGTAATTTATATAAATATTTTATATACAAAAGTATTTGAATAAACCGTAACATAGCGTCTACAACTAACATACATAACTTCAAATGCTATAATAATTATTATGAGAGCGTTGTTACAATATGTCTTATCACAACAATCTTATGATATGAAATGCCAAAACTTTTGAAAATGTATTTGTGTTTATTAAAATAAACTAAAATCATTATTTTTTAGAATATTTCTGTGAACTTGTGTATTTAAAATTGTTTAATTGAGTTTTCAATTAAAATTTTTATGAAAAATCCAAAATAAAACATTTAATTGTGCAAAAATAGTGCATGGTAACCCAAAGAGCATTTGAAGCAAATGAAATCTTATAACACAATTAAAAACACGTTGTCATGTTGTATGACATGAAGAGAAATATAGAGATTTTAGTTTTCTTCTCCTGCGGACGTTCTTTCCCATGTTATATCAAAGTCAATCGCAGTTGTAGACACTATGTAATAATTGTTAACATAATCAATTTTTTATTTTAAATAAGTGAAATAATTAAAAAAAAGAAAAAAAAAATAAATGAACGGGTTCAAAATTATATAGTGTATAATGATTTCTTAATCTCTTGTTTCTTTGAATGCTTCTTTAATGTCATCGTAAATTCCAATAAACTTTGCTAAATAATCACAATACGAATATTGCATTAAGTACCCCGAAAAAGGAAATAAATCATAGGTACTACTGACACTAGTTACATTGAAATATTTTTAGGAGTAAGCACAACAAAACAAGTTTTAGCCTATATAAAATAAGTAGAAAATGGGTTGGTTGTGCAGCGCATTTTTTAAAGACAGAAGAATGTATGCGCGTATCCCAGCTGAGACATAATTTTTTTATTGACATTTATTAATATTCCAAGGAACAATCGAAAAATTAACATGAACTCTGTTCTGCTGTGTACGCTGAAAAATTAAGTTCATGTTAATTTTTCCCTTGTTCTTTGGAATATTAATCATATCCAATTCTTTCTGAATGCAATGGTGCGAACCTTAGCCTAATAATCAATTTGGAATATTTATGATTTTTATATCGCTTTGACTCTCTTACGAAGCCCATACTGTATAGAACATACCGAACTTTTGATTACATAAGAGGCAGCAGCAACAGTAGCAGATGTTATGTTTTCTGTCGTATATATATATATATATATATATATATATATATATATATATATATATATATATATATATATATATATATATATATATATATATGTATATATATATATATATATATATATATATATATATATATATATATATATATATATATATATATATATATATATATATATATATATATATATATATATATATATATATATATATATATATATATATATATATATATATATATATATATATATATATATATATATATATATATATATGTATATATCTATATATATATATATATATATATATATATATATATATATATATATATATATATATATATATATATATATATATATATATATATATATATATATATATATATATATATATATATATATATATATATATATATATATATATATATATATATATATATATATATATATATATATATATATATATATATATATATATATATATATATATATATATATATATATATGTATTGATATAGTGCTGAAAGGCCTCAACTGATCTGTAGCTCATAAAAAATTTCCGACGAAAATTCAGCAGATTCTTTCACATATTCTCCGTTGAATCTGAACTGAAAACAAAATTTTTAAGACAAAGTCTGCTTATATTTTTCGAAGCTATTAAACTCAAGTTATCGTACATAATTTGTTCACAAAATTAATTTTTAAACGTTCTACATTTAAAAAACATCAAAAACATTAATTTGCAGGAACCAATATATACATCATGTAAATGAAGCAAGAGGAGTATGTATTTAACTTCATCATGATTGTTTGTTTTAAATAAAAATAAAATTTAACTGAGAAAAGATTTTTATGGAAAATATCAGATTTTTATTCTGCATTTTGAATATTTTCCAAAAAAAAAATTATTTTAGTCTTAAATGGTTCTTTAACGGGGATATTATTTGAAAGTCACTAACGTGGACCCACCTTTTCCTATACGGGCAGAAAGCTATCAGGGAACTGCCAACGGCTATTAGCAAAACATATTGACTAAAATCACCATAATAAAACCAATACTGACATACGCTGCTCTGGTGTGGTGGCCAAAACTGAACACGTCACAGCTAGAGCTCTGCTCAACAAGGTTTTCCACCTAATACGTATTTCGACCACCGAGGCAAAGAAAACCTGGCCAACATAGGCCATGGATGCTACATTTGAACATTCCCGCTTTTCATATAATAGTGACGGAGGGGGCCCGTAGGAGTGCACTTTGGCTTCCAGATATCTCCATCATGAAATGTTCTAATTACTGCAAGAAGCAATTACTGCAAGAAGCCAATGGTTGAAACACACTCCATGCAACGCAGATGCTGGCCAGATTTGGTTCACTGAACACAAAAATAGATATATAACTGCAGGAATATCCAGCCCTAATTTTCGAAGGGATAAATACCCTGCGATTTTTCAAGCGGAAGTCTACGCCATCCTCATTTGTGCTACATAATGTTTGCGGAGAAAGTTAAAGGATATTCGAATTTATTTGATGTCAGATAACCAGGCATCACTAATCTCTCATGACATAATGTCGGAAGTTATCAAGAATGGTGTTACATCTCTAAATGAACTTGGTTCTCAAAATAGACCGACATTATACTGGATCTAGGCTTGCCAGATCGACTTGAATGATCTTAATTGTCAAGATTTTTTAGGTGTTGTCAAGTTACAAGCTCATATATAATTTGTCAAGCTGAAATTATATGTTTGATTTAATAATACTTATACATACCAAAAAAGAAAAACAACAAATTTTACAAAAAAAATATCTCAGTTAAATTAATATTTTGTGTGCAGTCTCTTGTTTTTCATAACCATTATGAGTCTCTTGGGAATGGATGCGAATAATTTTTATTTTTATATGACCTCTTTTGGTTAAGACTTACGGGAAACAATGTCTTTTTTGTTGAGATAATACAATAAATTGTTCCTAGTGTTGCCATAACATGGCGCATATTGCATATGTAGCAGCGACGCTGTTACTTTGTGGGGTTGTGTTTAGGATTATTATCCGTTATTCAGATTGTTGATGCCCTTACTTTCTTACTACTTACAGCCATAGAGGCAAGTTTTGAAGCACTTAAGAAGGAGTTAGATTTCAGTTTTCTTAAAGAAATCATTCTTCTGCTTCAGAAAATGTTTTGTTTTTGGCCTATTTGGCTTTGTTTTACACATTTTAATGAGTCAAGTTCTCTTTTGAAAATCAAGCCGATTTTAATCAAATGTCAAGGGTAGTGTACTATTTTAATCTGGCAACCATAACTGGATTCCTTCCTGCCCATGAAGACCAAGCTGGAAACGAGCGTGCTGACTGTTTAACCAACATAAGCTTATAGGACCAGAACCCTTATATAATATCTGATGGAGTTTGCACGTCATTGGAAATTTATTTACGTTTTATAAAAGCAAAACGCTTCATTACGTTATGCCAAAACATATATCAAAAGTTAATGCTGCTGGAACCTACTAACGACGTGGTTTACCGGACATTATGGTCTCAGACGACTCCAATTTATTATTGGTAACTCTGAGGCCAAACTGTGCAGACTCAGTGAAACGCAAGAGACAGCGAACGACTTGTTCTCTGCTATTGTAAGGCTTTAATGCATCAGTGAAGTTTCGAGGAGGAATCACAAAGACTCCAAATGAAGCATGTATGTACATAATCTGTCAACGAGAAGAATAATTAGCTTTATGTGTAGCCTTAATTCGCGTAGGTGCTTATGTGCTATAAATATTAATAATAATATGACAGCACTTATAGTAGCAAAGCAAGTATTATGACCAGCTCTGATCATAATGAATTGCGTGAACTAAACAAACATTAACTTGTTGGTTTGGAAAGATTGCAGATATTTTTCATTGATTACGGTATTTTTGATTTATTATATATAATTTAATTTAGTACCCAAGCTTTACATCCGAAATAGAACTAATATCCTCATTTTACGGAATTCCAACGAAAAACAAACTTTTTGTTATTTATGTTTTATACATTTCCTAATAAATAATCCCTTTCAAAATTATTTATTAGTAATTTTTTTATTCAATTTTTTCATAAGATTTTTTCTTAGAAAACTTTTTTTTATTTTATTTTTTTACAAGATACAATTAAAATCTTCTGATTAATCTGATTTTTTTATTTCCATATATTTTATACTTTATAGTGTTTCTTTCCTAAAAATCTAATAATTTACATACAAAAATAGGAAATTGTGTTTTTGAGAAAAGGTCGTCCGTCGTTGGTTTTTATATAGTATTTTTTGATTTCTTTTAGTTTGCAATTGCATCTTTTTTAAAAACTAATGAAATTAAATAAATTTTTAAATTAATAACTTAACATAAACATTAAAATTAATTTATAATTCTATATTTTATTTTTAATATTTGCATTGTTAATTATTATTGTTTATTTATAATTATTTTTTATTTAAATTATTTAAGTAATGTTTTCGTTATTACACTGCTGAGAACAGGAAAGCTAAATTATAAAAAATAAAAAAAATATGGAAACAAACTATTATATGTATATAAAAAATAACTAAAAAAACACAAAGATTATAGGAAGCTATTAACAATTTCAATAAAATTAGTGCAATTTTCTTCGAAGGACTTAACTTTTTTTACGTGTGTGTATTTATATCGTATTTTTTAATTTGTTAAAAATTACTACTTATGAGAGGCAGCGAGGTTCTTTTTTTTGTTTTTCTAATCAAATAAAAACAAACTTAACATGTTGTTTATAAAAATGGTTTATATCATATTTACAATGAAATTTATGGCATTCTATGTCATATTATAGTAGTTTTCCTATGATATAAATATTATATTATATTGCTTAGATTTCTTAAAAAAAAATACTTTGCAAGCTGTTTTTGAAGTCTTATGTTTGTGTAGAGAAAATTGAAAGATATTTGAATTGTTTCTTAGAGGGACTTTTGGAGATTATAATTATTGGGAAGTATTAGGAATCAAGTTAAGGAGTTCATGTTTGTAGGTTAAAACTATTGGACGTTAAAATTCGAGTCGTGTTATATATTTATTTAAATTGAAATCCTTAAAACCATATAAATCAGTAAAAAAATAATACATTTTATGTATTCATTGTTACATACATAAGTTTTATTCACTATTTCGGTATCAGCCATAATTGTTGATGCAAGTTTACTTCTACAGAAGTTGGTCAAATTCAAAGAAGAGTTTCTGACAAATGAAAAAAGCTATGCAATTAAAATTGTTTGAGTCAAATGATGTTAGTTGCTTAAGCTTTCATTTTCATTATTCAGCAATAAAGAACAAAAAGATTTTGTACCCACAATTCCGAATATAGACAAATTGCAGTATTATTAGGAGTTTGTATATATCTGGCAGCAATATTTTTCGAAACTCGTTTTTGACGAAAATCGATTAACGTACGTATATTTTGTCATTAAATTTTTAAATGTTAAAATTTTTTTGTTGGTTACGATAAAATTTTCTTTTTGAAGTAATACATAGCGAGTGGCAAAAGCTACAAGGATAATAATGACAGAGTTAACTAACAGTTTGCTATAGACAATATTTAGTGGTTTAAAAATATTTTTATTAGATTATCTGATTTTTTATGACAGCGAAAACATATTAAACCACACAAACAAGCGTTGTCTTATATGAAATTTATTAAAACTATTGTCATTAATATGTCAGTCAAAGAAAATCCTCTGTGGTCAATATGAAAGCTATACTTCGATTTAAAGTAAAGATAATTAAAATATAATTCTCCTCTAAAGTTAGCTTTTTGATGGTTATGATAAAAATATAGGCAGCAAGTCATTACGCTATAGCTTCCAGGAAAATCGAATTAAATAAATTAAACTTTACCGAGTGGTACCCAACTTAAACACTTATTCCTCATAGCCGCAAATATAATCAACACCATAAAAACAATGTTAAATTAAATTGTTCACTATCTTATTTAACTTATCTAAGGCATCAAAACAGTTCGTGAGAGTGTTGATGAGAGTCCAAAAACATCAATTCGGCATAGTAGACTAGGCATTTTGAAGAGCCTCTTAGCAAAGATATCCATTGCTTAAATTATTGAAAAACTGACCACGCGCAGCCAAGAATCTAACCATTGAATCTAACCTTAAAAACGGGATACTAAGCTTTCTAGGTGATTTATTTCCAGCGGTGACACTAATTTTCATTTTGGTAGCTCTGTTAATCGTTATTGTAGCATTTGGAGTTCAGAATATATGTATCTATCGTATACGAGTGACTGTTGACAAGCAATTGCATTTTAGACTAGATGTTTCTACGACACCTTCTTCCTGGAACAGCAATGATCCAATAGTTGCTGCTTTAATTACTTTCTGGTCGTCAACTTTTGGTGATCGGGTCATGGAATTTATTGCCATGGGAGATGTTGTCTTTTTTAAATTACTTAAAATTTACCCAACAATCAGACCTTTGAAGTTATAAATTATCGGCCTTATTAAAAAAAAATAATTTTATATTTATTAAGAGCTTATTTGACAACTTTCTATACAATACTTGTCAAATAAACCTTTAATAAACATAATAACACAAATTTTATAAATAAGACAATATATATTTTACAAAAATTAAAATCCTTATCAAAAGTTTTTCTCTTATTTTTAAAATATCTGTTTACATATAGTCTCAATTAGTTTGTTTAATTTCATCAGATCATGAAATAAATCACCTTAATGAAACTATACAAACTTTCGATTTTTTGCATCAAACTAGATTTAATTGCAGCATCTTTTTTAGGATTAAAGCCCAAAAATTCTAAAAAAAACCCACTATTGCACCAATAAAGTGAGTGATAAAATAAATCCTTCTATTTCGTTGTAGGGACAGACGCAATATGTAATGTTTATGTACTCCGTGTTGTCAGATCTTGTAGATTTTTTTTAGTTCAATTGAAACTTGTTAACACTTGTTTGTTGGAAGGAATGAAATTTTGTAACTTGGAATTCAATTTGCAGATAAATAACAAAATAAATAGATGGCATTTGTTACGTTTTTGTAAAGAGAAAATTACATTTACAATATACAACCGCGCAAACATGCTATTATACGCAAATTATCGGTGCATTATGATCCATAAATAGACCACACACTTTTTCATATATACATATTTTCAAGTAATTTTGGTGCCGAAATGTATCTCAATTCTTTACTTACGGAATTTCGAGAGCTTATGCCAAATTCCAGCAAACACACACAAGAGATAATCACCCACAATAATATTGGATTTCTTTTTTAACTTCACACCTTTGATGTAATGTGTTTTGAGCGTTTTGTTTATTTATTTTTTGTTATTACAGAAACTGCTTGAATGAATTTATTTTGATCGATGACTGCCGTTATGATTTTACGAATATTAACACCAATTCCATTCAACTGATTTGAAATGATACGCCTCAAGGATCCGTGGGCTGTTTTTATAAGGATATGGGCATCAAGGGTTAAGTTTGTTAATTTTAAAATGTGGATGCAGTATGAGGATATGTAAATTTTTGTTAATTATTTGGGTGTATTTTCATATATTGAATGCATGGGTATGTGTGTGTTGAATGTATTTTTATGAAAATCTTGCGAAATTTAGACATGTTTCTTTAATGATAATTGTATGTGTATATGTAATAAATATATAATATTATATGTATGTTTTTAACATATAAATGTTATGGCTTTTTACAAATATTGCGTTTGTATTAAATAATTTTCGTTTTCTTAAATGCCTTATTCAACAAATTAATGATTGATTAATTATTATTGCTTGTCATATTTTCATTTTTAATTAACACTTTGTACATTGATTTCTTCTATATTTCTTCTCTAAACAATAATAAATATTGTATGATTTTTTAGAAAGTTTGAAAATTTTGCACATCCACTTTGAGAATTATTTATAATTTGCTGTTTTTTTTAATCAACCCAAAAATGCATTTAATGACGACGTGTTTTCGGAATTTTATCACTGCATCCATTCCATATGCTGCACACAACAGGCGTGATATGTTCTAACAGTGTTTGATAAACTATTTTTGGCACGAATGACAAGAAAGCACGTAGTACAAACATGGTTGATTGATATCATAAAATATCATTTGCAACAGCTGTTCGACATAAGCAGTGTTAATTCATTATAGCTGCTCTGCTTGCACTTCAGTGATGTAATTCCGAAAATCTCGTTTGAAAACCAGATATTAAAAAATACATAAAAATAATTTATTACCAAAACAAAAATTACTTAAATTTGGAAGTTATTTAGTTATTGATTAAAAAAATTAAACAAATAAAAAAAAGAAAAAATTTAGGAAATAGAACCAATAGAACTCAAAGCCAAAAATTAAAAAAAAATTAAATTTTGAAAAGACATAGTGGACATTTTCTAGCCGCCTGCATTACAGGTTTATTTTTACATAAATAAATTACATTCAAAAATAATGGATTAGAAAATTAAAAAAATATATATTTATTAAGTTATAAAAAAAATAACTAAATATTATGAGGAAATTTTAGCTTTTGCTTTTTTAAATTCAAGTCATAAAAAAAGTTTTAAAAAATAAAAATATGTTATACAAACAAAACTCACGAGTCTAGCTGATCATAATAGAAGAAGTCGTCTGCTCCCGCCGTTAGAGGCGTTTGTGATGACTCCGCAGCCGCATAGGGAATATGGCTACTACTTGGCACATTAAATGAATCATCTTCATAGCTGGCATCTTCGTTCATTTCGTCGGTATTCTCCATATCGTTATCATCGTCGTCAGGATCTTCGGCGGCCGAAGTATCTTCCGATGATTGCTCCATATATTCTTCCATGGAATTAGAATATCTTACATTGCGTTGTTCTCTGTCACCACGATCACTTGTAGTTTCAGCATGCGGATCGTAGTTATCGAAGAGTGTAGTACTGGGTAATAAAGATGTGGTTTCCCAAGATTTTTGCTTAAATATTGACAAGGATGAGGTTTGGGTGGAGGTAGATTCGATGGCAGCTATTTTTTCGGTTGTTGTACTGGAGCCTTTTTTATTGTTTCTCCTATTATTGTTGTTGGAGTTATTGCCACCGCCTCTTTTAGAATTTTTTTGTTTTTTCTTTGAACCACCGTTATTATTACCGTTATTGGAATTGGTTTTAGACGCATGTTTTCCGGAACCACCGGCACCTATTCCTCGGTTCACATTTAATTTTTTACTTCGGCGATTATTAGGTCCAAAACCATCGGTACCTAAACCGTTTTTACCATGTCCCCTTCTATTGTTGCCCTGTTGTTTTTTAGAGCCTCCTTTTTTAGTGCACATTGGTGGCAGCACTATATTCGTCACCCCCGCTTGCTGTTGTTGGAGCAGTAAGTCCCGACATTTTTGCTGTCGTATGGGACCAAGCTGATTGCCACGTTTCGTAAAGGACGTGGGTCGGTTAAGAGGTGTAGTGCAATTGTGTTGCTCTTCATTTTCAAAGCGTCGGCATTTTCGTTTCTTCCCCGCTTTTTTGCCGCCTCTGTGACTACTGGTTTGTAATGCTGTACTGTTGCTACTCGTCGTTGTTGAACTTTCACTGTGGCTATTGCTACTACTAGTGTGCTTACTATTACTACTGCTATTGCTAATATGGCCATTATTTTGATTAATGTTAATACTACTCGGGCTACTACTATCTCTATTTGTTTCTAGTTTACTATTGCTATTACTACTGCTACTACTTCGACTATTAGAACTTAAATTAGTTTTATCATTGGCAACAGGAACGTTGTTCAAAACTTGGCCATTACCTAAACTATTATCTTTATCTAAGTTTCTACTTAAACTATTTTTACTATTACTATTATTATTACTGTTGTTTGCATTGCACTTGGGACGTGCTTTAAAGTTTTTACTATCGATCAATTCGATCAATGGTTTGCCAGTATCACAGAGTTGTCGTATGCCATGTTTAACACGATTTGCACCGAAATTTTTCGCAATCAGCTGTTCTACACGCTCCTGCGGCACCGTTTCGGGTATAGCATTCGTATAAGTTGCTAATTTTCCCAACGAACGGCTGGGTGGTATTTGTAGTTTACGCGGTTCGCCATGCCGATTTAACGCCAAGTAGTATTTGCGCCGCGTATTAGAATTATAAGTAGATGAGTAGGTATTGTAGTTGTGCTGTTCCATGCTCTCATTGAAGACACAATCGTCAGTAAATTCTTTCTGCAACGAGAAGCTATAGTAAGTTATTTGGTTATTTTTTAATGTTTTTATGTTAATTGTTAAAGTTAAATACGCTTTCTATAACTATGCTTGCTCCTTTTTTTACTTTAAAACGTTAGTAATTTTTTACGCGTATATATACATATTTGTGTGTACATTTCTATGTAAAAATTAAAATCAAAAGCTTATTTAAATGAGTATGTTGTAAAATTCCTTTTGACTTTTGAAAGTGTACATTTCTATGTATAAACTATAATCACAAACTTATTTAAATGAGTATGTTGTAAACTTCCTTTTGACTAAAACGGTCTTTTGTCTTAATCGTATAATACGAGACTTTGCTTATGGCAAATAACTTATGAATTTAATTGGGGTTACTAAAAGTTGGCAATGTTTCCAAGTTGTCTGTTTAATATGAACTGCAAGCTGCAGCATTGCCAAGCCCAAAAGAAAATTCCGCTTGTGTATTATTTAGAGTCCGACCGAAACCAGTTTTTTGAGGCCGAATCCGAACCGAACCTAATATTCGGCAAAAAGGCCGAATATTCGACCGAATCCGAAACTCGCCTAAACTTTTTTAGCATTAACTGATATTGACATTTTAAAAATTTAACAGAACTTAAGTCACAATGTGATTAAAAGTTAACGTGGTATTTAACGGCAAATTGGGCATAAAAAACTTTCCGTTAAAGTATACGTTAACTTTTAACTGTACACTGTGAAAAAGGGCGTAAGGGTATTTCTATATACATACAGTGTCAATAAAAATAATTGTGGAAATGTGATATATCTCATTCCATCGAGCAAATGTAAAACTTAAACATTAATGAGCATATGACTAATAAAAACTTGGCATGAAATTAGCTTAAATGATGACGTTACAAGAGCACCAATCAAAAAGTTGAGTCGGAATAATTAAAAATATATAAATTGGAATATTTACTTATTTTTGACACCAAATTTATACGAATTCATTCATTTCTACTAAAGTGAAGCTATTTTGTTTACGCCCGCGTTTCATCGATGATATACACAATATTTCTCGACGGTATTGGGTTTATCGTGAAGATTGAAAATGAGCTTTTTTCATATTTTGAAATTATTTAAAAAATCTGTTTTAAAAAACATATAATCAACTTCAGTGCAAATTTGCAGAAGTAAATTAGATTGCGAAAATCAATTTATTATAACATAAAATAGATTTTCGATTGGAATCGAAATCGGTTTACCATTCCCTTAATGCTACTTATTTTGGCAACAAACAGTTGAATACATTATGTTACTATGTATGTATATCTTTTGGTTGCGCTTTATAAAACTAAGTAAAATTTTCATTCAGTTTGGAAAGATATGGGATGGGAAAAAACAGATTCATGGCGGTGACATATTTCAAATTTGGAAAATACTAGTTTTTCAATTAACTTCCTTACTTATACAGAAGAAAAAGTTTCGGTTTCGATATTCGGCCAAAAAGTTGGCCTTAACCGAATATCAGCCGAAACCACAATTTTGGCCGAATGCGAAACCAAATATTCGGTCGGACTCTAGTATTATTTTACAACATTCCTTTTTAAATTCGATAGTCAATTAGATTTCTAAGAACATTGGTTAATATATCATTTTATTTTTCTTATAACAAAATTATTCAATATAAGAAATTATCTCTATATGAAAATTTCTTCACAATTCTTTATTTTCGCACCAAAATTTAACATTTCCATTCGGTTGCATCAAAAAGTAGCATTTATTTTTTTATTTAGGTCCTAGCGCCCATTAGCGCCAATTGATATTATACATAAATTTTGGTTTATGTAAAGCAATTCATTCCCTTTAATTGCGAATGGCAAATATATTATGTTACCGACGAGTTGATCCAAAAACAAGCCCTGTGTATAAAATGTTATGAATGAAAAACCACTACAAAGAGGCAAAAAAAGGGAAGCCAGAAACCGCCAACTGAAGGAAGTAAAAAAACGGCTTCTTTATATCTATCTAACCGAAAATCAAGAAAAAGAAAAATTACTTTGACTTGTGCGGTTTCTTTCTAAACTAAATTATTTTAAACTTAACTATTTTAAAATATGTAAGTCATTTTTCAATACAATTAGATTGGAGTAAAGATGTCTTGACCTCAGTGATAGAAAATTCAGTATATTGTACTATTTTCAGTACTTTTTTCATTTTTAAAATATCGCAGTACCCCCACGCCATAAAAGTACTTTTGCCAATCCGTAACGTTAAAAAATATTGACCAAAATTATAATAAAATCAAATACTTTTACAGAACTACCAAAAAATTTTCTCTGGCTTATTAATTTTTATATTGAACCTAAATAAAATTGAAAGCAGTTTATTTAACTTTTTGGTAGTTTATACTTTCTTAAAACCAATTTAGTTGGACCTGTTCTGTGTCTTACTCGAAATGAAAATATGTATTAAAAGTTTTCAGGGAATTGTTGTTACACAAAATATTTACAACAAAATTTCTTACGTAATCCTCGGAATTTTCATTTCTAGTGCAATAAAGAATAAAATTCTACGAAAAATAAATAGTGCTACGATCAAAAGGTGCTTCACAAAACCGCGGAAGTACTAATAAATATGGTATACGGATGACCTTGCAGGCCATCTCTGGAACTTACCGCTAAGCTCAACCCTAAGAGTCGAAAATTTATAAATTTTCTATGACTTCAAGTTTTTGACTTCATAAATAGAGTTTTTGTAGAAATGTAGAGTTGTACAAAGTTCTTTGAGAATCAGCTGATCACATTTTGAATTTCAGCCGCATTAGAAATGAATCCTGAAAATCGATTTAACAAGAACTTTTGGAGTTTATTCGAACTTTGTCGTCATCGATATCTCTCGAACGAGTCCATCGCTTTTCATAAAATTTGCAGCAGTCGATTTTTTTTTTTAGTTTAAGAGCTAATTGAATTCGATCGACTTACAATTTATTTGCAAAAAAAAATTTTTTTTATAACTTTTTTTCGAAAAATTTTAAAATCCAGTTAACAGAAATCTAACATAGCGTCTTCACGAGCCATTGATTTGTCTTGACAAAAGTCAAAGACGATATGAAAAAATAGCGCTAACATTTTTCTAATGTTTTTATGTATGAAGTTTGACAAATGTTAGAACAAAATTAAGTCTCGTGATGACGGGGTGTAAGTAAGATCATTGTATATATTTATAATGCCGTAAATCTGGTTCCAATCGGTTAAGCTATTCTTAAGTTATGAGAGGTTTGCATACATACACACCCACATACTTACATACGGATATCATCATAAAAGTAGTCAGAATCGATTCCCATGACCTCAAAACTTTAAGATCTGATGAAAACTCGATTTTTGAAAATTGTTGTGAAATCACTGACTTACTGTTATTGATAGCGGGAAGATGAATGTATATTCAAATGTCAAGAATGGTTCTTTTGTATGATAATTAAGAATACCTAAAATAATTTTTAAATTCTTAAAAAAGTACCATTAAGGTGAAAAAAGTACTTTTTAAGTTGAAGTTCAGTACCATATCGAAACCTGTATTTTCCATCACTGGTTTACCTAGTCTTGTTATTTGTTTTTTAATTACAAATTTGGATACATAAAGACTAACTACCGTTTTCTACAAAAATTATTGGGGTTTAAAATGTACGTTGACACATAATTTAATAAAAATGTTTATTAAAGTACACTTCGAATCAAAATAATTTATTTTTAGAATACAACATTATGTGTTACTGCAAAATAGTAAATCGTTTTAAGTTTAACAAATGTCTTGACAGAACTATTATAATTAAGGCAGTAGCTCTGCATGCGACGGAATACATTTTAGAGAAAGAAAAGAGGAACCAACAATTTTACGATTAGTGGGCATTTAGCCAACTGTAAAGTGCATTTTTGTTTGCATGAAAAATTATTTTTAAATCAAATTATTTTATAATTGATTTAAAAACAAAAAGAGTTACTAAAATAAATTAAATTTTTTTTACAATTGACATACTTTTTCCCATGAGTTAGTTTAATGACGAAAAAAGCCATAAACTAGCTGCAATTAAAAAGCAATATTAGGAAAATAAAAGTTAATGACATATTTTGCAAAGTTTTTAAATATTTATATATATTCTTTTACTTTGTTTATTACTTTAACACAAAACTGTCAGAGACCTCACAAATTAATCAGAAAAAAAACAAAAACATAAAAATCGTATGGCAAAAAACAGAGAACAGAACACAAAAATGTCGTAACACATTTGTTTTGTTTTACGATGACATTTTCATAAATACATATTTCTAAACCAATATTTTGGAGTTTTAATTATTGTGATGCTATTAAGCTGCCTTCTAATTTGATAGTGCAAATGAAAATTTAAGCCATAATTTTTGCATTATATCTCAGCAGCAAAACTAAAAAGGCCTTCTCAATTGATGTCTCCTTGAAGGCCTACCTACACTACTTACACAAGAAGCCTACTTATACCTTCTTTTAGTAGGCTTTGACTATGCCTAAGAAAAGAAATGCATTCCAATAGAAGGGAGGAGGAAGAAGTATTCTTTTTTTAGATATTTCGTTTTGTTCATCAAAAAATGTACTTTAGAAATAAAAATTTTCGTATTTTTTATTCGCAAGTAATCCATATATTATATAAAAATGAGGTGTGTGTTTGTTTGCAGATTTTTGTTGGGGCATCACGCCTAATCGGCTGAACTGATTTAAATGAAATTTGGTATACAGATAGATATTTGGCTCACAATTAATATAGGCTGTATTTGTTCGGTTCTCAGACATAGCTCTGTAATTTGCCAACCAATCTTTAAAATTTTTTTATTTGAAATGGTTGCTTGTGGCTTAGTCCTATAATTTTTTTTTCGATAATCGGTGGGGAAATTTGCTTCACCCCGTTAAATCTGTAATTTTTGAACCGATTTTCAAAAAAAAAATTTTTTGTTTAAAAGGGTTTGTCTAAAGTTTAGTCCCATAATTTTGTTTTTCGAAAATCGATAGGGAAATTTGCTCCCCCAATGATTAACGCCGTCATATGTGAACTGATTTAATTTTTTTTGTTTGATAGGGTTTTCCTGCTGCTTTATTCTGTAATGTTTTTTCCAAAAAGGGAGAGGGGGATAGGGATGGGAGAAGTTTGTTCTCCCATGCATAACTCTGTCATTTGTCAACCGATTTTTAAAATTCTTTTTTGGTTTGAAAGGGTTTGCTTGCGGCTTAGTCCCATAGAAAATTTGCTCGCCCCTTATGCTTAACTCTGTCATTTTTGAGCCCATTTTCAAAATTATTTTTTTTTAAGTTTTACTTGAGTGGAAAGTGGCCGGAAAACTTAGTAGCCCGATATATTGATTATCGCAAAACTATGCTATTTCTTGACCGATTTCAAAATTTTTTATTTGAAAGAACATGAAAGGTTTGGTACTATAAAAAATCGCGGACGAAGACACAATTAGTTGAACGACACGCTATTTACCTAATGCATCATACCGTTCGTGTTGTAGTCTGTTCAATGGGATCTTTGTATTGAAATCGGTTTTTGGCAGAGTTTTTTCGTCCATACTGCTATACCAGATAGATGAAAAATAACGCATTAAGGACTTCTCCTCAAAACGTTTAAAATCCGTGCAACAGAAATTTACGTACAAGAGACAGCATACATGCTGCTATTATACTGTTTATGCTGGAGTTAATTAACTTATATTTATATTAATGCTCAGTTCATTCCTAATAAATATGTACATACAGAAACTTTAGCCTCATAAGTATAAAAAACTACGTTGGATGAAAGGAAATAACTCCAAATAAAAAATTAACTAAAAATACAGCAGCCGCTACAAGAACACCGAGATTAAACAAAATTTACTTCCATTTGCTTTTTGAAACGCTTCAAAATGGCATTTTTAGAAGGTCTTTAGTCAGGCCTTCCAGAAGAAGCGATATGAAGGCCTTCCCCGCAATGGCAACGTGTGTCATGAAGATATGAAGATGGAATGGAGCGTGAAGTACTTCTCCTTCCAAAAGCAGGTGTTAAGATGCCTTTTGTAAGGCCTCCATACTGCTTCGTTTTACCACTGGGATGTATTTGATTCTGCATACATACATATCGAGCTTTTGTTGCAAGAGAGTACTAACCCAAAAAACTTGTTTTACAGAACACGGTTTTAAAGTTTTAACTTTACTAACAATTTAAATGAAAAATAACATATAATTGTGCTCTCAAGGAGTCGGTATTCAAGATATTTGTATGAAATTTTTTCGCAATGGCGGTATTCAGTGTTTAGTGCAAATGGTCTGGCGAAGGAGCAAATGGGAAAAAAGTCGTAGCTTTTTTATGAAATCTAATGGCAACTCTGTGCATTTTGCTGTTGGATTTTATAAAAAGATATGTTGCATTTGGTCTTTCGCAACCATTTGCACCAAATACTGAATATCGCCAATATAAATTAAAATATGGCGATTAATTCTATATAATTACAAAAAAAACGTATATTTTGAGATATGACTCTCTCGCAGCAAAGGCTCGATATGTACGTGTACGTATAGACATATTTATATGTATGCATTTGTTTTTTATTCTTTTTAGCCGCATGTGACATGCGACGACAGAATTGGTTCATTCATTCATACAAGTCTATATTTATTTCCCTTTATACAATAAAGTCACACATACAAAAATTTGTCGGTCTAATGAGTAACTAAAATTAATTTATTTTTTATTGTTAAACAATTTTAATTTGTTTTTCTACAATTAAACTGAACAACAAGCAAAAGTATAAATTAAAAAGAAAATTAGAAACTGACGAACCAAAGAAGTGTTGGCCATTTTATGATCTCAGTGACATTTAGATTTCAATTTTGAATGGAAACTAAATGTAAACAAAAATATTGGTTGAGATGATGATATTTTAAGCGTAACATATTGGTCCAAGGACCAATAATTGAGAAATAATGTCTATGGACATTATATCCACTTTGAAGAGGAAATAGTATCCATTATTTTCTCCTTTGGTATGCCGAATAGTGGCTTCACTAAAGCTCTTCCGGCCTCTGCCCGTTTGGGGTATAAGGTATCTCAAATTTTGCTGTTCTACCGCAACAATATAGGACTTGTCTTTCACACTTCACTGAGTAAATTAAAGTATTTTTAGCTAAATATTTAGCACATACTAGGCTCAGAGTTTTTGCATTTAATTGCAAATTTTAGGCTCTGAGTGTTAACATATTGTTATATTGCACCCTACAATGTGCCAAGAGATATTTTAAAAAATCTACGAATTGAAAAATTTAACAAAAAGTAAACGGATTAATCACAGTTGACCCACATTTTCTTCAATTAAAAACAATTCGAAATAGTATTTATAAGAAAAACAGTTTTTCCTTATAAGAAAATCTTTAAACTAACAATTTCTTTTCTTAAGAATTTTAATGCACAAATTCTAGAATGAATTCACATACCACTTACAAAAATAAAAACCGAATCCATTCCTGTCTGTAAATTCATCAAAACGAAATGACTCATAAGGGACACATATCAAATAAAACAAAGTTCTTCTTTTAACAAATGCAATCTATATTTTTTTAGTTCTATTCTATTTTATTCACGGGAATTAAACAAACTTATAAAAAAGGGGAGACTAAAGAATTTTTAAGTTTAATATCAACCTAATTTTTAATTTAATGCTTGGCTGCCAAGAAAATTAGTTGCAGTTTATAGCAAATTATGAATATACATACTTAAAAGTTCCAAAAATAAACTTGACTAGACGTACATATGTATGCAACACACAAGATATATAGGACTCGAATAAAAGCCGCTTAAGAATGAAAACATTAAAAGCAAGTTAGAAGAAGTGCTCCTTAAAAGGGCGTATATTTTTACTTCTGGTTTTTATTATTATTTTTTAGATTTATAGCGAATGTTATAGCTATTTTATAATGGGTGATACGATTGTGAACAAAATTATTTGAAGAAGAAGTAGACGAATCTCCTGGAAAATAGTTTCGCTGACAGTTTTATCTGTCAAATCAATGTTGACAACTTTATAGCTCATAAACTATATAATACTCTGATACCAGGCCTAATAATAACAAATGGGGCTGATGTTATTTTAGGGAGCTGTTTGATAGAAAGCACAAAATAACACATTTAATTAAACAAAACTATTTTTATTTCCCGGAATTCATGTTTTATGTGGTTTACAAAATTGAATGACAATTTTAAAGAACAGAAAATATGCTAGAGAAACTAATGTTATGATTTGTTAAATTTAAATACAAATTTGAGCATATATGTATGAATGAATCAAATTGAAAACTAAGATCTAAAAATAATTGTTTTTAATCAGTCATGGCTAATTATACCCATAGACATATTCGTAGCAAAATGTTAATCTCACTGTCTCTGCACAATATTTATCCAGTCTAAAACTAAAGGCAGCCCTGACACAAAATAAAAATATTTTAATTGCCTGTCAACAAAATTGGTTCACTGTTGCTAATTGTTTGTGATTTTTGAAATGCATTGAACTTGAAATGTTTACTTACATAAAAAATTAGCAATTTAAGACTTTTACATTTCATATCATACCATATGTTTCAGTTAACCAAACTGGTAGACACACATTAAAAAAAAAACTAAAGCAATCGTATTAAAATATTTAAAGTGCGCTCAAAGCAAATTTTATATATTTAACCCATTATTGCATCAGATAATTTTAATGTTAAATTAATATTATTCAACTTTATGCCGCAACGCTAAAATGGAAATAAAAATTATATGGGCTATTAATCCGGATGAATGTTTGCTATCCAATAACAAATGTTTACTATTCGAATAACAATATGTCTGAATTCCACTTGGAATCAAAACGATTGGAATACAAAATTTATTGAATCTAGGAGATAATTAGAAAAATAATAAAAATATCGTGAAGCAGCATATGGTAAAGACTATGCCTGAGGGGAGACAGCGTAAAAATCAACCGCTGCTCCTAATGAAGGAACTTATTTTTGTGAGCTACATCTAATATATAAAAATTATTATTTGTTTGTTCGTATTCTATGAGCGGTCAAACCGTTAATACGATCGCGATGAATATTGTTGAACCTATTCTCTGCACCTGCTAGAAGGTTATAGGCAAAATTGTTCTTCAATATTTCAATGGGGTGTGGCCGGGTGCTGAGGAAGTCCAATATAGCTGTCGTCTGTCTTTGCAGTAGACTTCTAGCTTGCTGGTTATTCCTTCGTAAAAGTCGGCAGCATCACACACTCTAAAACATTACTCTAAATTTACGATCACATATTGTCTAAATTTGTGTTGAAAATTTCTCCTTGTCTAAAATTACATCGATTTTGGAGTTGTTTTGTTAAAGAAAAAAACTTTAAAATTGAACATATATGATCGTAAATTTGAAGTAATGTTTTAGAGTGTAGCACACTATCCACTGCACTTCTTCATTCTCTTTACTGAAATATTTAGAAAAAATACAGTTTCAAATCACATTTCATTAAATTATTGCAATGAACTTATATATTAAGGCATTCAGATATTCTCCCAATTTTTATTTAAAAAAAGATGAGGGTTAATCATTTTATCAGTGGCTTACCAAACCACCAGTAGACTTCAATCATACTTTTGAAAAGTTTCAAACATCTTACCTTATGCACAGACTTTCCAAAGCTATTTGAAAATTTACAAATAATTTTTTTGAAAATCACAATAGCATAAGCATAGTAGGCTGAAAAGCTTCTACAGGGTGGCGCAGAATGAGCTATATGGTTTGAATTCTTTATAACTTTTTTAATTACTATTTTTTCTTTGTTTTATTTCAGCATTTTGTGAAGAAGACTTAGGGAATTAATTATGAATCATTACACGATCGAACAACGCACAAAAATAATAATGCATATCGTCGTCATTTTAATGTGCGCATTGCATCCACAGCGTCAGCATAAACCATTTGATTGGAAATTTTCGTCAACATGGGTCTGTAAGAACCCTTCCTGGTGCCGGAAGAACACCTACCGTGCACACTGGTCAGAATAACAAACCAAGAACCATACTCCAACTAAAAACTAACATTCGAAATGAAATCATGCCCATTACACCCGAAATTTTGCGAAAAGTTATGGAAAATATGCTAAAAAGAGCACGTATGTGCGAAGCAGAAAATGGACATCACTTACAGGATATCATTTTTCAAAGCTAATTGCAAAAAATTGCCCAATAATATACTGTATTTTAAATCGCATAAATAAAAAAGGTACAAGCCATTTAAACCCCGCCCTGTACAAAACCCCAATAAACAATTTATATTCGATATGAATTAATTTTATTTTTCGACACCTTTATACAATTAGTCGCCTTATAAATACTTTTATTGTAACTCAATGAGCGACTAATTGTATAAAGGTGTAGAAAAATAATATATATTCATATCGAATATAAACTGTTCGTTGAGTTTTTTATAAGTTTCTAAAGCTACGTTTACACTTGGCAAATATTTCCCAAGCAAACGTAACCGCTACTTTTGCTAAGGGTTAGTGTGATTTAACTTGATTTTTATATCGCAAAATAAAATTAGTTATGCTGCAAAAATCTATTTTTATATTATTTTTAATAAAGGTGAACCCATATTCAAAAAAATATTGAAATTAAAGGAAACACAATTTTAGCTTGTCTGTTGGTCACGTCTTTTTCGGAAAATATTTGCCAAGTGTGAACGTACCTTGAGCCTACTACGCTTATTCTATTATGATTTAATTTTCTGTAAAGGAATTCAATCAAATAATAAATATTTTGTCTAGGAACGGACCTACAAACAAATTTGTAAATATATGCAGACAAAAATACCTCAACAATTTTATTGAAAAAATCGAGCTTTTTTTCAGTGCAAAAATTTTTTAAATAATTAAAAAGTTTGTCTAAAAATATTTACAAATTGTAAACAAAACAATTTACTAAATCAAACAAAAAGATTTACTGGATTTTCTGAAAAATATCAAACAATATTTTTGTATGAATTTATAAAAGAATTAGTCTAAAAATACTAACAAATATTAAACAAAATATTTACTGGATTTTTTGTAATACATCAAACAAAATTTTTGACTGGGTCATCTTCATCCATTAAGCATTTATGAAATTTCACTTTGGTAAATGTGTTCAAGTCTGACTGTTTATTTAAAGACATTAAAAAATTAATGAGAATTAACGCAACGACATTAACAAATGGATTCACTCAAAAATCTTCAGCATTCCTTTTGCTATCATTGTTGTTGTTGTTATTTGTATGTATGTCGTCATCGGGGTTGATTTTGTAAGACACAGTATTTCTTGTTGTTTTTGGTATTTGCGTCCCAAATTAGAGTCAAACAAACAGTTCATTGATTATGTAAAGAACATTTACTGAAAATGAAATTTATTTTTAGACAAACTTTTGTTTGAAAATTTTTTGGTGATAATTTTTTCTGTGTAAGAGGTTTGAAACTTTTCAAAAGTATGGTTGAAGTCTACTGATGATTTGGTACATCAAAAATGAAATGCATATAGACATTGCTAAACCATCAACAAATAAATCTTTATCTTATATATTAATTATTTATTTTGAATATTTGAATACAAATTTAAGATTATTCGAATAGGAAAATTATATGATTTCATATTCGAAGAATTTTAAAATCAAAAAACTTAACTACTTTAGTTATTACAATACTTTTCGTATAAATACGTGCATATTTATTTGTATTTATTTTTATTTTTATAATATATCTTAACATTCAATCTAAATTTTACACGACTACTTGTAATCATCGCCAGAATTTCTTGGTTTCTTTCTGTTTCCTTTTTCGCTGTTTTTACCCAAACGCTTGTCAAAATGCCACATAAACTATTGTAGTTTATTGACTGCTCACACCTATTTTGACATAAATTATCCAGTGTTTTGTTTTGTACTGGTCATTGTTTTGATGGCGTCTTAGATTTGTACAATGTCCTGTGATAATAAGTTCGTTTATCTTTTTATATATCTGCTGATGAAAGGTGCGACAAAAAGGGTTGCCGACAAAAATATTTGTCGATACGGAATGATAAATAGAGACTAAAAAGATGCTGAAAAAGATTATGTTTGAAAATTAATTAAACAGAAGAGTTTCTTTTTAATAAAAGATTTACAAATGAGTTTTTAGATAAATTTGTATAATACAGAGAATGAGTCCTTTAGAACAGATGGCGCCCTACTATTGAGTTTTACTTAATTTAAGTTAAACGCATGGATCGTGCAAACAAAGTGGTATGTGGCTAGCATTTAGAACTGAGTCGTCGTTCGTAAGTGCACTACTATGCTGTCGTACTAAGGCAAACTTGTGAATATTATTTTTATTGAGCATTTGACTTTTTTGTATCATTTGCTTAACTGGTGCACATAAAACGTCGAATATATCGCTCACACTTTGAGTCAATCTAAAATCTAATATAGGATAAGGTATTAATAAGTTACGAATATCTGAGCCAATAATCGGCGAACACGAATATTCAGTCTGGAATTTAGTGCCACTTGATATTTCGAATTTAATTGAAAAAACATCTCTCTGCGTCTTTGCGTCTATAAAAATAAATTGAGAAAAACTGTCCCGCTACTATAGGTTTTTAATATTATTATGAAATTTCAATGACTGAATTTGAAATTACCCACTTCACACCTGAATCCCACTTTTTTAAATTTTCATACTTGCATACAAGGCAATTTCTCAAGTCGCCAGAGAGTTCGCCGTGAAGAATTTATATTTGGGCTGTCAAAAAAGCTGATACATTAACACAGTTGACAGTTTAAATATATAAACATTTTCGTAGTCAGCTCTCGAGGCCACCTTGTATTAATTCGCCTTGCTTACATACATACTTCCAGATTTAGTTTTTCTAATTCTGTTTGCGATTTTACTTAATACAAGCTTTGAGATTTTTATTTGAGATTTTTATTAGACGAAAGTCAAATGAAAATCAGTCTGACTGTCAAAAAATCTTAAGGAAAATCTTCTCATTATATTTTGTTTCTACACTATCACATTCCAAATAAAACGTAACATAAATAATCCGCAATAAATCAACTTGTTTCGTTTTTTCTCTATTTATGCCGGCAAACAAATACACAACTGTTTTTTTTCCTATGTTTGTTTGTGCAAAAAACAACCCTAATAAAATGAAAAATGTGATTGTTTAGAAAATTTCCTATACGAATACCATAATAGTGTCAAATTTATTTGTATTATTTGACAGATCATAACAATTTGTTTTCACACTGTTGGATTTTTACTTAAGATTTCAGTTTTCGACAAATATTTTAATAAATCTAATAGTCGGAAGGGCGCTTAAGTAAATATGAAAAAATATGAGCTTATTTTACCTATAGTCGGACAATATTTAGTGGCACCACCAGCGAGTCTTCCGAGCGTGCGAATATTTAGTGGTGAAGTTCAACATTCCTCTATTGATCCTTGATTATTAATTTTACATGATATATACAAATAGGACTTTACTTTTGAAATACTATGTCGTTGTGAAATATATTTTGTTTGTTCTTTCTTTACTAAAAGAAGATTATTATTTTGCGTTAAAGGCAAATGTTTTTTTATAAAAATTATTAAAAATCATTTTTTTTTTGTTTTCTGTATTTTATTACCTTTTATGATTTATTTTTTGGAACGTAAAATAATCGCGAAACATTCGCTTGAATTTGGCGAATATGAATGTTATGAATGAGGCGAATACTCGGCGGTTCGAATACGAATACAAATATTCGTAACATCATTAATATGTATATGATAATGACAGCCAATTTAATGTGTCTTAAATATAGCGGAATAAATCTTGTACAGCATATCTGCAAGTTTACATAAACTAAGTAAGAAGTTGCTACAATACAATTGAATAAAATGTGTTCTAAAACCAGAAAGAAATATTGTGCATCGCAGCAGTTCTGGCATATCTAATTATTAGAGAAAAACATTGTGATAGATAATGATGTGAGCGAATACAATCGAGGAAAAATATCAATTTAAGAACCATGAAAAACAATCAACTCGCTGCTTTGAAAGCCTTTCGACATATCGCAGCGTACAGTGTACAAGAAGTGCGTACAAGAACAAAGCAAAGCTGATGCTCTCTCAACACATGACAGTGAAAAATCAGTAAGACTAACTATCCGAAGCAAGCTGAAAAAGGGACTAATTACCATTACTTTTGTAAAAGAGCGAGATTTTACAGCTAGTTCGAAAATCAATTGGATATCTGAAGTCAAGGAAATCCTAATACATTATTTTCGATGTACATAGTAAAATTTTCATTTTTGAGTTTTTAAAGTGGAAGATTGCAAAATAGTTTGTAAGATTAATTATTAAGTCTAATTGTATAATTTATAAAATTAATTATTAAGTATAATGACAAGACAACAAAGAATATAACACAGAAAAAAGTCCAGCAATGGAGAATTAATAACATCAAAGAAAGGCCAGATGGAACTATGGGTTCAACATTACTCTACAATGCTGTCAAATCCAACTAACATGCAGCACGATCTTTGTGACTGCACTCATCATAGCACTAGAGATGATATATCTATAGAATGCCTCAATATACCCGAAATTATGAACTTCATAATAGCACAAAAGAACAACAAGTCTCCAGGTATAGACAACATCTCCCCCGAAGTGCTGAAAGCATCACCTCAAGCTAGTGCTCATCTCAGCACAAAAGCTATCGACGAATTTTGGAGAACTAACAAACTATGCGATTAACTGAAGGAATGGCTTATTATCGACATCCCAAAAAAGGGGATTTATCTCAATGCAAGAACTGGCGTGGTATCACGCTTATCAGCATAGTGAGCAAAGTTATAGCGCAGATCATAAATAAAAGACTCTCATCTGCATTTAGTCCCGAGCGTCACAAGAAGCAAGCTGGTTTCCGACCCCAGAAATCCTGCATAGACCACGGATCATAACAGAACAGTCCGTTGAGTGGAGATCTCCTTTAGTATCATATATTGTCTAAATTTGTGTTGAAAAACTTTGGGTTTTAAAATTACATCGAGTTTGTATTTATTTGTAACAAAAAAAAACATAATTTGTCTCATTTTACACAAAAATACAAATCTGCTGTTAAAAGTATTTATTTTTGAACGAAGTATGTCTAAAAAACGGCAGAAGCATGTTTAAACAATAGAATGACGCCATATTTTTCTTCGGTCATCAACGTTTAATTTTTGGTATTTAAAGGGTTTTAAATATAAATTTTGTAAGGATTGGGAAGTAAATATTGTTAACTTATAAAAAAAATTCTAAGGTTTTTTCTTGTTTTAATAAAGGTAATGCATTAAGAAAATGTGCTTCATACATTTTAATTAAAGAAAATACTTTTCAAATTAAATAAATTTAGTCCCAGTGAAAAAATTAAACATAAAGTATAATACGCTTATGGCTGAATGGTAGATACGAAAGACTATCAGTCAGGAGGTCACGCTTCGAAGCTGCACACAGCCAATCGCTTTGCAGGCGTTTTTATTTTATTTTTTTGTAATAAACATATTTTGCTCCAAAATCAACAAAGAGAATGCTTGCTAATTTTAGGTCGATAATAATCAGTAAAGTGTTGCCGACTATTATCGACCTAATTTAAAAAAAAAGTGCTTTAGAGTGTAGTTTTCATAGATTTCGAGAAGGCTTTTGACACCCTATCACATTCTGCTATTTAGAACGCCCTTCCGTGTAAGGACACACCGAGTAAGATAATATCGTTAATTCAAGCCCTCTATGATAATGTAAGCTGCAGAGTGATGCATGAAGGTTGTGCAAGCGGTAGATTCATTGCAAATAATTGCGTTAGTCATGGTTGCATTCTATCACCTCTGCTTTTTAATATGGTCGTAGACAATATTATGAACAGAGTAACCAAAGAGAACAGAGGAAATTCGGGGGGTTTTACGCTGATGACATTTGTTTACTTTCACACAACTTAACTCCTCCAATAATTCAGCATTCTTCATAATTAGTGAAGGACTAGAAGATGTCCGCAAATTTTGCTAATTGGGTAGCATACTAACTTGAACCGACGGCTCTAATGAAGATGCATCAACTATGGTAAGCGGTCATTCGGACTGTTAAATCCCAGCTAGCGTTCTCCTCACATATCAAGAAGAACCAAGATCAATATTCTCAACTTATTTCTGTCTGACTTTTTGAACTGAAATTTTGATAATAACTGTTATTTTCGGTCCCTGGAGAGTGGCGTTGGATTGCTCATGCTTTGCGCAGACCTCTAAACGATACAACTAGAAATGCTATAGAATGGAATCCCCAAGGTAGTCGAAGAAGGCGTAGACCATCACACATATGGCGACGCCAAATTGAAAGAGAAATCGCCAAAGACAACAAAATCTGGAATGAAATTAAGGCACTACCGACGGATAGATCTCAATGGAACAGATATTTGCGGCACTGTGTTCCTAAGAGGAACGACGGGAATATATTATTACTATTATTATAATTGAAAATTCAATTTGTGGACCACTCGCTCCTGAAGTAAATATGCGGTTAACAAATTATTTCCGTAAGTATACAACATAAAGCAAAGCGCAGACTCCTGGAATGACTACGTGCCTTGCAAGTACAGTATTTATCGGTTATATGCATTTCAAATTTTGCACGTCTTGGGTGGTTATAAGCGAGAAATGCATTTATAAAAACTCGCTGATATGCATCGGCAGTGCTTATAAAAAAAACTCGCTTATATGCTTCAGTGGTGCATATATAAAAAACTACAATGAGCAAACAAAATCAAAAATTTTGTTTTCAAAGCCTCGTACACAGATCCGCCTAAATTTAAGGTTTGAAATTTTTCATTTACTTCTGCCAAAACGCATTTAAATTTCTTAATTACAATATACAAAACACAAAAATTTATTTACAAGACGACACCAAATGTCAAATGTCTCATGTCTCTGAGCAAAAACAATCTATGAATGCTCACAGGTTTCCTCACAGGCCATTGCAGACTGAGAAAACACCTCAACAGACTTGGCATTGAGAGTAACAACCTGTGCGGATTCTGCGATTATGAGGATGAAACTCCATTCCAGGAATACAAGCGCAATATCCTGATACTCATAATTATACCCAAATATGTTTGTGCAAATTGGGGGATTTTGAAACAAAATACTCTAAGCAATATCTTGGATACATCTTATTAAGATAAAAATGTTTAATTAATTTTTATTTCAAAGCCAAAACAAACTGTTTTAATAACTAAATGTGAACAAAACTCTTGACAAAAAAGCGATTTATTAAAAAAAAGCGCTATAGAGAAAAAATTCGACTTTTGTTACATCAAATAGCGATGGGCTGCTTTAGTGATTTGTCGCTTCAACTGCGTACTACCAAATAGAAAATTGCCCAAAAAATTAATTTCAGTTTGTTATTTGAAACTTACTTTTTGTTAAATTGAGAAAGAACTTTTTGTTTCCTGCTGAAAAATTGGTGCACAAACTTTAATTTTTGGAAAATGTACTTAACATGTACCATGCATAAATTAGTATTTTTTTAATACATTTTGAAAATATTTACATTACTTTACAGTGCACAAAAGAGAGAAATGCATATAAGCGAAATGGAAATGCAAAAAATATTTATGGTTTTTTTAATACCAATACAAAATTGCTCATGATAGGATGCATATAAACGTTAAATGGAAATAACCGACGTGCATATAAGCGATAAATACTGTAAAACATTACGTGCCTTACAACTTGTAAAACGTACTAATATACTATCGAGTATAGAAGGATATTATATCGATCTCAGAAAACTCTTACATGCATATACATATAATTATTACGAATGATAGCGCAATCTATATAATATTACATATTATTTTCCTTCGCAAATTAATTCTCTGATATCTGATAAATTCTCTGTTGTCTGATAATATTTGTTTGCATTTTTTAAGAGGATACATTACAACCATCTATTCAAAAGAATGTATTGTTTTTGAGGTAAACCGATACTTTTACAATAAACATAAATAAAATATCGGTGCCACGTAACCACTAAATAAACAATTCTTTAAACAAAAAACAATAAATTTCCTACCAAATCCACTTCAAAAGAACGACAATAAATTGACAATTTCAACGCCATTTGATGGCAAAATCAACACAATAAATTAAAAAAATCATACACACACAAACCAAAGAGAAAAACACATTTGATGAATTAAAAAAAAATGTCTACCCTTAAATATTGTGCATTTTAAAAATAAAATAACAATAATTACACACTTAAAATACCCTTAAAACAGCCAGAAAATTGTGTTCTTTACCTTAAAAAAACAACAAACAAAAGTAAAGCGATAACTAATGGTGATCGAATCATGATAAAAACTAAAATGCATCCTTTTCTAAGTTGTAATCAAATCTTTGTCATGATTTTTTTTTGTTCTTTATTTTAAATATTTCATTCGAGTTTTAGGGGGAAATCGTAATGCAAAAACGTGAACCAAATTTCAAAACAGATGCCTGTTGTGAGAAAAATTACTAGGACTAGAGAAAATGTGACATTATTATGTTTTTTATTCTTACAAGTGCTCACAAAAAATTTCTAACAATTACAGTATTATGTGAAATGAACTGCATATGAATTATTGTTGTAAAAATTGTGTTACTTTGGCGCCATAAATTTATGTTTTATTTATTTTTTTTAACTAAAATATTTTGTGGCAATTAAACAGTAAACGAAATAAAAGAAAACAAGGTAGAAATTTAGTCTCAGAATTTTTAAAAACTATAAGTGCACCCACCCTACAACAAAAAGATATGCTTGCTGCTGTGATTATCAAACGCCATATATAAAAATTACAACAAATGGTTTTGTTTTAGAGATGCATAGACCTTGTTAATCGGCCTTGCGTAATATTTACTTTGCGCGTTTGAAGTGCATATCGATAGGTTTTTCAATGCCTTTGATTAACACAATTTATTTTTAAGTCTCTTTCTGCTCAAAATGTATTGGCAGGAGGGTACCACGGCAAAATAGTTGGTAATGTGCTAGACTATGAGTCTGAGATTGTTCGATTCCAGTTTTCGAATACCATACCATGATCGGTTAATTGAGTTTGAATATATTTTGTAATTTTATTGGAACGTTTGATAAATAATACTGCATATTAAAACTACAAGTTATCTCGTTCTGTTTTTATAAGCTATATTTGACGATTCTGAAGGTTTTGTATTGACAGCTGAAGTCATAGGTTACTATGTATGTATTATGAATTCACTTGATCTATACGGACATTTTTTTCTGATGTAATGGTGTTTTGACAATGGCTTGTAGATTACCATCTCTCTGTTGACTGAAATAGTTAGCGAGTTACACAGCAAATGATGCTACGTGGTTCGATCCCTGTGCCAAGCAAGTCATCAACATCATAAATATTTCTGGAGTATAAAAAACAATGGGCCAAATTTTTGGTCATTTTACCAGACAAAATATCATTATAAAACGCCAAAAAGAATCTTTTCTAAATTGCTTTAATTGCTGTGAAAAAGAATTAAAAAAGAAAATTTCTTGCAATAAGAAAATCTATGCTAAAATGATTAGAAATTATCCGAATTTGCACTACTTCCGGATTGGAAACTCTGGAATACCTTTTTTACTCGACATTTAATCAAAATAATGCAGAATCAATTTGGAGCGATGTTTTCAAAATAAATATACAATTTGCAAACCATGGTGCACGGTGTATCTCTTCAAGAAAACAGTGTTGCACCTTTAAAGTTTTTCGTCGCAAACTCCGACATAATCAATTACATCGCTGTGCGTTATTAGATTTCGCATTTCTTCTCTAAAACTAAATTTAGCTAAAATAGCTTTACAACCTCCTAGACAAATATTTATGGTTATGAAATAATTAAATGGCCGAAAAGTGGCCACTTGAAAATTATAAATTTTTTTCTCATGTTATCGATGTTCAATTGGACCCTAGTTGAACCCTGTTAAGCATAAAGCAATGCTTTTATTTGATACCATGGCATAAGTTTCATTGCTCTAAAATAATATCTTCTGCAAAAAAATGTGCAAAAATTTTTAAATTTAAAAAAATTTTCAACTTTGAGATTCAAAAAAGCCATGTTGCGATAAAGATAACAATCTGATATTTTCAGATCATATAATCCAGTACTTCGTTGTTATGTCCACTTAGTGCCGTTTTGAAATGTTCAATCTGTTACGAAATATAATGTTTTAAAAGTGCAATTTTTAGGAAAAAAAATAAGGAGCGCAAAACCGATGTGAGGATACGGATAAAAATCTGAAATTTTTAGAATGTATAGCTTATGCTTTTTCCGTAATATCCACTTAAGGCCCTTTCACACTGTAATACAAGCTTTGAGATTTTTATTAGACTTTGTAAGACGAAAATCAAAATCAGTCTGACTGTCAAAAAATCTTAAAGAAAATTTTCTCATTACATTTTCTTTCTACACTATCACATTCCAATTAAAACGTAACACAAATAATTTGTAATACAGCAAATTTTTTCGTTCTTCCTTTCCTTTATTTATGCCGGCAAACAAATACACAACTGTTTTTGTTATTCCTATGTTTGTTTGTGCAAAAGACAACCCTGATAAAATGAAAAATTAAATACATAAGCGGAAATCACTCTTGGTAGCATATTTGCATCTCTAGGATATAAACTAGCATTTTCTGCTACAAAGAATGAGTGTCTTCTTCAAAAATGTAGGAAATACATATATTATGTATAGCTATGTATTTTTCAAATGTACCATAAAGAAAGAACTACTCTTACTTATTTCTTAATTTATTATTTGTAGTATTGAAAAAGTAAGCAAACAGGCCTACTATTAGTTTGTATTTTCTTTTGTAATTTTCTATTAGTATTTCTGAGTAATTTTGTTAATTGCATATATGCTAGACAAGTTTCCTACAGTATTTAGTATTGCATATCTGCTACTGTGTAGGAAATGTAAGTTTCTTATATTTTGTTCTTGTTGTGTTGCATATTGTACCATATATCCTAGACTTGCAATAGCTGCAATAGCAGTTTCCTACGAAGAGTGATTTCCCCTCTAAATGCACTAAAGTGTGACTTTGGCTCGCACACGAAAAGTTTCGTTCGAATACACATGTATCCATTTTCGGTTTTGCTCTTTGTTCATTTTGAAGATTTTTTCGCTTTGATTTTTTGTTTAATTTTAGTTTATTTATTTTTTAATATTTTTTCGTTGTTTTGGCGATTTTTTTTTCGTTTTTTTTTGCTATATTTCGTTTTTTGCAATTTTTGTTTTTTGCCGATTTTTCAGTTTTTGGCGTTTTTGTTTTGTTTTCACGTTTTTTTCGCTTTTGACAATATTTTTAGTTTAAGTTTTGGCACTTTTTTCAGTTTTTGCGCTTTTTTGGGTTTGAGGATTTTTTCGGTTTTTTTGTGATTTTTTTTAGTTTAAGCGATTTTTTTTATTAATATGATTATTTCGATCGTAATTGCTTTGTGAATCTAAATTGATTATTAGGCTAAGGTTCGTAACGTTATATTCAGAAAGAATTGGGTATGATTAATATTCCAAGGAACAAGGGAAAAATTAACATCAACTTAATTTTTCAACGTACACAGCAGAACAGAGTAGCGCCACTTTCGGAAGCCGCTACACTTCCATCGTCAGTGCTCACGTGTATTTGCTATCACCACTTGTCAGGTGGCTCTGTTGAATGTGATTTTAATTCTTATATATACAACTTTTTCGTGAAAATTGAATACGAGAATTAAATCACTCTCAAGCTGATATTAAAGTGCACTTTCCCAGCGTTGCCATCAGTTTATTTTTCTTCATTCCCGTTTGTCTGATTTTTGTTCTACTTAAGACAAACTTTTTTTGGGTTTGATTTTATACTTAAGTATATATGAACATGTAAATATGTGAAAAGCTCAAGCCAGTAGCTAATTGTTTATTTATATGATTATTTCGAACGTAATTGCTTTGTGAATCTAAATTGATTATTAGGCTAAGGTTCGTAACGTTATATTCAGAAAGAATTGGGTATGATTAATTAATATTAATATTGTTTTGGCGATTTTTGGTTTTTATACATTTTTTTAGTTTTGGAGCTTTGTTCGGTTTTGGCGCTTTTTTCGTTTTGGTGATTTTTTTTATTTCTGGCCATTATTTCGTTTTTTGATGATATTTTTAGTTTTAGCGAATTGTTTATGTTGTAGTGCTTTTTTTTCGTTTTGACTATTTTTACGGTTTTTGGCGTTTTGTAGTTTTTTGGCGATCTTTTTAGTTTTGGTGATTTTTGTGTTTTAGTGGTTTTATAATTTTGGTGCTATTTTCCTTAAGCGCTTTTTTTAAATTTTTTTAATTTTGGAATTGTTAAGTTTATCGTTTTTGATAAACCTCTTACGGCTTCCAAGATACAGCATATTGTCTAAATTACATTAACTGATAAAACACCCATTAATTTTTATTGTTTTAAATATCAGTGTTAATTGGTGTAGTCTATTCTACAGACTACAACAATTAACACTAAGTTGGAAAATTTAAAATATCTCTATATATCGTCGTTGCTACGACCAAATTAGCTATGTGTTTTCTACTAGGTTTTCAGGAGAAGCAAAAAACTGTTTTATGCCGTAACCATATGATATTTTTTAAGGTTAAGCTTAGTGTAGACGGTATGTTGAATCAGCAAATGTATGCTAACACTCATATGTTTTAAAATAACAACAAATGCGCCTGTCAACATATTCAATTTGCTAAGCGTCTACACGGTATGCTGAAAGTACCAAAGTTTTTTAAGTCAACATATGACAGCAAATGATATGTCAACATATCAGTTAGCATACAATTTTTGCGTCTACATGATATGTTGAATTCCGTATGATGATATATATGCAAAGTCGTGTAAACATTTGTTTACAAACTTCAAATAAATTTTACAACACTTTTTCTTTACTACTTATTTTTATCAATTATCGTTTTTTGTGCAAAATTAATATTTTTAGTTCGAAATAAATTTTTAAAAATAAAATATAATATCATCGATGTATAAATCACTAGCTATGTTCTGAAGAACGCAACAAGTTATTAAATATGCCAATAATTGCTAAAATGTGTTGAAGAAATCGCTTAACTCAAGAATACCAATGCTGTTAAAAAAAATGTTAAGAACATGAGATAATATCCCGTTTTAGACAATCAATTTTTGTGAATTTTTTCTGTGCTCTCTTTTGGCTCCGGAGTTACGGGGTTTAAAACTTTTATTTTGAACTGGCCATAACTCCTACTATTCTGCACGAATATAAACGATATGTATATCATTTTAAAGTGCTCTAAAATACGTTTCTACCGGTATATACATTTTTGAAATCCTATCACCCATTGTAAACCAAATGCAATTTTATAAAAATTAACCCGACTTTTTACGTAAAAACGCTGTTACTTCAAAAACTTACCCATGTAATGGTACTTAACCATGTATATAAATTTATAGAGAACTTTGCAAGTTTTCATTTGGTGTATTCTCATAAGAAAATATGTATTTAAACTTAATTGTCAGTTGAAAAAGGCGACGTATAACGTACGACGGATTCTATGTGCCCCGGCATTAACCCCGCAGATTTAAATAATACATCAAATTAAAGCTTTGAAGGTTCTCTGCAAAATTTTATACATGCTTAAGTACCGATATATTGGTAATTTTTTGAGAAAACAGTGTGTTTACGTAAAGTCTGATTAAAAAATATTGAAATAGTATTTGGTTCACAAGGGGTTAACGGATATCAAAATAGGTTGACGGATATAAACCAGTAGAAAGGAATTTAAAGCACTTTAAAATGATGTAGATATCGTTTATATCCGTGCAGAATTGTAGGAGTTATGGCAAGTTCAAAATAAAAGTTTTGAACCCTGTAACTCCAGAACCAAAAGACAGCGCTGAAAAAAATTTTCCTAAATATTGTTTGTCTAAAAAGTGTTATTACCTCATGATACTTTTATTTGAAATTTCAACAGCGTTGGTATTCTTGACTTGTTCCGAAGAAATTACTAAACTGTAAAGAATAAGAAAATCACATACATAAGTCGCGAAAATACGCCAGAAATTGATAACATCCCGGAAATTACAATGTCCCATGCCGAATCAGGCAACATAGATAACATATACTATGAGAGCTGATCTGAAATATAAATTCTATATGCTATAAAATTTGTTATATGCTGAAAAGCTTGCGTACGTTTTTCAACAAATAACATATCTGTCAGCATACGCAGCAAATTTGTTAAAACGTAAAAATATGGTGTCTACACGATATGCTAAAATCGTGAACATACGTTTGTTGACAACGTTAAAAAATGGCTGCCATATGTAGTTAAACATACGTATGTTGAAAAAATTTAGTGTCTACACGATATGTTGGCACTAATAACAAAATTTTTTCCATAAATATGCTGATTCAACATATCGTCTAGACTAAGCTTTAAACAGTTTATTGAAACAATATTCGCATCACTATAATTATGGATCAAAATACAAGATACATAATTGGATACTAGCGTGCTATAATCAAATTGCTCAAAGAACTACACATAACTCACTTTGTTGGAACATTTCTAAGAAAATTATTATTTTTTATTTTAGAATATTTTTGGGCGTGTAACTATTTTTTCTCGCAGGATTTGGTATAAATATCCTCAAACACTTCGGTGGGTCGACGTATGAATAATAAATGTTTAGATTGGTGCAATAAAACATTTTTCGACAATATTCACATAACTGATTACGTCAGAGCAACGACAATATGTGTTTGTATATTACATTAGTATTTCAACATGTTTCGTTGCTTGCTTTAGAACATTCTTTAATGTTTAACTGTCATATATTTGCTGTTGTAGCGGCAAAAGTTTTTCCTATTCTGTGAAAATTTCAGCTCCGTAGCTCTTTCGGTTCTCGAGAAAACAGCCTGCGACATACAGACGGACAGACAGACAGACGCACAGCGTAGCGAAAACAATTGGGTTTCCTTACACTTTTGGTGTACGGAACTCTAAAAAGGTGGCGGTTATGTGTTTCTAGTACCTACAAGATTTTCCTAATTTTTTATTAAAGTTAAAAGCCATGCGATGCGCCACACCTATTTGTTGAATTCACTCAGAATTACTCATAAGCAGGGCTCGGACTCTCATGCAAATGCATCTTTTTTGTGGTGATAGATAAAGAGGTATTGACTAATTATCTATGCGAATCATAAAATTTTAAGTAGTTCAGCATCGATTTGTAGTTGCATATTTTTGCATATTTTGGTGGTAAGTGCTTGTTTTTGCATATTTTGGCAATAAATGCATATTTTTGGAGTAATGAAAATTTTTTAATGTATATTTCTCAATTTTTGGAAAAAAAATTTTAAACGCCGATTATGTATGGCAACTGAGTGAGCCTCAGTTGGGTTGCCAGTTGCAGAAAATGATACACAGATGGCAACTGGCAACTGAGCGCTGTCAATTTCAGTTCCTTTCTGGGAAGTATTATATTTCAGTTGCCGACTGGCAACGCAACTAAATTTCATTTGCATTAAATAATAGACCCAATATTTTTTCTCTTATAATAATAAAAAACTAAAAAAAAATATTTTTATATTATTTTAGTTTTTTTACATATTTTAGCGCATATTTTTCATTTTTAGGTGCCATTTTTAAGCGCTAAAAAACTAATTTTTTGTTGCATGAAAGTTCGACCCGTCCTCATAAATTTTATTTAACTTAAAAAAATAATGAAAATTAAATCATGAAATATCTTTAGATATTCGTAATAACCTCTTAAAGTCATGCTGTTTGTTTGTCTAACTAATTACTTGCATTACAAAGAAGTCAAAGAAGCCCCTTTACAGTTTTATGCTTATAAATTTGTTATGAACTTAATATTTTGCAATTTGAACACTACACTTTTCGCAATTTTTAAGGGTATTTTTTTCTAAAACACGTCACGAAAGTGAAATTTATATAGGAATAAAAACAAAATTCAAATTCTATTAATTTGTTTATGTTTTTCATACAAATACTTCAAAGTTCAGGCTTTGCTTCGCCTTTCACAATGTTTAAAATTTGTATGAAAAACAACAACAAATTTATATAATTTGAGCAATTTTGTTTTTGTTTCCTATATAAATTTCACTTTCGTGACGTGTTTTAGAAAATTAGGCCTAAGTGGTTTCTTAAAATTTTGTCGCTTGGTTTTAAAATTAATTTTATTCAGATTTATTAAAATCAATTATTGCTTTTTATTAATTGACTTCTTAAAGTATGCGGCCTTAATGCTCACATTTTAATTTGTATCTCTTAGAAGAAACTAGCATATCTTGTCAATCAAATTCCCACAAATTTAACTTAATTTTTACGGTTTGAAAAAATTTGAGACATGTAAATGCCACAACTTAATTAAAAATCAATTTTTTTGGAACTAATTTTATCAAGTTCATTTCGAAATAAAAACAATTCGAATGAAGAAGACAGAAAGAAGAAAGTGGCGCCACGATCAACCAAACCAAAAATAATTTTTTTAACATCAATAAAAAACTTATTAAACACTAAAGAACAGGTCTGGATCAATAATAATGGGCTAAAAAAACAATTTTATTTTAAATTACAGACCAAAATCTACAAAAAGAATCAAAGAGTTTATTAAAATTAACCACAATATTTACAATATGTGTCATTAAACTGAATTGAAAAAAAGACAAAGAGGAAAAAGTGCTAGAAAATATTTGTAACAATTTTGACGCCCGTCTGGAGTTCTTTTTATAAATGTTTTGTTTTAGGAAAAGCGCTATCGTATTGACAGGATAATAATGATAATGATGAAATAGGCATACAAAGCCATACAAAATTAATTCTTCTTGCTGTCGCTCAGAAATGATAATATTTTTGTTGAGTCTGGCGTGTGTGGCACTCCATGTTTTGAACAAGGTAAAAAGGTCTTCATGGAAAAAAACCATGGGCGGTCGGTTTTGGTTATTTGTTTTTGAGATATTTGAGACAGTGCAACAAAATGATTTAATAATTAGTTATTTATTTATACTTATACATACATACATACGTATATATTTAATAAAAATGAAATATCAATATTTTGTATATACATATGTATCTTAAATTTACATAATAATTATTACGAAAATTAATGTGAATACTTTGAAGATTTAAAGAACAAACTTTGTATAGACTGCAAATAAAATATTCTATAAATTTCTAATAAAACCAATAAATAAATGTTTACGGTACTGAGTTTAAATGACAACGTGCGGAAAAGCTTGTGGAATATATTCAGGTTGAATCCTTAAATTACCAATTTGTATGGTCAGGCTATTCCACGTTGCAAGTGATATGTAATTAAAATTTGAAAGGTCAATTTAATTACATAGTTTTATTTTGCTTTAACTATTCTAGTAACAAATTTCTATATTTTAATGTACATAAGATGATAAATAAATAATCGCCCTTTTAACATGCAATATATGTACGAACATTTTGTACATACATAAGTACATATTCCGAAATATTTCACATCAAGAAAAGTTTTCGTAAAATATAAGAAATCTTCGAAAATATATATAAAAAGTTTGTCGCAGACGCGACACGAGCCGGAAGATATTGCCGTCTCAGCCGAAGTGGTCGGCATAACAAAAGAGAAATATGAAAGTATTAGTGTTTCCTTTTGTTTTGTTTTACGCATACATTTGTAAAATGTGCAACAACGAAACAAAAACTAAATTCCATACATTAGGAACGAACAAAAGCTCTGAAATGAAATTTTTCGTTGCTAATGTATTTCGCATTCATTGACGATTTCGTTGTTCGCGGAAACGCATCTTAAGCCATTTTCTGCTTGTTTTTCAAAGGTTAAACATTTATTTGTTGAAAAATAGTAAATTATTGGGTTGCATGTGGATAGCAACCGAACTTTAGTTGGGTTAACAGTTGCTAACAATGATATCAAGTATAGCAAATGGCAAATGAGAGCTGCCAATTTTAGCTTTGGTTAGTAGAAGGACACACTATTTCACCCAACGCATAATTGCTTCCGAGTTGTAATCTGTTCAATAGGATCTTTGTATTGAAATCAGTTTTTTTTGGCAGAGTTATTTCGCCCATATTGCTAGACCAGATAGACGATAAATAACGCATTAAGGACTTTTTCTCACAAAGTTTAAAGCCCGTTCATCGGCGGGTCAAAAAAGCTAGTAAATATATAAATATTCAGTGATTTAATAAATGACAATAAAAAAGTGTTTGGCAGTATTTTACGTTCTTATTTGCAAATAAGCACTGCGTATAAACGTAGTAATAGATCGTATCACGACTGCCGAACGTGTGGAAATTAAAAACATATCGGTCATTTACTTGAATAGAGTCACAACGCACAAAAACTAATTTTGCAGAAAACGACTTCTACGCTATAATCTTACTATATAACTTAATGCAAAAATAACACTAATTACATTCTTTTCTCGAGAGGTGGACATACAAGATATTTTAACGAAATTTTTAACAATATACATAAACAACGCTATGACGATCAATTATTCATTATTAGCTCAAAATTCACTTTTTTTATTGTGACACTATTCAGCCTTATTACGGTTCCCACAGTCGTGATGAAATCGATACAGTGTGGCACCTCTTGATATATGTTTTACATTGGAGTCATTTAATTTCAACTACGACAACCGTAATTTTATCATGATAAATGTCAAATTCCATATAGGAATAACAACAAACATAAAATAAAATATTTTTCAATATAAAGTTTCACCTTTGTCATGATAAAAATTTATCTGGTATAGACGTAGGGTAAGGGCCACTGTCATCTCACTAATAAATACGACAATAGAATTTAAAACTTCGTCGAACTCATAACACAATTTTTTGAGTACATACACATGTACATATTTGTTTTGTGATTACAAAATTCTAATATGTTATTTGAAATTTAAGCAAAAAAGCAAAAGTTTGGAAATCTGAGATTCAAATAGATATGGAACATAACATAACATATTTAAGGAAATTATTGACTTCTGCTTAATTTTTCTTTACATTCGCCCATGAACAAAATTTGTTTCTTACTCAAGATTCCATTTCTACTTTTAATTTTTTTTTTGTCAAAGTTTTTGTGTTTTCAGTTTTTTTACTTAAAAAGGAACAAGTTAAATAATTGTTTGCCTAACTTACAATATGTACATTAGATTGGCGCTGAAAAGTTAACTTTGGATTCTCTTAAAACCGCAGGCAAATTATTATGACACTAATAATAAAACTTATATGATGAAAATTTGAGGTTAATCGGACAACTCTAAGCCATGTCCGTTTAAGTAAATATCATATTTTGCAAAATTTAAACATTTACCTACAATTGATGATAATTTGATACTTCTGCATCGATTCAGCTTGAAATCAGCTAGGGTGTTGTTTTCAATATTCTAAACTATGTATATCCAAAATTTATTCTTTTAAATTAACCTGTTTGCGTGTTGTGGTTCAAAATTACACAAAATCACGTCATCAAAGTGAAATTTATATAGAGAAGACCATAAAACAAAATTTCAAATATTTTATAAATTTGTTTTATTTTTCATAGTACATAAATTTCTGAAAGGAAAAGCAACGCTTGAATTTCTATGTGTTTGTTTGGCTAAAAATTAGGGACTTAGGGCCTATTCAAATATTACGTAACGCTATTTTCGGAGGTTTTATACCCCCCCCCCCTCCCTTCGTAACGGTTTTTACAAAAATTTCAGTATAACGTATTTAATACGTAACAAATCTTTAAGCCCCCCTAGAGCGTTACGTAACATGTGAATAGCCCCTTAATAACAATTTTTATATCTCAAGATTGTTTTCTGGGAGTATTTTTAATATGTTTTACTTGTAAAAATAGTGTATGAAAGAAAAACTTAACCATTTTACACTTTACTACCGAAATAACCCAATAAAAATATTTAGCGAAATTTAAAGTAAAGTTCTTAAATAGTATATGTGTGACCTAAGGCATGGAAGGGCTAACGATTTAGTTTATTTATTATTTTTACAAAGCTATTGATATAAAATTAATGCTTGCATTTTCCAATTTTTTTGAAAACAAATTCTAAAATTTGTTTTAAGAACATTCGTTATTTTGACCAACATGACATGACACAAAAGGATTAATTAAAAAAAAGATTTAAGATATAATTGGGAATATTTTGGATAGCTCACTCACCAATTTTAGCAAAATTAGCGAATTAATGTAATCAATTGTGGTTACTTGGGAGAAATTAGGAAAATTTTAATTTTTGACCTCAAATGAGCACGGCTAAGAGTTGTCCGATTAAGATAAAATTTTTACCATGTCAGTTTTGCACTAAGTATCGCAATAATCAACCTGAACTTTTATAAAAACCCAAGGCTTATTTTCCTCCATACACTCTAATGCCACCCTAACGTACATAGAAATAGTAAATGCATATACATGTGTATAATAAAAATCTTTACTTACCGAGCCATAAACAGCACCACAGGGATCCATACATAAATACAAACAGGTGGCAACACCTTGTATTTTAATACGTCCAACTTCGACAGTAGAACGCTGCAATATTGCTGAAATAAAAAATGAAAATAATAAATAAAATGTGCTTTTAAAAACAGTTAAAAGAAATAAATATTTGTTAAAACAACGTAATTAGAAGTAGGAGTATTGACGGAATTATTATTTTAATTTATATCCGAAATAAAAATTCTTAAAATTTATAATTGTTATCAACAAGTTTGCTAAGGTTGAATATATTTTATAAATCAGAAAAATTTACGCTGAATAAGCAAAATTCAAGAAATTTTTTAATTTCAAAATTTGTAGATGATGCAAAATTAATATTCAATATACTCGTATAGAGGCCTGTTTCGTAATTCGAATGATTTAAAGCTTTTTTTTAACATATTACAAATTCCATGTCAAACACAAGAGGTTGCAATAAGTCAACCGCTGTACGAGTAGAGTATGCTTTTAGAAGATGGTCACTTAAAATCATAAAATTTACAGATCAATGTTTAATTTCCGTGCTTTGCTTCTCGAAAAATTATTATCATTCTATAAAAAAACATTATATTAGGGCCAGATTTTGTATATGCAATTTTTTTTTCGTTTTGAAATTTGTATAAAAAATTTTGTTTTAAAACCCATGTGAGTTATTTTTCATACAAATTTGAAACATTTAGAAAGGAAAGTTTTTACAAACTTTGCCTATTAGTTTGGTTATTTCAAAAAATACTCACTCGCAGATGACTAATATAATTTTCTACTTGTTTCTGATGCGAAAACTTCTAGAAAGAACAAACATCTGCAGTCTGGTAAGCATGCAAATTTAAAATTTCATTTATTTTGTTTCAACTTAAATATATTCATCTGCAGCTCACAACATGACTTTACAATCAATATTATATTAAAATAAATAACCAAAAAAAAAATAAACAAAAAAAGTTGTAAAAGCTGTATGAATATGATGAATTAATAATTTTTTTTTACATTCATCACAAAGAATTTATAAATTTTTAATTTATTACTGTAAATACGATACGTGACATTGATCTCGCATATGAAAATAACAATAACATTTAATAATGATTGACAAAATTATAAATTGACTCATCTCTAAACACTCTCCGTATACTGTCACAACTTGACATAATTGGGTCATAATTTTAAACGCAATAAAGACAAAAAAGCTCTTGGCAATATACGAGTAGTAGTAAAATAACAACAAAGTTTGTTAAAGATCTTAATATTACTAAAGATAAAAAGATAGTGTGAAAGATATACATACATAAGTGTGAAGTAAACAATAAATTTTCTCAACAATTATGCCAAATGATATTAATACATACACATTAATTTTGAAGGTAACTCTTTTAACAGATTCCCAAGATCTAAAAGCGGTCTACAAAAGGAAAAATTTTTACAAGGTGTAAACATTTTTTTTAAGAAAAAAAATGTTCTTAAATTTTAAAGTCATTAACATGTTAATTATTTTTAGCGGCTTTTTCTTTAACATGCGGTTACTTTCAAGTAAAATTTAAATTCAAATAAGAAAGTAAACGGCTTGAGTTAATTTAAATTATATTACACTGTCTCAGAAACAATATGTTAAGACTGCAGATTACAAACATTTAAGGAACTTAAAAAAATGCAAGAGGCACAGTCAAGACAGGCAAGACAAAAGTTAATATACATTAAATTGGTTGTTTTTTTTAACTGTTAACAATGTCAAAACATGATTTTCAAATATTTTTTATAATTTTTTTAGCGCAATGTTTTATGAAACCTGTTACTTAATATGACTTCACGTTATATTTTAAATAATTTAGGGATGTCAAAATGGTACAATTTTGTTCTTTGGTACAATTTGCAAATGATAAACTTAAGTGGTCCCAAAACAGTACTTCTGAGTGAATTCAACACATAGGTGTGCCGTGCAGCATGTCTTTTAATTTTAATGAAAAAAATAATTTAGGACAATATTGTAGGTATTTGAAACACATAACCGCCATCTTTTTTATTTGTTATTGTATAGGTTCTGATTAGTGGCCACGCGAAGTAAAAAATTTTACCAATTTCATAAATTTTTATAACTGCTCTATTTTTTAAGTAGAAAAGATATTGAAACGATTCATGCTTTGTTTAATAGGGCAGTAATGACCATTTAATATTGCTATGCAAAACTGAACTGTAATAATTGAATGACCGAGATGAGGCCATTTGAAAATTACACAGTTTTTTCTCATTTTATCGATTTTGTATTGAACCCTGTGTAAACCCAGTTGAACAGAAAGCTTTGATTTTCTTTTTGGTAGTGAAGAGGGAACCTTTACACAGCGTCTTCACGAGACATTAACTTTGAGATAACATGAGAAAAAACGTCGGCAGAATACTAAAAACAAAATGTCGAATTTTCTCTTAATTTCATACTAGGGGAAGACGTAATTTTACTTTTCCGGTAAGATTTAATTTTATGCAAATGCTCATTGAGCTAACATGTACTACTTTTGCATAATTAGTTACTTTATTTTTAATTTTTCACACATATTTAAATTTATAAATCGATTAAACACATTTATTCATTTATTTAACACAGAAATTTTATAAAAAAAAACATCGCTTTTCATTTATTTTAATAAACACTCACACATGCACACTATTTTATTTTCATATACATATGTTTTTTGACAGTTCATCTCATAAGATTGTTGTTATAAGAATTCTTATAACAACGCTCTCATAAAAATTCTTATAACATTGAGATAACACTAATTTGAAGTATACACGTAACATAATTCTCTCTGCGATTGAATTTGACAATCTCATCTAACATATTATGCTACGTGTAGACCTCAAGTTATTATACCATGATATAAGTTTCGTTGTGCTAAAATAATATCTTCTGCAAAAAAAAGGTGCGAAAATTTATACATTTTAAAAAATGCTCAGCTTTGAGCTTCAAAAAAGCCATGTGGGGATAAAAATAACAATCTGATATATTTTAGATAATATGGGACAGTACTTCTTTATTATGTCCACTTAGTGCCGTTTTGATATTTTCACTCTATTATGAAAAATTCTTTTTTTTAATTGCAATTTTTATGAAATATAACAGGCCCAAAAATATAATAATTAAAAATTTTTAGAATATATAGCTTCTAGTTTGTCCGTAATGTCCACGTATTAATAATCTGTTATTTTCATTTGTTCACGAAATGTTATTTTTTTAAGTGTTGCTCTTAAGGTGCCCACACACGAGTGATTTGTGCGTGTGATTTATTCGCGCTCGGCGTCTTGTTACTCGTTGATGGGGCTGTGCGCACACAAATCACATATAAATGAAAATTTTAAATTTCTTGTGATTTGTGCGCGAACATTTGAATGTTTTTTATTTGTGTATACCACGAAAGCAATTTTTCATAGAATTTAGAAAAGACAATCTAATTGCACAAAGTAAAAGCGATAAATATAAAGATTAAAGCATAAATAAATAATAATAATATACAAAAATAAATAAATCCGCTCCGCAATTCATGTGTACTTGTTGACGTTTAAGTTTATTGTGATTTGTTCGTTAGTGGAGATTTGGTACACGAACAAATCACACGCACAAATCATTCGTGTATGGGCTGCTTTAGAAAAATAAGAAAGTAAAATATGAGGCAAATAAAAAGGGCCAAAAAGTTAATATTTTTTATTTTATTATTACTTAAAAAAATCATATCTCGTAAACAAATGAAAATAACAGATTGTCACTTAGTGTACATAACGGACAAAGTATAGGCTATATATTTTAAAAATTTGAGATTTTTATCTGTATTCCCACATCGGTTTTAGAGGAATTATATAAATTATAATTATACTAAATTATACTAAAATTGAAAGCCTATTTGTTGAACAATACAGTTGTCGACATAGTGGAATAATTGTATATAAATCACTCAAATAACTGAGTAGTTTTCTGTAAAAATATGATGTTGAAAATTTAGCTCCTAAATTAATGCTAGTTAGTTGCACCTTTAGCAAAACAAAAGCAGAGTTTATAGACCGTGGCCTTAGACGTACTTATATATTCTACATATTTGCATTTGAGATTAACAAAAGCTTGTTTTGGGTGGCAATTGGAGCTAGTAGTATGAATATTGTTATATCGTTGCATGCTTGTTCGGCACTCTTTATGTAGTCTATTGTGGTTCGTATCGTAGATAGGTACGGTGACCAACCGTACACTATTATAGTGAACAGTAGTACACTATTTTATCTTCTTGTCCACTATTTTTTTTGTGTACGCTATTTGTACATTTTTTTATATACATACATGCCCCTTATGTACATTATTTTTTCTTACAAACGTTCACTTTTGTTCACTTTTTTCAATATTTCTAACATATTTAGCAAACAAATTTTAAATCAGCTTAAATTACATAAAAACTCTAACTGTAAACCCAAAGTGTTTGATATTATTACATTCAACAGAGACACCTGACAAGTGGTATAAGCAAAATACTCGTGAGCACTGACGATGGAAGTGTAGCGGCTTCCGAAAGTGGCGCTACACTGTTCTGCTGTGTACGTTGAAAAATTAAGTTGATGTTAATTTTTGCCTTGTTCCTTGGAATTATAATCATGCCCAATTCTTTTTGAATATAACGTTATGAACCTTACCCTAATAATCAATTAGTTTTGCTATGTTTTTTAATCTATAAAATGTGTACACTATTTTTCCATGGAATTAATGGTCACCGTATAGATAGGTATAAAAAATAAAACATTTGAAAAATATGTATACAATTTTTTTTAAATTTTAATTTGTTTATTTGACTACTTATTTTTAGCTTCGAGTAAGCCAAATAATATCTGGTTAATTGCTTTGACAATGTAAATATATTTGTAATGGGTTACCCTTATTTTTTTTACTTTTCAAACAAAAATAAGTAGTTGTCGAGGCAAATTGTAAGTAGTTACGACTTAAATCATTATATACTTATTTGCCTATCAGTAAGCACAGTTTTTGCTGGGATTGTCTAACATTCGAACTCACATAAAATTTGAACAGACAGAGATATTGTAAAAAAATTTTTAACTCATATAGACAAATTAGTTTTTTAATAGATAGAAGAAGAATTTTTACCATTTTTGTATTTAAATAAAAGAATTCCAAAAAAGGGGAAAGTATGTTCCAAAAAATGATTTTTTTTTACAAAAATTGTCGCACTGTGTGATATTTAAATAACTTTCTGTATATTTGGGCAACACCTAAGACCTACGAATATTTTTAGGTTGGTGGCGATCGTTGCTTTGAATTTGTAATTGAACTATAAATTTTCTTTGAAAATTTGTCAAATTTGGATAGGGCTGGAGGAAGAACCGTTACCTAATAGTGCTGTTTTGTCGGAAAAATTATTGGGCATTAGGTTAGTCCACCACACCAAAAAACTTAATTAAGGTCGCCCAAAAATAAAAGAAAAAATTTCTAACGCAATTATCTCTGAAACTAAAAAGAAATTCCACACATGTAAGAATATTTTTTGTAGACATTCTCAAAGACTATCTATATTTAAAAAAATTTTAACATTCAGACTATAAGCTAGCTTCTAGCGATTTTTTATAAAACTTATTGTCCGAGGTAGCCAAATTTGTGGGTTTTCCCACGAGCCTATCTTTATTCCAGGAAGCCGTGCCCTAGCACGTGAGTTTACAAACTCCTTAACTATGGCATTGTGAAATTTCAGACTTGTTTCCACAAAAAAAGTTTTTAAACCACTGCACAAGTGTGATATTTGGACAATTTAGATGAAAAATATTATAATTTTACGTTTTTGGTTATTAAATAGATTAAATGCAAATAAAAGACATAAAAATGCAAAAGGGCTTAACTTAATTTTTAAAAAATTTTCAAGAGAAGCAATAAACTTAAGAAATTGCAAACTATTGTGATTACAAAATTTTTTTCACGAATAGTATCACACTTAGACTTTATTAATTATACCCAGAAAAAATCGTTTTTATAATCACAATAGTTTGCATTTTATTAGTTGAGCCATTTGCATTTAAACACAAATATTTTTAAGCCGCGCAAACATGTGCAATGGTTTTTTCCCAATTTGTATAATAGAAGAACCCAGTTTTTGCCAAATGCAATTTCAAAGTTGAATAACGCTGAATATCTATTTTGTTTTTAAATTCAGTGTTTTTCTCAAACTAAAAAAGTATAAACTTTTGCTTAAATAACACTACGTATATTTCGCAATAAATCGCAATGTCAGCTATAGTATCAGTCAATCAATAGCTCGTGTACTAAATGTAAAAAGAATTACTCTACTACTCTACGTCTATTAAACGTAAAAAGAATTATAAAAAGTTATACGCTTTTAAAAGTCGGTAACTTTCAAAATGTGTTTTTCGCAAATTTATTTAACTCAAAAATGTTTTGGTTGAAAGTATTGTTAGTGTCGATAAACTACATAAAATTTTTATATACATACATATGTATTCTTATTGATGAGAAGTTGTCTTTCACATCCGCACATTAAAGTGCGGTTTCCACAATCCAGATGTTCGACTTATGCATAAAGTATATGTATATGAGAAGTCCCCAGTTTTTTTTTAAATGATTTCCATGCAATGGTCCATACAAAGCAATCATCTAATTTACTTTTTCAGCATAATTTACTCTCGATTCCTTACCAAATTTCTTTCTTAGAGCTGTTTTTCAGGGAAGACTACTTTTAAAGTGGCAGTGATATATTTTTTACTGTGAATTAGGTATTTTTAGGAAATGTTTCCGGAAAATTTTAGAAAATTTATTCCAAGAAATCATTCGATGATAGTACAGTATTATCCCTGCTCAAATTAAAAATATATATTAATTTTCTGGTACTATTTGTATATCTTTCGCACTACTGATACAATCAGCACGTGAGTTTAACATTTTTTAAATTTAAGTAAGCCAATTATTTTCGACCAGCTGTGGAAGAGAGAAAGAGATAGCTTAATTAAAAAATCACAACTTTAAAACATATGATTTTAGTGAATGGTAACAATCCAGTTTCATTTGTTGTATTATTTTGGCTGCTGTAATAACAATCAGTGTGGCCCCTTGTTAAAGTCGTACATACATTTACGTACGTACATTTTAAATTGTACATACATACTTACATACATACATTTATTCGAGTTTGTTCAATTATATTTCAGTTTTTTATTTAATTTTTTTGTTTTTTGTTCTACAACCGGCCGGTTTATTCTACCTGTATTTGTTGCCTTAAACATATGTATGTACATAAGTATTTGTAGTATGTGCCTTGTTTGTCCATTAATTCATAATACATTTATTATAATATACCTTAACAAAAATATTAAATTTTTTTAGAGGAATTTATTATGCGCATAAATATGTATGTATGTATGTCTGCAAAACTTACTTACTTACCATTTTTGTTTGCTTAAATTATGCCGTTATCATATTTAGATTTTAACATTTACCAGATGTTTAACCTCAAATTTAGTAAATCAAGTTTCTTTTGTATGCTTTTTTCTTCGAAAATAACTGAGGTAACTAAAAACAATTTTAAAAATTTTGCTTACAATTCAAGTTCATTGTGAGTATTTTTTCCCCATTCAAGAATTTAAGGTCAATGATTGAGTCAAAGTCCCTAGAGGTTCAGTTTTTCCTTGTGTCATAACATATTGAAAGACATTGACTTCTTGGAGGTTGTAAAATTTTAAAGGGTATTTTGATATTTTATGTTTTAATTTTGCATTTAGAAAAATTCTTAATAGTGAAAATAATATAAATAAATGAATGAATTCACAATATCAGCCATAATTAAAGGTTGTGACATGTTTTGAAAACACGGTCCTTACTAATGGAACATCTAGATCTTTATGAATGCGCATGTTTTTGACATACCAAGTTGCCACTGTAATCAAACGAAGAATTTTATTTTCTCGCCTTTGAATTTTAAATATATTTGATGCGGAGGCAGTGCTCCATAACTGAATACCATAACACCAAATATGGTTTTATTATTGTGTTATACAGAAGAAGCTTACAATCTGGACGCAGTGTTGAATTTCTTCCTATTAGCCAATTAAGCTGAACTGCTTTCAATTTCATTTGTGAAAACATAATAATAAAGATAATTTCCTAAGGTTTTGCATATGTTACAGAACCTCTTACCTTCATTTTTAAAAATTAAGATGTTGGACGACGCCTTTAATTTTAGCTAAAAAACTATGGTACATGCTCTAACACATTCCAAAGATTTTCTCAAAATTTAGGATGTGCCGTGCACTGGGTGCAGAGATGTGCTTAAAAGCATAGAAAACACAGAACAAGTCAATATTTATTTTTTTAGGATATTTTTACTAGCTTATATCAGTCCTGGCGTGCATCTGGGCAAAAAATCGCTATAAGCTTTTCTGTTTTAAATCAAGGATTATGACAACTTTTTAAAAATAAATTTTCCGGTACGTTTTGGTACAACTGCATTTTTCGACAATGAAGATGTTGGACCCTTTTAATTTTGGCTAAAACATTATAGTTCATGCTCTAACACGATCCAGAGATCGTCTACTATCGACTTTACGTCAGCTAATAAAAAAGAAAAATATGTAGGTCACTTATTTATAATAAAATGAAAAATAAATAATAAGAAAATGTTCCAAGTCCAAATTAAAAAGCAATTGTGCTAAGTCCTAAAAAGCCATTTCGTAGCGAATAGCATTATTTTGAAATATTTAGGTTACTGATATTAATGAGCGATAGATCGACGAAAAATTTCTAAAAAAAGACTTATCACGTTTGACGGCATTGAAAATATCGATGATATTTCACGCTGGTAAGACAGAAGTCAAAAAGTTTAAAATAGTTGAACATGATAAAGAAAAGGAAGTTAGTAAAGTTCCGAACCTTTACAAAAGTTCATTAATAGGTACGATTCGCCGCGAGGTGGCGACAAAATCTATTGATTGGGCTTACTAAAGTAAGTAGGATTTCCGCAAGGGTGTTGTTGCTGCCGTCGTTGGCAGTGTAGGTAAAAGGGCTCTGATTAGTAATGGACACTGAAAAAAACATCGATTTTTTTTCGATGCAATGCATCGCATACAGGCATCGATATTATATCGATATGTCTAAAATACATGATGTTTTCTAAACATCGATTGTTTTTTGTAACACAATAGATATAAATGTGGAGTATTAAAAAACATGGATGTACTTTCCAAAAGCTTTACTACGTTCACAATTATAAAACATAATATATATTCCTATAGTTCTTAAAGCTGTTTCAAACTAAAACACAAGTATTAATACTTTTGGCGAAAATACCTCCCTGATTTAATTTGTGTTTGAAAAATTTCAAAAAACAATAATAACTCATCATGTCGGAGTTTCACTTTCATCAAAAATATTAATGTTGTATTATAGTTTAAAACGGCATTTATGAAGACTTTGTTGCAAAAATGTTTGCCACTCAATCAGTTTCATCACCTATGCCGCTTGTGAAAATAGTCTTTCATACGGTACCGAAGTTCCCACAATCATCAGATATTTAAAGGTGATTTTATGTACTTCGTTTTGGAAATTTTGGGTTGCAGTCTTACCATATTTCTAACGGACTTTCGTTCAGCCTTCCGACAGGATTCCTGAAAGTTCATCAGACAATATATCTTCGAATTTATTACTCTTCAGATTCCGATGTACCAGTTTGTAATGGTCCATAGCAACAAGGTATAAAAATAGCTGATAATAATCACATTTAACATAGGCTAAAAGGTATTTGTATTAAATTTGTCACTTCGATGCATCGAATAAAAAACATCGATATTTATTCGATGTGTATGACTAATAAAAACATCGGAGTCTTTCGATATATCGACACCTTACATCGATTGTTTTTAAAACATCGATGTATATCGTCCACCACTAGCTCTGATGAGAAGACTGTGGTGGTCTCGAAACACCTGATGTCAGTTCAACCTTCCGTACATCCAAACTTTTCTTTGAGTGTTCAATATGTACAAGCTTTAGAATTTACGTGTTAAATAAAAGATAATTTAATTGAAAGATTAAATTAAAAACGAAATCAAGCCAAACTAATTAAATAACTTTGAATTTTTATTTTTATTTTATTTAGTTCTGACATCGCATTTTCTGTAACGTTATTACTAGCCCTACGGTCAATAACCAAAAAATATACCTTAGTCAATGACCGGGTACCCGGGTGCCCTTATGTACTTTTTCTCCGCTTCTTAAATTGAAAATCAAATGTTTGCGATTAATATTTGTTAAAATTATATTATTTAGATATGTATATTTATTTTGTTCCAACTAATGTTGTTATATAGACTGCACGTAGGTAAACACAGCCGTTTCATTGACATTAACAGATTCTGGTCATTGATAAGTTTTATATATTTTGACGGAGCACAATCGGTCCAATTAGAAAAAAACGATAATATATCTGTATCTTTGAAGTTTGCGATCCGCTCACAAAACGGTGTATGTAAAAAATATAAAAGAGGACCTAAGCCTTAAGAATATTGAAACATGGACCACCCTGTTGAAACATCATTCGTTTACGATATATGATTTTTTTAAGTACCATTTATATAAAAATGTGTCATATAAAATATTTTCAATAAAATAAGTTTTTATTTTAAAGACAACAATATTTTTATTAGACCTCCATCAAAAAAACTTTTTATTCCTATAATAAATATTTATCTATTTTTGGAGTTTATTAGCTTTCTGTTTGTTGTTCAGTTACACTATTAACCTTAACTTAATTAATGCTATTGAATAACAATAATAAAACATTTCACAAAAAATGTTAAAACTTCTTGAGAAAAATAACAAACAAATATAAAATTCTTGTTAAGATAATAACTCTACAACCTTTTGTACTTTCAAACAGTACAAAATGTTTATTATAATTTCACAAAACCTGAAAAAGGTAACATGGAATAAGTTTAGTTTTGTATAGGTCATGATCATGATGACTGACTGTATGTAGTTGTCATATTGTTAATAACGAACGAAATATTTTTTACAAACAAACAAACAATACACTTCACCCTGTCAAAGGTTGTGAATTTCACACGTTTTTGAGAATCACCTTTCCTTAAGTACACAAATCTCGAACAAATAAGAAAATAATTTTAAACATTCGATAATGCAGCAAAAAAGAAAGGCAGAAAACCCGCCAAAACATGTTTAATTAAAAGTGGTTGTTTGTTGTTGAAACGATGTTTATTCTTTGTAATTTTTGAAATGTGTGCTTTTGTTTTAAGCAAATATTTAAATTAAACACTGTTTAAAAAAAATATATTACAAAACGCCTCTTCTATGCTTTAATTTTTTAGGCTGATGTAATCTTTTGGATTGCAAAGAAAACAAGATGGAGGCAAAAAGTGGGCATGTTACTAAAGCTTTGTTCAGACTAGACTAATATTTTAAATAATCGTAAACTTTTTTTACTTTTCAACAAATATTTATTAAGTTAAATGAGTTCCTATCTAAATCACTAGACCATATACCAACAATATTACATTATTGTATTGTATCATTTAACTTGAACATCAAGTTATAGTAAACATTTGCCAAACATTTTCGTTATCCTACGACAAATACTTGCCTAGTCTCAAATTATTGTTTTTAACACTCATTCATTATCTTCAGCAATAATGAGAAAATAAAACAATAAACAACAGTATAGATAATGGTGTTGCCAGATTTGTTATGGATTAGATCATTTATTCGGAAAATTTTGTAAAAAGCCTTTTATGAGGGGGAGGGGTATAAAAACTCCGAAAATAGCATTACGTAAAATGTGAATAGCTCCTAATTGAGAAAGTGATCTGTTTCCTCAAACTAAATAGATACTTATAATGTTTGCTGTGCCAACTTATTGTTTGACTAATAAATTATAAAAAAAATTTACGATTTCAGTTTTACGATACAATGCCGATTTCTATGGATGCAGAAATAAATAAACAATCGTAGACGAGGAAATGATTCTACGAAGAGTTCTTTGCAACATTTCCCCAGAAACCATAGCGCTAAGATGGATTTCCAAATATTTATGCGGAAGTTTCAACGTGATTTAGTTCATATAAACCAGTAATTGATCTCCGAATCAGTATTGGACAACTAACATTTGACCAAAAAATCACAGGAATAGACTAATAGTTTCCAAGTTATGACGCGTTTAACTAAAATTAGAAAAAATGGAAAAAAAATTTTTTGAAATTGCCCAAAACTGCTTCAAAAATTTAGGTATTTCCGCAAGCTCGAAATCCATTTTAGAGCTATGATTTCCAAAGCAAAGTTCATATGAAATAAGAAATACAAATTAAATCTTACTCAAATAAAAAATATCAGCCTTATGCAAAAAAATCTTACCTGAGGTTTGAAGTTCATGTCAGCTACCAGCGATATTAACGCAAAAACACTATGTTAACTACTGTATGCTTTAAAAAATTTGACATGTTGATACTGGCAATGCCATCATTCTGTTTTGTCTCTTTATAGTTAACGATGCAACAAAACGATTATTAATTCATCCGGATATTCGAATATATTAATAGTGTTTTGTATAGTTTCAATATAAAATAAAATTTTTCTTTATTTAAGATGTAAATAAATATTTATACTACATAAAAACATAAACTAAATACATTTATAGTAATGTAAAATAATAAATACACCAATTTCTTGTTAAGGATTTAAATTACTTCAAATAATCGGTTTAAATATTTAACCGATCATTTGAAGTACGAGCTTTGTTTACTTGTGTTGATTGTATGTATGTACATCACTATAAAGTTTTGTAGATTTACATAAATTTGCCAAGTAAGTTTTGGTGGATATTTTGAAAATTAATAAAAAAAAGAGGAAAATATCCGAAAATTGGAACGAAGGGGACAAAGTAAATATAGTTATTGTTATAGTTGGGTAAAATTGTAGTTAAAAATACTTTGAAGTGGTCATCTGGAAGGGAGAAGCCTTCAATCCTCGTTTTATAACTTCGATGCCAATAATAGCCCGCCAATTGGTTTATACGATCTAAATGAAATATTACACATTAAAAATAATTTTCACATAAAATGAAAATTAGTTTTACCCAATCTGTTCACTAAATTTAAAGTATCAATTTAAAATGTTTTTATTAAATTTTTTCACAAAAACTTTATTCGTCAAAACAATAAAACATTTTAACATCGCTTTAAAGTAGGTGGGTAGCTGCTTTAAATTATTTGATTTTAACATCGGTTTACATGACGTGTGTTAAGCTAACAATCGTTTTTGCATGAAACTTTAAGGAACTTTGCTTAACATTGGTTTACCAACCTGTGTTAATTTTTTTGCATAAGGCTGTATATATAGCATTTCAAAGAATATGAATAACCGTATTTTTAAACAAAAAATTATTTTAACATTATTTGTTTTCAAAACATTGTGGTAACTCTAAGAGGAAACCAAAAGTATGAATGGCATTTATTACTTGGCGCATACTTGTTAAAAACAAAAACTGTATTGTTTAGAACAACAAGATTATTATATTAACAAATATAAAAAAACGAGTCAATTAAAAACAACAACAAAATTACAAAATTAATGTAAAACCAACAACTATTAACGAATATAAATATTTTTGTGTAACATATCTTGTAAATCTTTCCGAGAGTCAGCCACGGAACAACTCAAGTACTTATGAAGGCGCTTAATTAAACACTTATAAGCACGTGCCATAGAGTAATGTTGGTCGGTACTTGTATTCTTATTTATTGTCATTGTTAAGTTGTTGTAATAGTAATTTCAATAATAAAAATGTAAAATTAACATTTTTATGTAGCGTTGACTAAAAGTATGTGTGTTATTTTATGTTTGTTTGTGTAATCATAAAATGTTATTATTTTTCGCCTGTTTTTCTAGTTTGGGTAGATTTAAAGGTAAGACCACACTGGTCGACGCGACACCGCAGCGGAACTACGGGACATTTTTGGTATATCGCACTGAAACTGTAGCCTCGCGACACTTCGCTGTATAATTATTTAAATTTCTTGTGATTGATATATGTAAGTGAAATTGATGCGGCAATAGCTTCCATTTTATGCGACGAAGAAGAAAAATTGAAACAAGAGATGATCAGAAAAAGCCAAATTATGATGATGCCTTGTACATGCCTGCTTGTATGCTTTATCAATAAATTCAGTAAATAATAGTAAAAACTCTTGGGTACTCGAACGCTGTCAACTATTGCTTCAGCAAGAAAAGTAAACAAAGTTGGCATGTGTGTGTACATCTATTTATTTGTTAATTTATTTTTTGTATATATATATATATATATATCAAATGTATGCATCTTGAATAAATGTTAGTCCAGATTCTGAACTTCAGAATTCGTTTTTATGGTATATTTGAACAATTACATAGTTATCATAATATATGTGTGTATTTCTTACATGTTTGAAGAAGACACTCATTCTTTGTAGCAGAAAATGATAGTTTATATCCTAGACGTGCAAATATGCTACCAAGATAATTTCCGCTATTATGTACCAAGGCGTGTGTGGCAAAAGATTGCAAAAAAATCAAATAATCAAGGCATATTCATTACAGGTACCACCATAACTAAAACAAATACAACACCAAAAACACATGTATTTTGTTAGTAGAAATACCCCAGAAATATGTCAAATCCGTTATCTGTGAGTCGCACACATTCATAAGCTCTCTCAAATTTACTAACACATGCCCGTTGTTGGTAGAAAACTCCCAGACATGTGTCAAAATCTATTCTCTGTGTGACGCACACATTCTCAAATTTACAAAAACAGCTGTTCTTGTAGTGGTACCTGTTCAATCTACCTTGCAAATAATGTGTTATCTCCGCATATTTTTTTTTCTTATTTTTCTTATAATTCTATGAATTATATTCAATCTATAAATAACAGCAACACTTCTTTAATTATAATAAAAAAGCATGGTCTCATATACTATTATGTTATATTAAGATGTAAGGGCGCCGTGGCTTAGTTGGTTAAAGCGCCTGTCTAGTAAACAGGAGATCGTGAGTTCGAATCTCGCCGGGGCCTGACCAGAGTAATAGTTTTTTTTAAATATTATTTTATTGATAATAATTTACTATTACTACACCGAAAACAATCCATGCAACATACGCACGAAAACGCTCGTAGATATTACGATATATTTCGTAATCTCTCACCACGAAATTCTTTCGTAAAATATACGAAATGTACGAAAATAACTAAGCTATAAAAACAAAAAAAGTTTGAAAAAATGTAAGTAAATAAAACAAATTTTTCTCTATCCAATATTAATTATTTTGGCTTGAGTTCGGTTTTAATCTATAGCCATATTCTATAACTCAAACTTTGGCTCGTTAACGTTAGTAGAATGAAATTTTAATATTTCCTGTTCCATAAAAATTTTGATTTTAAACAATTGTCATTTAACAGAAAAAATATATGTTATTGAAAAAATAATGTAAAATTGAACCAAAACCATATTCTACAGCCAATGTTAATACGAAACAACTTTTAACTTCAACGATAGGTATTTTATAGGTGACAAGGAAGTTATTTTATGTTTGGAATACTTAAACAAATATTAAAAAATATTCTTAAAATTTTTTTGAAACTTTCTTTCTCAAAAGAACCAAATTATTGGTCAACAAGTGCGAATTTTGTTGCCATCAAAGTTTGTAAAGAAGATTTCTGCGGTTCTTAAATCGAAATTGTTATAAAAATTTTTAGAACGATTTAATATGAAAAGCCACACAATATTGCTTTGACATGTTATTTTAAATGCCCAATTGCAGAAGAAAAATTATTAAAAAATAATCAAATTAAAACTTCTATAAACCCCATAAATTTAAAAAGGTACTTTCTTCCATACTCCATTGGTTTTACAATTCTTTTCAATGCTTTTAAACACAATCCAAAAGAAAAAAACTAAATAAGTAAATTTTTTTTTATTTTATTTTAGAAAGGCTTAAAAATAAGAAAATTAAATTAAATTGAAATGTATTGCCAGAATAATAAATTTTAAAGTTTTAGAACATGTGTTTTTGGAAAAGCTACTAACAATTGAAAAAATATGTATCTGGTAATTTTTATTTGATTTTCTAATTGACAATCCAATCTCTGGCAGTACATAAAATGTTATTTGTCACAAGCGCTATAGAATACAAAAATTTTATGAATATTAATTTTTCAATTAAATTTTATTTTTATTTAGAGATAAGTGAAGCATGTAGTAGACAAAGAAAAATTTAACTGCACGGAGGATTGAACTCACATGTTTCGATAGCTCCCGCTAATCTTTTCAGAGTTCTCTACCGCTTAGACCACCCGACCAAAGCCGGTAGTTTGTAGTTAGGAGTTAAATATCATCTACGTTTAATCAATTTATACTGTTAGTCTTAGAGCTGTCTTCATTTGATAGTTATTGATATTCACTTTTTTCTTTATATCTTGTGTTAAGCTTCTTGTTATTTTTCTATTCTAGTAGCTCAAAGATGTTGTCATTCAATTAGTTTTTAATAAACGGGACTCTGTTAATTTTTGTTCAAAGAAATAACAACTACATTTTTATTTTAGTATTTCATCAGTGAAATTTGTTTTTCACACTTTTAAATCGCCGTGGCAAAAACAAACAAATAAATAAATTTTAAATAAAAAATAATAACAGCAGTAAAGTTTGTCATACTTGTGTCGATTTTCATTGGTCTAAGACATAAAGTGCCACTGTGATTTTCTTAGGAGATACACTTGAGGACGATTAAAAAGAGGGGATGCATAATAACAAAATCACTATTCATTATGAAACATTTGATTTATTGGAAACTTAAGTGTGTAAAAAATTTTATTTTTCATTCATTTTTATTTATGTTGAAAAAATATTAGAAAAATTATACACGTTTAAGTATTATAATTTGTTTCCTTAATATGCTTGTTTAATTCAATCATTCCTATAAATTTAATTAAATTGTAGCAATTTATACCTATACCAATTAAGTTTGTTTTAATGGTTTTTTTGTGCCTTTATTTAATTTATATTTCTTGAAAAACTTGCTAAAAGCTTTTTCATTAAACAAAGTTGTTAAAATACGCATATATAAAAAATATTGTAAATTTATAAACTTGCCCAATCAAAAATTAGGTTTTTTGAGTGTAACGAACTATTTATATGGCACTGTCAGTTCAGCAAATATAGCGATTTAATAAATGATATTTAATAAAAAAAGTTAATTTAGTCATATAAATCTTGCAAATACTTATTTTTAATGCTGAGAATTAATAGCAATAATTAAATTTTATTCCTTAAAATATTCTTGTTATTTGTATGGGTAATTCTTTCTGGTTTCCGTTATTTGTACGGGTAATGCTTTTTTATGAAAATTTTCAATTCTAGCCCCTCAGAAGAAGATATATTTATTTTCGGAAAGTATTTGGCGTTGGCTGGTCGGTCGCCCTAGGTTCACATTAGGCAAATTTTTATACCGCAAACAAATATTTGTAATTTTTTAGCACATTAGAGTCCTAAAGCGAAATTTAAGCGCGAAGCGGGCAGGCACTGCTAGTTGAAAATACATCTACAATAATAACCTGTGATGCCGACATGTATTTTTTCAGGAGCACTTGCATATTTAGAATTAAAGATTTTTTGGGACGTTACAAAATTGAAATTAATTGTATTTCAATAATTACAAAAAAACAAAAATTATTAAGCAAAAATTATAAAACTTTTTATGAAATTTTTAGTTTCCAGTGCTAGGAAACGAAAAATGCCGAAAATAGTGCTACGTATAGGGTTTGGGATTTCCCGGACTTTTGCCCTTCCCGGGAAAGGGGGATAGACAAATCGCGTTCCCGGAAAAAGTGTATTTTGTAAATTCATTTTATAGTAAATTCAGGCAAACAGAATTTATAGTTATTACACAGTGAGAGATCGTATGAAGACCAATTGACGACTATAGTAATTAATTAGTTAAACATTTCATTTTAGGGCCCCCAAATCATTTTATAAATAATTTTCCATTATGTTTCTCATATTTCTTGCCAAATTTCCGGGAGGATTCTTATCGTTAAGTAAAAGCTAGTTAGTTATAATACTATACTTAGCTGCGTCGAATTTTAGATACCATGAGCCACAGTATGTTTAAATGTCTCTGATTGCTCATTTTATTTCTGTTAAAACTTCTATTTCAGCATTTCAATAATAGCGTCGGCTGATAATAGATTAAAGTCCTGACAACTCAATGTTTTTGCATCTTGTGTGAGCTTAAAACTTGCAATAAGATTTCGCAAATGCTTTTTTTTAAATTAATTCTGCGGAAAATCATTCAAAGTTTATTTAAGATGCAATTATTTACTTTAGGGAACTATTATAACACTGCAATCGTTGATACTTATATGTTCTGACTTAAGGATTAAACAAACTAAATTCATCCTGCATGTGGTTTTCGAATCAAGCAATAATTTTTCCCGTAGACGGGTTAGAAAAAATAGCATGACTTAAATTTCATGGAACTTTTATGAAATTTCCGTATAAGCTTGAACCGTTCACATTTCTATTTTGTACAAATTAAAAAATAAATTTATGAAAATTTTATTGTTTAAACAGACAAAGAAATACACAGAAACTTTAAAAGAAAACTTAAATAATTTCATTGTGTAAACTTAATCATATATTCAGTCAAACGAACTTTTGTAATACATACTTTAAATAAACATTGAAAATTTTATTGACATTAAAGAAAAACCGGATTATAATACATACTTCTAATATGTATCAAAACAAATTTCGCTTTCCCTTACTACTACATTTTATAAATATGTCAAATAAAGTCCATAAATTTATGAAATAATGTGTACTTTTAATTTCCTCTTTTCCCGGGAACATCTCTAAAATTTTCCGAGAATATTAGCTAGTATTTTCTCGTAAATTCCCGATTCCCAAATATGGATAAACATCCTCATAAATCCAATCCAATGCTGTACACAGTTTTCTGCCTGAAATCAATCCTGCCTCGTAATTGAATTAATTTCGAATCAAGCTTATTTATACTTTTAGTCCTGAGAAGGATTAGATTAAATATTTTTAATACTTAGCTAAATTTAATATTTTTACTTAGTTGTTGAAATCTAAAATTTATTTTTATTCATTGCTGGTATTGAACATAGATAGCTTAATTCATCATGTTTGTAAACCAACGCCTAGACAACTCGGCTACGTATATAAGCATACAAAGAACGACAGCCAGTGTTGCCACAAAAAAACATTTTTTATACCGAATTTTCATAGAAACCCAGTCCTTTAAAACCTACCAATTTCTTAAAATGTTTTCATTGTATTTTGAAAGCATTCTGGATGTTCGTTTGAAATTTGATTTCTGTAAAAATTTTTGTGATTTTTAATAATTTAATTAACAACACATATTCCGATCGGCGGGCTTTTAGCTCCACACTTGTATTCCTATGGTTTTTGTTTTATCATCAGATTCCATTTATGTTATATTTTGCTTTTACAGCGATAAAGTTGTCCTAACCTTTCATGACATTAACGTCTTTCATCCTTCAGTATTTATAATATCGATTGTACCATTGAAATTAGTTTGTGAGAACAAAACGATTTGGCGAAATCCTCGACCTAATTCGACTCGATTTAGCACGCCGTTAAAAATTTAATTTAGGAAATATGAAACTCGAAAAGTTAAGTGTGAAGCTCTTGTCGTTTTCGCCGTATTCAAAGGGAGTTTAAAGAGAGAGAGAGAGACAGAGAAATGGAACACCCAAAACAAGGCTTTGAAAACTCAAACGATGGAAGTACTGCAAGACGTTTTTTCAAAAATGCTAAAGTAACGCAGAATTTAAAAAATCGATTTAGAGTTGGTGAAAAATACGCACAGAGTACTTACTAATAGTTGTTTCTAGTCGTATTGAGGTGAAGAATTTGAAATTTCGGTAATGGCACTACTATGCTATTTGTTATATGCCTCCTACTCTAGATAAATACTTTATTCACGGGCCAGAAATTATATCGCTTTCGCCATTGCCTATTGGTAAACTTAATAAAAAATGACTAACAATAAATTTTTTTTGGCAATATTTTTTATATTTAGGCTTCCGATACACCAAAAGTGTAAAGGATCCCTATTGTTTTCGCTAAGCTGTCCGTCAGTCTGTCCGTCTGTCTGTCACAGGCTGTTTTCTCGGGAACCGTAAGAGCTACGGACCTGAAATTTTCACAGGATATGTAGAGATTTGGCTGCTACAACAACAAATATATGACAGTTCAAAATTAAAGGGTGTTCTGAAGCAAGCAACGAAAAATATTGAAATACGAATGAAATGTTTTCTCGGGAACCGTAAGAGCTACCGACCTGAAATTTTCACAGAATATGTAACACTTTGACGGCTATAATAAAAAATATATGGCAGCAAAAATTAAAGGGTATTCTAAAGCGAGCAACGAAAAATGTTGATATACTAATGTAATATGAAGACACTTATATATAGACATTTTAAATTTTCAAAGTAAGTGCTAATTGGTGTAGTCTGTAGAATAGACTACACCAATTAACACCGATATTTAAAACAATAAAAATTAAAGGGTATTCTATTAGATATTGTAATTTTTGACTATGTAATTGAGACAATATGCTGTATCTTGGAAACCGTAAAATGTAAAATCTTGAAATTTTAAAACACGCTAAAACAAAACAAAAATCAAAAATTAATAAAATTTCGAAACGAAAAAAGCGCTAAAATGAAAAAAGCGCTTAAAGGAAAATAGCGCCAAAATTAAAAAAATCGCTAGAACGCAATATATCACCAAAATTGAACAGATCGCCAAAAAACTAAAAAAACGTCAAAAATCGAAAAAGTCTTCTAAACGAAAAATCGCTAATACTAAATAAATCATCAAAAAAATGAAAAAATCGCCAAAAAATAACGCGAAAACCAAAAAAACTAAGAAAACGCCAAAAACCAAAAAAATGTCATAACGAAAAAATTGTCAAAACAAAAAAATCGCTAAAAATAAAAAAACCAGAAAAAACCGAAAAAAATCCCCAAAAACGAAAAAGCGCCAAAACTGAAATAATCGCAACAACTAAAATAAATCGCTAAAACTAAAAATATCATCAGAAAGTGAAAACGTTAAATAAATGCCATAACCAAAAAATCGCCAAAACTAAACAAATCGGCAAAAAAGCAAAAAAATTGCAAAAAACGAAAAATCGCCAGAAAAAAAAATTTAAAAAAAATCACAAAAAGCGCCAAAACAAAAAAACAACGAATAATACTTAACAAAATAAAAAACTAAAATTAAACAAGAAAGCACAACGAAAAAACTGCCAAAATGACAAAAGGGGCAAAAACAAAAAGGGATATACATATATATGTGTATTCGTACGGAACCCTTCGTGTGCGAGCTAAAGTCGCACTTTACTTAATTTATTTTAATGGTTGTTTGTTATGTGATTATATTTATTCATTAATAAAATGTGACTTTTTTAGTTTAGTTATTAGAATTATAGAATTCGTAGCTAAAAATCGAATTTTAATATAAAATTTTAATAATATTAATAAAAAATATATTGATTTATTCGAAATATTCTCAAGAATTTATGTTTCAAAAATATATTTATTTGTTGCGAGTTAGCTAATCTACATGCCTGCATTTCATTGCAAACTCACCAGTAGATCCCTAAACATGTTTGAAAAGTTTTCAAACTCGTATGATTATATACAGACTCTTAAACAAGAAATGTGAATCAGATATGAATCGTGTATTTCAGCAACACCATAAGTCAAGCTTGCATAATATTTCAGGAGAGACAAAAAAAAACGCTTTTAGAAATAAAATTGTTCTAAGGTGTATAAACTTTTTAAAGTAGAATATAGTAACTGTCATATTAAAATGTTAAAAAATACTTTGATTACTCTTCAGTGTCTGAAAAACTTGCTAAAAGTCTATTGACTTATGGGGTTTCTGCAATACGTGGGAAAAACCAAGTAGTTATTAAGCTATATTCGTTATTTTAAGTGTAAGTATGATAAAGATGTTTTAAAGACTTTTAATCACTCATCAATATTTACATAAATATTATTTTTTTCGTTTGGGATTTTTTGCTTCTATCTTTTTTTTTAATTTTTTTTTTGGCGATTTTATAGTTTTGGCGGTTTTTTCGTTTAAGTGAATTTTTTCTTCTATCGCTATTACCGTTTTTGCCGATTTTTTTAATTTTGGAGATTTTTTAGTTTTGGCGTTTTTTTGTTTTGTTAAAGTGCTTTTTTCGTTTTAGTGATTTGATGTTTTTTCGGTTTCTCAAATTTGGCGATTTTTGTAGTTTTGCATTTTTTCCGTTTCGGTACTTTATTCTAGTGCTTTACTCGTTTTTGCTTTTTTTGTGATCTTTCTATCTTTGATGTTTTTTTTGCTATTTTCTTCATCTTTTAATTTTTGCGATTTTTTAGTTTGATGCCTTTTTTCATTTTGGAAATATTTTCGTTTTGGCCATTCCTTTCGTTTTGTCGATTTTTTATGTTCGAAATTTTTTAACTTTAGCGGTTTTTCCATTTTGGTGATTTTTCCCGTTCTTGCGTTTTTTTCGTTTGGGCGTTTTTTTTTTATTTTAGGGATTTTCAGTTTAGGGGATTTTTTTAGCTCTGGTGTTTTTTTGCATTTTCTTTTGTTTTGTAGTTTTTTTTTCGTTATGGCTATTTTTGTAATTTTGGCGATTTTTTTATTCGGTGGCTTTTTCCTAGGTGCTATATGTAATGGATTTTAAGAATATATGCTCATCTGTATATGCTAATCTGTGCATATATGCTCATATATGCATATGTGTGCATATATGTGCATATATGCTCATCTGTGCATAAGTCTCTGAACGAATACGAGTAAATTACTCGTTTCCTACAATACCCCACGTAAAAGCATATAAAAATTTATTATTATTGTTACTTTCTTTGCAAACCCAATTATACAAAAGCCCATACATGTTTTGTTTGTTTTTTTTTAATTTACATGCATGAGTAACACGTCTGCATGTTTAGTAGCAAGTTTAAACGATTATAGCTCCCAAAATACTGAATCGATTTTAACAAGATAAAGATTGTGCCTATCTGTGAATAAATATCTTCAAAATTGTATACATATTCTAAAAATCGGCTATGTAATATGAGCATAAACTGCTAGATTATGTTATTCTTTAGCTAAATGCATATACATTTTGTGCGTAGTTTGCTGGACTATTTTTCCAATATTCCGTTCTGCTAGTTTTCTTTTAAATTTTGCCACTTCTCCTGGCAGCACTGCACTGTGACTGTTATTATTTTAAAAACGTTTCTATCCAAATTACAAACATTTCAAAGATATTTTCTTTCTTAAAAATTTTACCCAAGCAAATTTCTATAAAAGTTCAAGCGTGTGACACAAAGATGAAATACCTACTTTCATGCTTTATTGTTTCACATGAAAACAGTGTCAATCATACTTAAATATGACCCCATCAGTTTGGCAGCCATATGTTTTTCAATTTAAGATTGTGCAAATGAGTTTTTGATAGTAAAATCGAAACTAATTTATTGAACACAATAGCGACTTCGTTTTTACAATTTCGTTGATAACCCCATCATAGTAACATGTTATAAATCAATTTAGAATAATGGATTTCCGTAATAAAAATCTTATTAAATTCTGAAAAAATATTAATAATATTATGGTGCAGAAACATTGTAATCGTTTTAATCTGTATTGAAATTTGAATCGCTTATTACACTTTGTTAATGTTATGTCATAAAATTTTTATTATAATTTCATTTTAGCAGAAACCTATGGAATTATGTGGCAGCCAAAGAATTCTTCCAACATCTCACAGAAGTCTCACCCAGCCCCTCTTTTAGAGTTTTATAGCCACAACTCTTTCCCCTTGAAAATGCTTGCCTGTTAATCTTTTCATAAGTGGGAAAAACCCCAGCAAACAAAAAATCAAACCTTTGGAATAATACACTGTTCAGACATGGATTTTTAATTGAGACAATTTAGTTTTTATTGAGCAATTAAATTTACTGTTCATACATAGTAAATTAAGCTTACTCAATTAGCATTTGACTTGCCAATGGTGTAACAAGTATACAGGTGGCCGCATAAGGACAACGAATACAACAATAAAACAAAAACGAGATAATGGTTGTCAAAAAAAATACACGTGCTTGACCTAGCTGATGCACAAAATTACCAGAGCAAAAAATAGTCAGCTGACGTTATACTGCCATCTATATACTTATTACACCATGGGCTTGTCACTGTATACAATTTTTGCTTCTCACTGAACATACTTCGGCCATGTCAGATAAAACTTTTGCTTCGCGTTGCGTTACAGATTCGCTTTGACATCTAAGATGAAATGTACATACTTATACGAAACATGCTACATAAAGCACTTTTAACGCAGCGTGAAGCGAAAAGTTCGGCAACTGTCATCTTTTTGCTTGCTTTGACAATCAGCTGGAATAATTTTCTTTTATTATATTGCCAAACGAAACATATCGTGCGTTTGAATCTGTTTTAATAGGAGGTAAATATGTATGTGCCATTTATTTATTTATAATAAGTCGTAAAATAACATAATTGACTTTTATTTTTACAAAAAAAAAAAAATAAATAAATAGCAAAATTACAAACTACTTTTTTTGGTAAACAAGCAATGCGTGAGTGTTGTCAAAGTTTTCATTGTGTCATACACCTTTTGCTTTACACTTTTCTATCAAAATTAGAAACGTCACGCAAAGCGACAAAGTTGTATCTGACACGGCCTTAAGCATATTTGTCACAAAGGGTTGTATTTCGAACTTTACTCAATTTATGAAACAATTAAGTACAAATTGCTCAATTTATTAATTGAAGCCTTGTATGGTAAATTTAGCTCAATTAAGGCCTTAATTGTGTAAATTTCCTAAATTAAGGCGTATGTCTGAACATAACATGACTTTATCATTTTATATCAAGCAAACTTCTCAAAACTTTTTCAAAGCAAAGCAGAGGTTTGAGCTGTTCACTTTTACCACTTATGAAGGTGGATGATTTTTATAGGGGAACATCAGCTGTTTAACTAATTTTTGTCACGAAATAGAATACAAGACTTTTCAGTAAATTCTTGCATTCATTTTATTTCAACTCAATTTAGTTAGCCGAAATCTCCTCTATCTGATTTTAATAAAACACCCACCAAAGTTCTCTCTGCTGAATAAAAATGTACAGGCCTTAAAAGTTTAAAAAAGTATATTTTTAGACCTTTTCCCAAAAACTATCATTTTAAGATCAAAAAATATACTGTGCTTTATTTATTCCGGCTGCAAGTTAGAGATAATTTTGTAACGAACACATAATACATAAGATCACTAAATTCTGATACAAAATAAAAAAGTTATTAGCCGTCAACAGAAAACCGCTATATTATTTTTCACACAAAATTAATTTATTTCAGCTAAAATTAAAAACATTTTTTTTAAATTAAAATCGGCTTTATTCACTTAATGGCTCAAAACTTTATTATTTATTTTGTCAGATCTCCTCGATTTAAGCTTCTTTCATTCGGCAAAAAATAGTTTTAAGCGTTTCGGACTATAATACAAGTATTAATACTTTTGACGAAAATGCCTTCCTGATTTAATTTCTGTTTGAAAATTTGTAAAAAACAAAAACAACTTATCATGTCAGAGTTTCATTTTGCTGAAAAGTATTAATACTTGTATTATAAACGAAATTATTAAAAATTTTTCTGTATTAATGAAGCAACTTAAAATAAAATTTATAAAGTTACTTTAGCTAGATGCAACATTCTGGAGGTATTCGAAATCTTTTTGATGAATTTTTTACATTCATACACCGGCGCTCTACCGTAATATACAATATTGTTTGTGAGTAAAAAATTAATTATGTGCAATAAAGTGAATAAGAAGAAGATAAAATATCAACTTTTAAAAAACATTGTATTTCATTTATGTTCCGCATTTAAAAAACATTTGAGAATAACGTTTGAGAATGAGTTAAAAATAAATTAATGCTATGTTTTTAAAGTTATTTTCAAATCATTATCAGACGTTTGTCGTTTGAGAAAGACATTGATTTCAAATCAATCTCAATTTGAAATCAAACCTGCATGTTTGTTAAAGGCGCTTTCACATTGATATTTTATTAGATTTTGTAAGACGAAAATCAAATCAAAATCAGTCTGACTGTCAAAAAATCTTAAAGAAAATTTTCTAATTACATTTTGTTTCTACACTATCACATTCCAAATAAAACGTAACATAAATAATTTGCAATAAAGCACATTTTTTCGTTCTTCTTTTTCTTTATTTATGTCGATAAACAAATACACAACTGTTTTTGTTATTCCTATGCTTGTTTGTGCAATAGACAACCCTGATAAAATGAAAAATGTGATTGTTTAGAAAATTTCCTAAACATGACGTATACCATAATAATACTGTCAAGTTTCTTTACGTGTTATTTGACAAATCATAAGAATTTGTTTTCACACTGTTGGATTTTTACTTAAGATTTGAGTTTTTGACAAGTATTAATACTAAATCTAATAGTCTGAAGGCCGCTTAAGGAAGATTAACAGCACAACATTTCCTCCGAATTCGATGGTTTGACTTTAATGGCGGCTATAGATCTAAGACTTCATCAGGGTATGGTTAGCAATGAAAAGCAACAAGTACTTAATCGAAATAGTTCATTTAATACCAAGTACCAAGGCCATAAATCCTCAAATTAGAAAAATTCTATATTTGGAAAATAAATATGGAGCTAAAAATTTATTACGGATTTTCGAATTTATACTGAAAATGGTTTATATGAGAATGAATCATTCTCGATTTGACAGTAATCGAAGCAGATGTTTTAACAAATATATTACCGGTTAGGAATCGTACAGCTTCGAAAATGCTCCAACTGCCTTTGGAAAGGTTGCCATTTTAAGAGAACTTTGATATATTTAGATTGCAGACTTTTCATTCCTGATGAAGATACCTAGCTGGAATACATTCCCTGAATCAAATGCATTTTAAGAGATTGCAAATATCATTAAAGTGTCTAATTTTTTTAAAGGTCTTCGGAGCTATTACCTATAGAATAGAGCTAAAGAAATTTAATTATTTTGGCTTGAGTTCGGTTTTAATTTAATTTTTCAATTAAATTATATTTTTTATTTAAAGATAAATGTCAAGCATGTAGACAAAGAAAAATTTGACTGCACGGAGGGTTGAACTGACATGTTTCGATAGCTTCCGCTATTCTCTTCAGAGTTCTCTACCGCTTAGTTCACTCGACCAAAGTCGGTGGCTTTCAGTCAAGAGTTGAATATCATCTACTTTTAATCATTTCATTTGATAGTTATTGAAATTAACTTTTTGCTTTTTGTCTTGCGCTAAGCTTCTTGTTATTTCTCTATTCTAGTATGAATTATCATTGATAATTACAAGTACTACTTTTTTAATGTTTGTCTGATCAGTTTATTTTGAAAATAGACATCCTTTTGCTAGGTGCCTTTAGAATTTAACAATTAAGTTATGAGTTTTAGTCGAACTGTATGGGTTTATATCCAAAGAAATTTAATTATTTTGGCTTGAGTTCGGTTTTAATTTAGTTTTTCAATTAAATTATATTGCACGCCTCATAAGCGAAGCATAGAGGTGGGTACTACTTTCACTTCACGCGAAACTACTGATTTTTCAAACGTAAAATGGTTCTATTTATATCATATATTGCACTTGTAAAAAATATATACACACACATATTAAGAAAAATAATATTTTTAACACTCATGACGGATCTTGTATGTGGTCACGATAACGACCGAAAGACTTCACTACTCGAGTCCTTTTTTTACGCTTCAGTATAATTAGGAATAGCAGCCTATTTAATTTCACGGTCTAAATGAGATTATGAGGCGTGTACTTTTGGATTTTCCAAACTATTTTTTTTTTATTTGGAGATAAATGTGAAGCATGTAGACAAAGACAAATGTTTTTGAGTGAAAGTAGATAATATTCAACTCTGAAGAGATTAGCGGGAGCTATCGAAACATGTCAGTTCAACTCTCCGTGCAGTCACATTTTTCTTTTTATACATGCTTTACATTTATCTCTAAATAAAATATATAATTTAATTGAAAAATTAAATGAAAACCGAACTCAAGCACATATAATTAAATTTCTTTGGATATAAACTTTAAAATTTTCAGCCGCATGTAAACTTTCGTAACACTTTGTATGTGATAGCAATTATCTCCTGATACATAATATATAAGTCCGTGAATAATATAGACTAAATTTACATGTTGAAATATTTCATGAAACATTTTTATTTGCTTCTTGCAACTGTGGAGATGCAAATGGCGTAAAGAAACTTGACATTCATTTAACACCACTTTTTCTACCGAATTTCTTCCCTGACCATAAAAAAATTTAATGCAGCAATTTTCATGAAATATTTCGTCGTGTAAACTTAAAATTTTTGACAAAAAAATTTTTTTTTTTTCATGAGGATTTTTTTTTTGTGATTTTCCTTTTAACAGGGGATTTTTCGGAGAAATTTTTTTTCAAGTTTGGGGAGCGCGATGAAAAAGACCTGGCAGCCCAGCATATTTGTATCCACGTAAGCGAGAGAGGATGTACTATAAAAAAGTTTGAGTTGAAACAAAAACTTCGGGTTTAAGAAACATGAAGAAAACATAAATAGCCAACCACCTTCCCCGTGTGTGCGTTAAATTTCTTCATTCGCTTACGTTATTGCAACCTTGTAAGGCAGAGGAGATGCAATGCGTGCTTTTGGGCATCTCCGAATCTTACTGCACCCTTGTACCAAATTTATTATTGGTGGGACATATGGCTTGAGATCAAATTCCACTCATATAAGCGCTAGTGCTTTAAAATCTATTTTGGAGATAATCGGAGACTGTTTTTATAAAATTTTTCTACGTTGCACAACCTCTGCACCAAGTGTCTGTAATATGTAGATTGAGAATTGTATATTGCATTTTCTTGGTTCCAGCCAATACACTGCATAACTAACGGTCAAACGCAAAGTTTTCGTTTAACAAAATAAAAACTATATGAAAAGAAATATATTAAAACTTTTCGACAACTCTTTCATCATGTAAAAGAAAATCTGTCAGTTACAATTAAATCTAAAATGCATCAAACAGAAAAGTTTAGAAATATGTATTTCCATTGTTTTCGAGTATGTATATTTATTTAGCTGCATTAATAGCATGTATGTATATAAAAAGGAACATGGGGATTATTTTATTATACATGCGACAATAATGTGATCTTCCTTTGACAGCAGCCGTGTGTGGTGCCCAGAAAAAAAATCTTTTATTTTTCTCGATAACAGTGTGTAACTTAAATAAAACAAATTGCTTTTTAAATGAATCGAAAACACTTGTAACAAATGAAAGATCTTCATCATCATTTCCCGTTTCAAGTAATATGACCATTAATCGCATTTAGTTTCAGGTTCTTGTACAGAAAATGAAAGTTTTTAATTTCTTAAAATTTCTTAATCTGTTGTACATATTAAAATGACAACATTAGAAAGCCTTCATAAAAATTATGTTTTTGTATTTTTAAACTAACAAGTGATAAATGAATAAATGTGTAAAAATGTACTCAAGTGTCACACGAAGTAATTTAACATCATAAAGTACAAGACACAACACCTTTTTCATTTCTTACTCCAGTGGAGGCTGGCTATGGCATCTTTTGCCTTCTCATCTCATTATCATAACAAGGCTACAAATGGACAATGTTTCATTTCTTCTTTTTTTTTTGTATGTTAATTTTTTGTTTCGGGTTTTCCCGTACAACCGCCTATAACATGCATCATTAGCATTTCAAAATTATGCCGTTTACTTTTGGTGTCTTATACTGACGGTTTGTTTGGCTTCTGCCTACACCAAAATGGAGAAAATTCAACATGACATATGGAAAAAGAAAATAAGAAAAACACTGGTTGTTGGCGGGACTAATGATATCGAAAATGATGGTGTTAACTGTGGTGATGATGATCATTTCACACTGCGCTTGAATATAATTGTGATCAACAAAAAAGTCACCTATTTTTTTCTTTCTTTGTGTTTATAAGAAACCCTCTCAAGCCTGAAACTTCTAATTGTTTAAACAAAAAATTGTAACTCTATAAATTCTTACTAATTCAATGTACAAATTTAAATATTCTTTTTTATTTCTTTGTCTTCTTTAAGTTACTTCTTCGACTGTAGACAGCTTAATTATGATTTGATGATATTTTTTTCTTATTGTTTGAGCTTTCAACACCTGTCCAGTCAATTAGAAAGAAATCTAAAATGAATATTTCTTTTTCACCTCCAATTTGATATGAATGTACTTGTTATTAGAATGCATGTTCTTCGCAGCAGTAGATACACTGGCAAAAATTACATGATATGATCAACTGCTTTTATTCAAAAGTTAAGCCATATCAGCTTTTGCAATTTCAAATAATTATCCATTTATGTTTGTAGATGTAATTCAAAAATGCCCTGCAGTCGCAGTTGTTAACGACGACATTTTCATCGATGATAGCTTTAAGATAATCAATGATTTGTCGCCTATAAAACACATTTCGAAATAAGTTTGGCGACAAGGTGGTATACATTGTCGTGTGTAAAGAGTTTGTTCTGACGGTATTATAAAAATATTTGCTAAAAAGCCTTATTGACGATAAGATGGGAAACAACTGCATCGAAGTTTTCGTCAGTACAGTTTTATTGACGACAATAAGAGTAACAACTGCATAGAAGTTGTCGTGTGTGCTGTTTTTTTGACGACAACATGATTAACAAATGCATCAAATCTATTGTGTTTACGGTTCTATTGCCAACAATAAGAGCAATAACTGCATCGAAGTTGTCGTGTATCCATTTATGTACATTAAAGAGTTTAAGTTGCCCACAAAACGTGTTTTTGTACAAAGCTCTTTAAATACCTCGGTAAGCTAGTAGCTATATATGGTAGCCTATCAGTGCGGAGGTTGTGGGTTTGATTCGATTATTACATTTTTAAATCCTATTATTATTCATTGACGATAACTTAAGTAGCATGTTACCAACGTAGTCGTCAACGAAATTCGTGCCCTTTGTTCGAAAATTTCGTCAATTCGTCGTCGTATATATGTACTTGTTTCGAAAATGCATCGAAGATGCGTCGAAGACATGGCTTACGGGGTGTCTCCCACTTGAGCAATACAGCTTAAGTATGTATGCAAGTGGTGGTGATAGCATATTATCGAAATCGATGGTAACTATCGAATTGGAAAAAAATTCGAAGACAAGAATAGGGTCAACTAAAAAAAAATCATGCTTATTTAAAAGATAACAAAAAAGTGTAGCAAGTATATAATCCATTAGCTGCGTTTTTGTGCTGCCAAAGATCGCATAAAAATAAATAGTAATCTCTTAACGAAACCACATAAGGCCAACAGAGGCACCTTTCGCTTCCATAACTATCCTATATATTAAGCTTAAACACGTAAAAATTTTCAATGAAATCACTTCTGTGGTTAAACCAGCCAAGTCACAGAATACTCTTCCAATCGAAAATAGTTTCAACTTCCTGAAAGGCTTCTTCAGAAAACCAAAAAATTTCATTGTAATCAAACTCTGGATTTGTTGAATTGAAAGACTTATTACGGACTTAATAATTTATACTGAAAATTTGCTAAGAAGCGTTACAAAGGGGGAAAGTGGCATGTAATGTATGAACATACCATAAGACAGTTTAAAAAAAAGAGCGGTGTCTTGCTGACAACCGGTTGGAGCTATGATCCTTGTCTTAATAAAAAAGATGATTGTAAATTATTTTAAAACGAACAAAAGCCAGCAAGAACTTCTTACCAATCTTAGCCGGAAGCCACTAACAATAAATAAACAGTTTTCTGCAATTTGAAGAAATTTTAAATGGATAATCAATTTGCATATATATAATGCTTTCATACAATATTTAATAAAATATTTAGTATATTCAGCTATGTCACATAATACCATTCAGATCGAAAGTGGTTTGAATTAAGTAAGTTGTTTTTTCAGAAAACGAAAATTTTCTTCGCAGTCAAACCACTTTTATAACCGCATTCACTATGTCGGTTTTGCACGTTTTCCGACTAATTTCTGGTTGAGTACTTATTTTTGTATTCGGTAAATAGTTTAAAACATATTTAGGTTGTTGTCTATGAAAATTAAAAATTATTGCGTCCAATAAAATAATTGTTTGAATTGCCACAATAGAATAGTTATATGTTGAACAAAAAATCGAGGCAAATAATTTTTAAAACTATTATGGTTTTTGACTTGGCGATACTTTAATTGGAAATTATTTGTATCCAAGACGGGCACCTCGCAACTCAAATGAAAAGATAATAACGATTTACTGAATTGCATTATTGAGGGCTTTTCGTCTATGGATGTAACGCTTAATCGAGATACTGAATTGGGTTGTTAAGTTTCAAAATGGAATTGAGAAAATTTTAAAAATTTTTTATGAAATTTTTAAGTTTTAGGCTCAAACTTTTACGATATCTCTGAAGCTAATAACCGGGGTGAGGCCTCAACATTTTCATTAAAAAAAAATTTCCCATACAAATATTGCACACGCTAATATACATACATACATATGTATATTCTACTCTTACGTGCGCATCACGTGGGGTAAGAACTAGTCCGATATTTTTTATGGTTTCTTTTTGTAGCCGTCTAAACTTGGGCATCTCGGCCATTTTTTGAGAAATGTTCGTCATATTCAAGATTCAATAACTTTAGAGCGCGTTATCGGATGTTAATAAATTTAGTGTCATTCGAAAGGTCTAAGTCTCCTTTTAATAAGTTTTGATTAAAATGGACATAGCTTCCCGCTACAAGATCCTCTAAAATGCAAAAGTATCCTGAAAAATGTATTTTTAATTTTCTTATTTTTTTTTGAAAGTTAACTACAATTGACAGGTTTTTATTGTACAACGTATTTAAGTAGGGTTGAAAGCAGATTTAAAAGTAATAGTTTTTTCTTTATGATAACCCGATAATTTTAATGAAAAACCTTTAGCAATAACTATGATATATACATAATAAATTAACATTAAGCTCCAAAAAATAGAAAACTACAATAGTCTGAAAATTTTTTGCTTTTAGTGAATTTAATTTTTCTAAATCGATTCATTTTAAATCGGGTCGACTCACAGAACAGGCAGGTATATAACAATTTGTTTAAATAAAACTAAAAAAAAATTGTGCTTTTTTTCAAGAATTACTCGTTTTTACTTTTTTCAGTGCCTTGTGAATGCTAAAAGTTGACATCGCTCCAAGCCACAAAACAAAAATATTGAATAAATGTGATGTTCCGAAGAAAAAGAGCCGTTATCTTTCCAGACCATATTTTCCAGGAGGACTAAAAATAGACGTTTGATCAATTTTGTCGCCTTTCGTGTTAATATTGATAATACTGCACTCTACAATCGATTTAAAGTCGATTATTAAATCATAATTATAAAATAAAGATATCGTAGTATAGGAAAACTTTGAAGAAATGAAGAATCTCAATATCTCAAACCGTGAGATTTTCGCACTAGAACTTCAAAATGCTTCAGACAAGGTAATTTTTGGAATTTTCTTTTTATTGAGCTGTGCTTTTAATAAAAATAGTAGTTTTATAAAATGCAAAAAGGGGTTTGATTATCTACTTCTTTCTGATGGTAGTCTATGTATATTACAATAATTTTTAAAGCTAAAGAAACTGCCAACACTTTTTTCAAAGTGTAGAACATTTGGGCTAAACAAACTTGCATTAGTTTATCATATGATTTGAAGAAATTTGTTTCACACATTTGTTTCGGTATAATGCCATGGATATCTAGAGACAGCACTTTTTGGATTCACAATGATTATAAGTATGTAGTTGCATTTATTTTGATCTGGATACACAATTCGAGTTTTGTTATATTGTACGTGTGTAGGAAGGTGTTGCAGGAGAGAAGGTGCTAGATATGTAGATGTTTGTACTTACATAATTATTATCACCATGTGTAAATGAGCATCATGCGGTTGATGCCAGAGATGGGAAATATAATCGTTTGGAAATATATGGATTCGGAAACCATCTACCAAAGGATACATTTCTGTCGAGGAAGAAAGATATCGCAAGACGAGTAATCAGTTTACTTTGCATTTGGTACACAAAAGTCTAATCCATTCTCTTTAGAAATTAAAAAAAAACCTTTCGTAAAAAGAAACGGTAGGGAAACGTTTCAATTTATGTTCTTCACTATGAGTACTTTTATCTATTTATAGAATAATAAACTTCACAATCGAATACCATTTCTATGCAAGCTTCGTTAATCCATGACAACTCCCTAAAGATGTGCAAATATTGACAATATACATTTAATGTTATTGCTTTTTTAAAAAGTCTGAATCTACATATATGATGCAATCCCAATTTGTAACATTAACTGGAAATTTGATTTAACATTAACTGGTTATTTGATCAAAATTTTAAATTTAAATGCAAAGCAATTACCTTTTCAACATAGAAAATTGTTGTGTAGGTATACAATTGTCGAAAATTCGGATTTTTTTTTAATAATATGAGTCAAAATATTAAAAAATATATGGTAAAAAATCTTCGCGATATAACGAATTTTTTGCTATAACGAATGGGCCTGACAATATATCGTTCGTTATACCGGGAGTTGCCTGTATGTCAAAAATTGATATTCAGCCATGTCACAGAATACCATTCCGATCGGAAGTGGTTTCAATGCCGTAAGTTGCTTCTTCAGAAAACGAAAAAAAAATTTTCTTCATAACTCTGCGACCACACGAGCAACATTTCGTGTCTTGATACGTGCAATAACGCCAGCAGAACCGCAACGTCCATTGCCAATGTTCTTGCTTGTATTTCTTGGTAGCGAACACGTACAAAACTTAAAACATTAAATTGACAATTTTGCTGAAGAAGGTTGTGCGTTGTTTACACTGTATTCTTTTATGTGTGTAATTTATAATTATATAAATAATAATTTTTTACATTTTTCAGCGATGTTCTCTTTAAAATTAGCTTTATTGTTAAATTTTTTCAGTTTTCACAAAAAAAAAACTCAAACGGCAATTGAATTTGACAGCTTGTGTTAAAAGATTATTGCTCAGCAATGTATGTTAACATTTGTTGCTGAATATGTATTTGAATACATATTCATACGGTCCACACGCAAACATCTTGTGTTGGCAATCGAATTTGACGGTTGCCACGGCAATAATTGCCAAACTTATTGCTCGTGTGGTCGAGGTGTAATCAAACCACTTTTAAATTTCAAAGTGGAATTGACAAACTCTTTTCTGCTAATTTCATTTGCACTAAATACTTAAAAACGTGCATACTTTTAGGAGCGTCAAATATATATTTTCCATGTAAGCTTGTTTCTAAAAACAAGAGTAAACAAACGCCTCAAGGTATAAAAAAATTATTATTGTATAATCGAAATACAAAATCCGCGGAATCTAAAGCACCGAAAATTAGCCTTTTTGGAATTAAAACGGAATATGTGACACGGCTGATTATGTACTATAGTAAAGACTTTCCGAGTTATTTTTGATTAGTTTTTTAAGTACATATCTCTAAGAGGATCATCCAAAAAAAGTTCAGTGTCATTTTAAAATCTTTCTTTTCCATGCCAGTTGTGAACTGTTGTCATTTTCTATGTATATTTTTGGATAGTTTTTTATTTAATTTGGTTTCTTTTATGACACGCTGTGTAATGATTATAATTTCTATTCTTCGTTCTTTTCATGTAACATCTGTTTAAATTTGATTGTATTAGATATGGGAAATTATTTCATCACGTTTTTTTCTCATTCTAAATAATTTTGTATTGTTAAACAAGTGTGACAAAGTTTAAGAAAAACTTATTGTAAAGTTAAGTTTAATTATTTACTTTTACAGAAAAAAATTGTTGAATTTCCTGCGATAAAGATTTTTGTATACTTTTCTATGGAAAAATGTAGATTCAATAAAAAAAGTTTCTAAATTTTCTGTGATACAGTTTTTTTCTATATTTGATTAAAAAAATTTTTTTTAATTTTTTATATTTCCCTAATGATTTTTTAAAAGTTGTACATACATATTTTTAACAAACATTTGGGCAATATAAAGCGAGCTTGCATATCACGTATTTTATATTTAAATATCACTCATTATGTCTTACACAGAAAATATTATCACCAAAAATGCTTCAAACAAAAGTTTATCTAAAAATAAATTTAATTTTCAGTAAATGTTCTGTCCATAATCTATGAATTGTTTGTTTGACTTTTATTTAGAACGAAAACACCAAAAACAACAATAAGAACTGTGTCGTAAAAAACCACCCCGATGACGACATACACAGAAATAACAACAACAACAATCATAGCAAGAGGAATGCAATTGTACCAAGTTTGTTTACAAAAGATTTTTGAGTGAATCGATTAGTAAATGTCGTTGGATTAATTCTCAATCATTTTTTTAGAGTATTTAGATAAACATTCAGACTTGAGCACATTTAACAAAGTGATATCTCCTAAATGTTTATTGGATGATGATGACACAGACAAAAATTTTGTTTGTATTTTTGTTTGATTATGTAAATTATTTTGCTTAATAATTGTTAGCGTTGTTAGACTAATTGTTTATTAAATTCAGTCAGAAATATTGTTTGATATTTTTCAGAAAGTCCGGTAAACATTTTTGTTTGATTTAGGAAATTGTTTTGTCTACAATTTGTAAATATTTTTAGACAAATTGTTTTATATATTTAAACAATTTGTTCACTGAAAAAAACATGTTTATTTTTCAATCAAATTGTTGAGGTATTTTTGTCTATATTTACAAATTCGTTTGTAGGTCCGTTCATAGACAAAATATTTATTATTTCATTGAATTCCTTTACAGAAAATGAAATTTAGTTTTTTCTGTGTAGAACGGCTACAAATGTTAAATTTTCCTGAAAAGTTCAAGTTAAAGGGCTGCACTTATGTTATAAGTGGACTTAATTTTTCTAATCGAGTCAGGATACTTTTTAAAACACAATCCGCTACATGTATAATTTTATGAATTTTTGGCTCAAAAATTATGAATAACATTTTATTGAAATAAGAATATTAGGACTGATATGACACTGCTTTGAATTGGGCAATTATATTTGAATATAATACAGGTACATATTATTGAATTTCATGCTATATTCAAAAATTACCGTTGTGTAATATTTACTTTTTTCTGTGTAGCGAATATCACAAATTGAAAACAAAAATACATATAAAATCTAAGCGAGATGCAAGAACTAAATTTTATTTCTTACTACCGGTACGGAATACATAGGTATATTAGGGTGGCCAAATATAGTAAAAAGTGCTCCGATTATATTTCTTACCCCTTAAGGCAGAATTAGTTTGTACGTGCTGTTCTGTTCTGAATCAGCTGTTTCGTTTCTGTTCAATTGAAAATCTGTATGAGTACGGAATACATAGGTATATTAGGGTGGCCAAATATAGTAAAAAGTGCTCCGATTATATTTCTTACCCCTTAAGGCAGAATTAGTTTGTAGGTGCTGCGGACAAAACTGTAGAAAATAGAATTCAACGTTAAGTGACAGCCAACAGTGCGTATGTATTAGTTTTTGTGGTGTTTTTTGGTGTTTGTGGTTTGTGGTTTTGTGGTTTTGTGTTTATTTCACAATTTTTCACAAAACTATTTATTTTCACAATTTCAATTTATTTGTTTTTATTACCTTTTGCTTTTAAAAACAGCTGATTCCATTCACAGAACAAGTAATTACAAAATATTTTCTACAGAACGTCACAGCACAGAACAGCAACAGAAAGTCAAGACTAATGAAGCCTTTAGAAATATTCGAATAGTCCAAAAAATGGTTACCAATATTTAAACGGATAGAAATATGTTTAGAACCATGTTGCTAAAACAAATATTGATTTTTTACAGTATTATAAAAAACACTATTTTATAGCAATTGCGAAAATTTTAAGATGATGTATTAAATAGAGTTCAAAACATATTGGTTTGAAACTGAAAACCTGTCTCAATTTGGCTTATAACTAAAAATTAATATATATATAATTTGTTTACATTATAATAGACAACACATATCTTAAGCTACACATTTCTACAATTGTAAGATTATGTAATATGTACAACTCAAAATTTTGCGATTATTAAATAAAAAAAAAACTCTTTTCGTTATGCTGTCTGTAAATATAAGGCAAAATCGAAAAATCCAAAATATATCTTGGTTTAACGACTCAGCAAAAACCTTTGTCATTTTTGTAATCGGTAGTACTTTTTTAATGGGTTACAAAGTTATGAGTGGTACTTATTTCTCTGTTTACTGTGCTTCAAATTAGAACTACTACTTAATTTTTAATAAAATTAGCACTTATTTTTTGCATTATCTAAAAGTAGTTATAATTTGTGGCTATGTATTAATCATATAAGACAAGTACTTTTTAAGTCAATATGTGTTTGAATATTAAAACTAATTTTTGTCGCTAAAACTTATAAGTCAACAATAGCTGAGTGAGTAAAGTTCTTGTCTTCAAATCTAGACGAGCACAGGTTCGTATTACAGCTGGGTCAATTAAGGTATAATGTGAATGTGAAATAAAAGCAAAAATTTTTAATACAACTATATAACACACAATTTTAGGGAAATTTCTAAAATTTTGGGATGATCCAATAAGTTCAAATGAAAATATGTGCATTTTAAAATGAAAAACTAATTCAGGTATGAGTACATTATGCAAAAACCGGAATTTTCCAAGAAACCGGTTTTCGAATTATTCGAAAAATTGCTTTTTTGTGCAAATAAACCGGATAACCGGTTTTTATAAAATGTATGTGGAAATTACAATTTTTCACTTTTTGCGAAAAATCTTAATAAAACATACTATACACATTCATGGGATCTTTTCCTTGAAATAAGTTGTTTCAAAGTAATTTAATTACACAGGGCTATAGTGAAATTACTCTTTGGAACAAAACTACTAAGCTAAGCTGTTTAATGCGGTAAAAATAGAGTCTTCAGTTTCTTACTATCAGCTACAATATTTTTTTGTCAGAATGTGTAATATTTCGACCAAAAAACACCAAAAGATGCCTTGCACAATTAACTGAAAACTATCCTAATGTAGTTTTATGATTTGATCAAATCTTTCCGAGTTATTCACAAATCATAATCATATCATAAAACATTTAACCCTCTAAACACTTTACCTATTAATTATTGTTCTTCAGGACATATGTCTTACGAACGAAATGAATATATCATGAAAACCGATTTTATTACCACTTAAAATGTACTTTCGTTTTAAATATATAAAAAAAATTAAATAAATTTGTTTCATAAAGAAATTGTACTGAAAACGTTACGACCGATTTTGATGATTCTTTTTTGTTGTTGTTATATTCAAGATTTTAGGACGAAGCTAGTATGACAAATGTTTGAAATGCTACTAATGAGGTAAAATTTCTGTCGTTCAGTAAATGGTATTTGAAATATGCGTTGGAAATCTATTAGAATTTAAACTACTGTAGCGATATTTATAAAATTTTCATTTTGTTACTAATTTTCCATAAAGTAGAGGACGCAATAAATAATAATAGTAATTAAGGTTTTTGTTTCAAAGCATATAAGCAATTGCTTAAAAAAATAAAATTTTATCAGATCTAATAATAACTTTTAGAGAAATAACTTCAAATAATGAATGCAAATTATTTCTTTAAATGAATTTAGTTTGATAAATTTAAAAAGATCTAAACAAGTTATTTACATAATATTTTAAAAATAATATATCGGACAGGATGACGAAATTTCAACAGATTTGTTTTTGCATATTTTTAATTAAGCTAGAGGTATGTAGAATAAACGCTAGGTAAAATAAAAGTTAAAGAAGAAATAATAAAATACTATTTGTGGTATCTTTTTTATATATAAGTATAAAAAATTTATTTATTTTTTTCATCAAAACCCAGAAAATTATTTTCCTTGAAAAAAACCGGTTAATCAGCACATAAAAACCGGCATGCCGAATTATTCGAAATCATAAATTATTCGGAACCGGCTTATTTTCAGAAAAGCAAAAAACCGGTTAACGGATTTTCGGTTCGGGTTTTTGCATACTGTAGGTATGAGGATGCCATTTAAGTGTCATTAAAACAATAGCTGATACCTATATTGTGACATAGCCCAGTAAAAAATTTTCATGATTTTTGAAGCACTAAAGAAATAAAGCGCTTTATAATTCGCTTTAAAATATGAGCTTGTTCAGAAGCTGATTTATTAGAGTCACAACAATGCAGGTTTTGAAGCGAGAAAAGTATTTGCTTTTTACTTATACAAAAGCTTTGTACACAAGCTATACAAAAAAGCTGATTTTATAGTGCTGATCCAAAGCAGAATTTTAAGCGAGATTGAAGAAGTTTATTTGAGTTTCTTGGTGCCGTTTCGCAACAGTGTTTTGGTCGAGTGATTGGTACGTTGGACTTCAAACCTGAAGGTTCTTAGTTTGATACTAGTTGAAGTTAAAATAACAAACATTGAGTAAAAATATGAAATTAATAAAAATATATAAAGAAACGAAATAAGAAAAATTCAAAATGGCGTTAAGAACGCCAATCCACATCGAACCATTTTTTTAATATATTTTCAGTTCTAGTGCTGAAAATGTTGATGATTTTCAGCGCTTCAAAAGCGCTTTTGTGATCAAAATTATAGTACTCCAATCCGGGAACTCGCCATACAAAAATCAGCAGCGATATCAGCAGGTTTGGCAGCGCTACTTTTATTCCATAATAGTAGAAACCTGCTTTATTGGAAGCAACTTTTTACTGGGAACTTTATTACTGGTGGTTAGATTTTAGTGATTTTAGACATTTTAGATATATAAAACAGCGTAATAAAAGAAAACATTTGAAGAAATTAAGTATAGATTTACTTACATATGGTTGAGCAAAATGAAGAAATGATAAACAATTTTATATTTTAAGACTTCTGGCGGTTTGAGCCACCTAAAATATTTTTCAATCGGGCTAAAAATTAGTACATACAGTACTTTTCGTTTATAGTCACTACCGTATATAGTCACATTAACGATAGAGTCAATTTTATCCATATTTATTGCTTCCATTACCAAATTTCATAGAAAATATTCACGTTATAATCCAATTAACGGTATAAGCACATTTGGCATATATGCCATCTATCTTCGGTTCACAAAGACAGAAATTCATACATACAATTTGCGTTATAGTCACAATCAAAAAATTTACTAAATTGTATAGTTATTGAAGCCACAAGCCAATTAAAAATTTATTGTAAAAGCATTGAATCGTTTTAAGATCGTATTTAAAATCTTAAAAAAATCTTATTACAAATCTTAAATTAAGAATACATTCTTAAAAATTTAAGAATATAATCTTAATGAAATTCTTCATTTAAGATCAGTTTTAAGAAAGTATTCTTGTTAAAAATATTCATGTTAAGATTGTTTTCTTAAATAGTTAAGAATGTGTTCGTTCTTCATAATAGTCTTCTTAGTTTTTGACAGAATTTGAATGTTGAAATGAATTCTTAAAAAAAATTTTTTTTTTGTTTGAAAGGTTTTGCTTGCAGTGTGGTTCCATAATTTTTTTTCGAAAATCATTGTGGGTTTTCCGCCACTTATGGACCAATTTTTAAAACTTTCTATATGAAATGGCATATAATGTTTTGCTTTTTGTATTGAAGTCGGTTTTTTTTGCCAGAATTATAAAAGGTATATTTTTTTACACTTTTGCATATCTTAACAATTTTTGGTATACAATAAAAGTTTCACATCGTCGTTGCTCCGACAAAATCAGATATGTGTTTTTCACTAGGTTTTCAGGACAGCCAAAAAAACTGTTTTATGCCGTAAACATGTGATATTTTTTTAAAGTTAAACAATTTATTGAAACAATATTCGTATCACTATAATTATGTCGCAAAATGCAAGATACATGATTGGATATTGTCGGGTTATAATAAAATTGTTAAAGAACTACACATAATAACTCATTTTTTTGAAGCATTTCAAGAATATTATTTTTTAATTTAGAATATTTCTGAGCAAATAATTATTTTGTCTCGCAGGATTTATTAAAGTGATACACTAAAATTATTCAGGGTTTCTGATGTACCAATTCGGTTTTTTTGGATCCCATAGAGTACGTAACTACCTTTAGTTTTTCTAGTTGACTTCTTAAAGTGATTTACTGCCATTATATTGACAACAAAAACAAATTATAGTATTTTATTGTTGTTTTCAACATAAATTCTCACACGAAATTTTCGTTTTATTTTACAAAAACCGGCAGCTAATAACGGTAAATGTAGTGAAAAAACGGGTTACTTAGAGTTTCAAATTAAAAAAGCCACATTTTCATTGTTTCAAAACGGATCTCTACGAAATTTCTCATATTTGAAATGTATGATTCTTATCTTTCAAATAAAGTATGTGTTGAAATTCGGTTGGTGAATTACTAAGGTACGCGGTTTACAAAATTTAATTTTCCCAAGGCTCTAAGTTGCTTATGAGATACCAAAACATTATCCCAGGAAAAATTAGTGCTTGCTGGAAGCATTTTTTTAAGGCAGACAACGGAACGGAATCACTTGCAATTGCGCTTTATAATATGTGATTTTTGTTCGCGATTAGCCGCTTAGAAGCAATAGTTTCTGTTTCCACAAAATGGTTAGTGTTGAAAATTTTCATGATTTGAAAACTTTTATGATTAAAACTGCAAATATGTGGAAAAAATGGTTCGATGTGGATTGGCGATTATGATGGATGAACGTGTTCACAAATGGCCTAACGTCATGTTGAACACGTATTATGTTGAACGTAGTTATTTCACATATACACAACTTTTGACAGTTCGTACCATAAAAAAAGCAAATAAAAAAATAAGCAGCTGGCGTTGTTAACAACAAGCTTGTTGTTAACAACAAGCTACAGAATATCATAATCGTTAGTGCACACAACTTAATAAGTTGACAATATAACCACTATTATTTTTATTGTTAAAAGTTACAGAATCTTACTACAGGTCGTCCAAGTTCTGATATTCAATTATTATTTTTGTTTTAATTAAATATTTTTTCTCAAAAAATTATTACTTTTACGTCTGTTTCGGTCAGCGTCTTACAACATATGAGACAACGCTCTTTCAATGTTGTGAAAGTTGTTAAATTTGAGAACGTAAATCTTTTTTGATCAAAAATATGGTCAAAAAAGATTGAAATCTTAATATTTTCGCAATCTACACTTTAGATTTTTTTTTCTTAAATTTACATCGTCATCATTTTCTTAGTGTATGTTAACTTAATGTCAATTTTTTTATTGCGCATATATAATGCTGATAGTGTTTTATTTGAATTACTAATATTATGTTAAATCTCCCCCATAAACCATTATATTTTTATGTTATGTTTCGTGAAGATTTAAGCAATATGTACATCTGTAATATTCTTTTAAAAATTTGTCATGCACACTTGACTTTTATTATTTTGTAACAAAAATTCCATGAAATCATTGTTTATGTAATTTCGTTTTATTTTGACCAAAGGAAACAATTCAATTAAATAAAATGAATTTGTTACACTTAACAATTTAAGAATATCAATATGTTTTTGATTATTATGCTTAACTAATTTAAACAAAAATGTGTATTGAAGGCAAAATAAATATTATACACACTGACCTTTCCCTACGGTAAATGGAACTGACACAAAACAAGTCACGTGAATGGTCGCAAGGTGGTAGGGACTAGTCCCAGTTCTAACACTTCCTATGAAGCGGACCAGCAACTTTTACATGGGGATGGCCTAGGATGGGGTTAATTGATACTTTGTATGCACCTTGTAACTTGTCTCTGAACTATCCAAGTAGAAATTGTATTTTATTTTTTAGCGGTGTCTTTGACAGGATTCGAACCGACAACCTTCGGCATGACAGGCTAGTACACTACCCACTCGACCACAGGGGAACTTAGATTTCAATGTTATAAATACCAGTTAAGCTGGAGTTAATATCTGAATTATAGTTACGGAACAGGCTCCTGAGTGGCATGGCGGTCTCATTAAAGGGAGACAATTAATATTATATAGATACTATGTGATAGGCCTTAGATTCATGTGCATTGAATTTGTTCAGTACCGTTTACTACAATACTAGCCGGAATACCAAATAAATTGACTGAAAATGGTTAATATGTGACTATTTACATAATATGTATTTTTTACCATTCACTACTCCTTATTTTTGGTACCAGTCTCATTTTCTCAAGTCATAGGACGAGTACTTTTGGATCATTTGTCACCAAATTTTCCGCAGGGTTAAAATTTAATAAAGCAAAACAATTCAGCTAAATGTTACAATTTATAAAAACTTTTATAACAAGGAACCTTTTTCCCTCAAGTATATGCCTTAGATATGGCAACCCAGTTATGGGTAAGTAAAACCAAAAAATTTTTTACTCTGCGGTCATTTGTTGAACTAAGAAAAAAGTATTTGTTGTTTCCAAACATTCAATTATTATGGAGTGTAACGAAATAGACAAAGTAAAAAACATACATTTTATGCCTTAAAAACACTTTGACTGTTGTGTTATGGTCTAAAAGGGTGGGTTTCCTGTGGTAAATTGGAAGATGTTAAAATCAATCACGAGATAAGGAAGTCCTGCGCATATAAAAAAGGAAATCTAAAATGAGCTAGATGTCAATATGTAGCATAAATTATTATAGAGCTGCACGTGAAATAACAAAAAAATTTATCAGCCTACTGCACTTAAATTTAAAGATGGAAGCTTCAACTGCGGTTGAATGCTCAAATATTAATATAATATGTTACATAAACATATTCTTACACCCCCACAGTAAGTCCTTTCATAAAACTTCTTGACTATTGATTGGATATGTATTGCATACATATCGTTCATTTACTGTAAAAGTGTTATAACGCCAAAAAATTTGGTTTACAAAAAGAAAGGAATTTAAAATTTTCAATTTCAAGAGTTTAGTATACAAGATACATATTTGTATGATTTTTTTTAACAATATCACGATTAATTCTTCGTTATTAAGTTAATAAAGAGTTTTTTTGGTTAGCAGGTTTTTACAGAAAATGAGCGATATAAACATAGCAGAGTCCAGGTTCTCAAATTACTGTCTGCGAAGAGGTTAGTTTGAGTAGAGTTAAAGTGCACCACATATGGTCTGAAAAGCATTTCGCGCCATGTATCTTTCGAAAATCCTTAGTGGTTTTTCTATTCATATCAGAGAGTTGGAGGATGTAGCGCACTAAATTATCACTGTAAAAGTTCTATGTGATGTTGAGTGGTGAATTGGATAATATCAACATCACTAAACACTAGCGTTAGTGCTGTTGAAAGCTTTTTCACAAAAAGTTTACAGTGAACAATAAAAATTACACAAGTTTACAAATTCGCTTCAACTTTCAGACTGGCGCAACTGACAATAGTTTCTAATGAAATTTGGGGTATTTAATTCGAGTCTTAGGTCTGTTATTTTTATTGATTTTAGTTTTTGAAATATCATTTATTTAGGCAGTTGCACCACAAATTTTAGCATACCTGGAGAACGATTTGTCCAATTCAATATAAAATAAATTCGACAAAAAAATTATCTTTAAGCCGTACCGACAATCGGTAGTTTCAGAGATATCGTGAAAATTGTGCCAAAAAGATTTTTGTTTTTAAAATCTTGGTGAAAAAATCCGTTATTTTTCTATTAGCATATATTCAGAAAAAATTAAGCTTCATTATGATGAATTCGGTCCAATAAAAGCATTTTGTTAATTCAGACAAAACATTTCTCCAAATTTACAAATAAAATATAATAAAACTTGAAATTTTTTGTTGTATTCCATAATGAAAGAACAGAATTCAAAAAAAATAATTTACTGAATCAGATAAAATAATTGTTTAAAAATGTTTTTTCATAATATGCAATAAAATTATAAATTCAGAAAATTTACTGAAATATGACCTACAAATGATTTTTGTGCAATAAAAAGACACATTTAATGAGAATGAAATTTTTTTGTTGCTTTTTAGTATAAATAAGACCTGAAAATGGAACATTTATTGACAGCTCTCTTCACAATGTATGATTAGAAGTTAACGTAGACATTAACGGCAAGTTTGACATACAAAACTTGCCGGTAAAATCCATGTTAAGTCTTAATCGTACATTGTGAAAATGGCCGTGAAACAGACCATTTATTGAATTTAAAGTGATTTTCAAACAAATGTTTTTTTGGAAAGACCATTTGAAAAATTTGTTGTGTGTAAGTATATATGTTCCACTGAAAACAAGCAATATTTCATTAAAATCGATCAACAGCTTCTGATTTTATTCATAATTAAGCAGTAAAATTTTAATTTGCGTATGTAAGTGTTCTAGTAATCACAATTTTGGTAATCGATATAAAGGAAACTTTATGAATTTTTGTTTTCTTGTGTTTTTATAATACTTTTTTATATTGCACGTTTTTTGTATTTATTATTTTTATTTATTTCAGGTTGGATTTTTTTTTAAATTATGTTATATAAAAATCTAATTTATTAGATTAACTTTTTCAACTTTTGCTATTAATCAATGCAATATCCATAAATCTTTTAATTTAAAACACCAGAAAACACTAATCTTATTAAAGTCTCATAAAACTTAGATTGTAAAAACTATAAAAAATACAATAAATAAAATTCTTTCATTCTCATATCTACCAAGAACCAAGAAATAAACCTAATTATTTTTAGATAGTTGGAGAAAAATTTGCATAAAAGTAAGTGTTCTTCATCATTTCGAGCCTGTATAAACTCATCAACACACGCCTTGGGACATCAAATTGTGAGAACTCGTTAAAGACATTTCAAAGATGATTTGCATTCATTATCTGATACTATCAATATACATACATATATGCATATAAATATATGTGTGTACATATTGTGCCCAAGTTTATTTGTCTAATATGACACTTGTTGGTTTGTTAATGAAAAGAAAACAAATGTTTCATAGTATGTACTTGTTTCCTTTCTTCTGTTTTAATTACTATTCAATTGGCCCCCTCATGTTTTGATGTGGAAATTGATTTATGGTTTGTTGTTGATTCTGGCTTCCTTTTTTTGTGAAAATTGCCACAAAAAAAGTTTGTTGCCTCTTTGTTTTAAAAATAAATATAAGACAAATTGTTTGGATAATTTGTCTACGATTTCCTATAAGTGTATGTGTTTTCTTTACAAATTCTTAAGACTATTTTTATTCAAGATGCATTTTAATTTGCACATCTCTGTAGTAACGATTGTTGAGCTGACTGCGCGCGCGGCTTTGAAAATGGCGAATATTTGGTGTGGCTGTTAAAATTCTTGGCTGATTTGCGTCAAATTTATTTTATAATAGGCGCCACTCTTGTCCTCCTATAAATGCTCTTGATTTTGATTATCTCTTTAGTGAAATGAGTGTAAATATTTTGATATGTAACAAAGCGTATTTAAGGAACTACATTAAAAACAAATAGTGCTTGTTGTTGGGTATAAGAGCGACATCTCTAATAGTAAATCACGAAGCAATTGACAAAAATAATTCCTTATTTGCCTGAAATATATTGCATTTTAAAAACCATATTCGTTATACAGTTTTAGTGTTTTCCCATGCGTTATTTCAAATTTATTTCCACTTCACACCAGGTACTCCCTTTTTAAGGTGTAATAACAACTAATTGTCTTTAATAATCAAAACATGTTGTGAATATTAAAACAAAACATGTGACATTTATATTTAAAATTTTTTTTAGTGATTTATAAGTTTATGTGCATATAACAAACGTATTTATAATGAAAAAATGTACACACATTTATTTACATCGATACGAGTACCCACGAATTCACCCATTAGTTTTATACATGGGTAGATGTGTACCCTGAAGGAAGCCAGATGCCAACTGTCTCCAAGTCACCACTTTTGTTGACAAGTTTGGTGACTTTTTGGTGATATTGTCAACGAATCGTATACACTTTTTATTTTGCCTTTAATGGGAAGAGGTTTTTTTTGACACACAAAACTAGGAGAGTAACAAATTATCAGCTGGCCTTGTGCTGCACCCTGTACACTTATTACACCATGGCTAGAAGGCAACACAAAGGAAAATAAAAATTTAAAACGACTGTGTAAGCGAGTCAAATAGAACAACACATCGTGTCACTTCAGTGTATTTTGTGACACAACTGTGAGGAATTTGGCCCAATACGACGAATTCGTCGATAAAAATTCGCTGTGTAAATTCGACAATAGCGACGAAAACCTAACAGCTGTTATAACTGATAAAGCTTTTTACTGTTTGTGCAAAGTGTGACCATATTAAAATAATAATACATACTTGCAAAATTAAACATTATTAACTCCCCGACCACACGAGCAATAAGTTTGACAATTATTACAATGACAACCGTCAAATTCGATTGCCGACACAAGATATTTGCGTGGGGACCGTATGAATATGTGTTCAAATACATATTCAGCAACAAATGTTAAAATACATTGCTGAGCAATAATCTTTTAACTCAAGCTGTCAAATTCAATTGCTATTTGAGTTTTTTTTTGTGAAAATTGAAAAAAAATTAACAATAAAGCTAATTTTGAAAAGAACATCGCTGGAAAATGTAAAAATTATTATTTATATAATTATAAGTTACATATATAAAAGAGTACAGTGTAAATAACGCACAACTTTCTTCAGCAAAATCGTCAATTTATGTTCTAAAATTTGTACGTGTTCGCTACCAAGAAATACAAGCAAGAACATTTGCAATTGACGTCGAGGTTCTGCCGGCGTTATTGCTTGTATTTAGACATATAAAATTGCTCGTGTGGTCGGTGTGTTAAAACACAACTAGCATCAATATTTATAGTTAATTATTAACCATATTTATTTCAAATGCTATAAAAATTGAACAATAATTAAAGTAAAAAGTAACTTTTTTTACTGAAACACTTGAAAACTAAAACCAAACATAGTCACTTAGTACTGATTTGTTCGTCGTTCGCCGTCGTAACACAGTGTCTTCACGAGACATTAACTTTGATATAACATGAGAGAAAACGTCGGCAGAATAATAAAAACAAAATGCCGATTTTTCTCTTAATCTTATACTAGGGGAAGACGTAATTTTCCGTTTCCGATAAGATTTCATTTTATGCAAATGCTCACACAAATTTTAATTTATAAATCAATTAAACACATTTATTCATTTATTTAACACAGACATTTTATCAAAAACATCGCTTTTCATTTATTTTAATAAACACTCACGCATACACACTATTTTATTTTCATGTACATGTGTTTTTTGACAATTCATCTCATAAGATTGTTGTTATAAGAATTCTTATAACAACGCTCTCATAAAAATTTTTATAACATTGAGATAACACTAATTTGAAGTCTACACGTAACACAATTCTCTCTGCGATTGAATTTGACAATCTCATCTTACATATTATGTTACGTGTAGACTTCAAGTAACTTTGAGATAACATGAGAAAAAATGTCGGCAGAATACTAAAAACAAAATGTCGAATTTTCTCTTAATCTCATACTAGGGGAAGACGTAATTTAGCTTTCCCGATAAGATTTCATTTTATGCAAATGCTCATCGAATTAACATACACTACTTTTACATAATTAGTTATTTAATTTTTAATTTTTCACACAAATTTTAATTTATAAATCAATTAAACACATTTATTCATTTATTTAACACAGACATTTTATCAAAAACATCGCTTTTCATTTATTTTAATAAACACTCACGCATACACACTATTTTATTTTCATGTACATGTGTTTTTTGACAATTCATCTCATAAGATTGTTGTTATAAGAATTCTTATAACAACGCTCTCATAAAAATTTTTATAACATTGAGATAACACTAATTTGAAGTCTACACGTAACATAATTCTCTCTGCGATTGAATTTGACAATCTCATCTTACATATTATGTTACGTGTAGACCTCAAGTAAGAAATAGAAACAAATCTATTCAGAGTTCGCCGCGTGTGGTGAATTTCGTCCCTTGTCAATTAGTCAATAGTACATACTGTGGTCAAAGTCAAAGTGAATCAGCACTGTTTTACTATCGACATTTCCTTCAGGGTACCTATGCATATGGATGTAAAGATTTACATACATGCATATGTACATACTCGTATGTATATTTTGTATAGAAATGTTTATAAAAAATAACTTTATCGATTCATGTCATATATTATTTTAACGAACTCCTCTCAACACCAAGTAAATCAATCAGTTTTTTGTTTCCTTTTTTATAGAAGGAACACATATGAAAAATATGGTAGGAATTTAAATTTTATTTTTTATATTCTTTTTTGTTAAATGAATGATTTGTTTTAAAACGTTGACATTTTAATTATAATTACTTCATGCAAATATCATAAATGTCATTGTCAAAATTGTAAACAAAAAGTTAATATTCTGCCAAATGTATTATATTTATGTCCAAAGCACGCCTGTTTTGTTTAATTTGAATAAAATAAATATTATGCAAGCAACAAGTATCTTCAGAATACTCATGAAAGGTCTTTGACATTTTATAAAATCAGATGATTAATGCGAAGTTCCAAGGTGCAAAAGATATTCCTTGCATATCTTAGTAGAAAATACCTGAATGTCTAACTCCTCACCTACACACACACAAAAAAATAACAATTTAAAATCAAGATGTCGCAATTTTGATTGGAAATTATATTAAATTTATGAGACACAATTAGGGAGTTCACAACAGCGTTGTAAAATGTGTCTTAATATAACGATGTTTCAATTTTAGTATTTTAATATGGGTTGGTAAGTTTGTTGTTTTTGTTTTGCATGTAAATGAAATTTACTACTAGATGGAAATTTTAAACGTCCAAGAAGCATGTTTTTTTCAATGCGGCAATATTTTAAGTTTATAATTTGTGTTTGGTTTAAGTGTATTGGTATTTCTTTGGCATGTTGATAGGTACGAAGCACTATCGTGCTTGTGTTGTTCTTTTGTTTGTTGTGTGTTTTGAGTTCGTGTTCTATACATGTAAATAGTGAGAAATATTCGGAAAACTTCGTCGTTACTTTTATTACTTTAATATGCTGTGCTTTGTATTGTTGCTCACAATGAAATTTTCATGTGTAACTAACTATATTGCTATTCCAAATTTTAACATACACATTGTAAATTTCCTAAATATGTTTTTTAATTGTGTTGGTGGCTATTTGCTTTGTTCCTGGCTACAATGCACTGTTGTGCTTTGTTGTGTGGCTTTTTGTTGTTCATTTTAATGTTCGTGTTGTGTAAATATAAATAGCCGACAAACTTCGAATTACTAGCAAAAATTTGCTGCTGCTAATTTAAAATTACCATTGTTTCATATTAATTTTACACCAAAAATTATTAATCTAACCTTAAATCTCTTTGATTTAATATTTTTCACTGTTAAAACTTTAATTTCAAATTAATTTTCATGTTAAATCGTGGTTTAAATCATTTTGAATTAAAACTAAATTCATGTTATTTACAATGTTACATATTTATTTATTGTATGTTTATCTAAAGCAGTGATGGAAAATACATATTTCAAAATGGCACTGGCAGTGTATAAACACCAATGAAAGTTTAAAAGAGAATTCTCAAAAAACTTCGTCAAAGTAAACTTTGCGTGTCTAAAAGGTGATATTTGAATACACATTTGTCCATTATTTCCGTGAATTTTTCTAGATGTACTTGCAGCTCTTGACAGTTTTCGGGTTAGTCTTCGCTCTTAATACAGAAATTCTTGTGTATTGTTGTAGTTATTAATTTTAAAAAATTTAGGTCTATAATATTATTGTATAATGGATGGGTCTCATTATGGCATTGTACATATTATTGTCGTTTTGACCTATACAATGCAATAAATGGAACAATATTTTCAAACAAAAGATTGCCCAATTTTCCTGACAGTCAAAAAGTAAATATAACACTAAACAATTTTGCCAACACATTACGCAATTTTTCTGATTATACAATAAAAATCAAAAGTCTTTTGATTTCTGTCGATATATTGTTCCACCTTCGAATATGAGATATTATTGTATAGTACGAAAAATTACATCATTTTATTGTAAGTGGGTAAGTGGGTTGAACTAACAACTATTCGCATCTTAAGCAATTAATAAATAAAGGTCAGCAACTTTATTGTTATGTTTATTGATACCATTTAGCATTCACCTGTCTTGACCCCTTTAATATAATTTAATTTTTTTTATTTCAGTGAATATTATGAATTTACATATGTAAGAAATGTTGTTATACATATTTTCTGTAACAAGAGTGCTAAAAAACATGAAAAAAACATAAATAGCCGACCACCTTTTTCGTGTGTGCGTTAAATTTCTTCATTCGCCTACGTTATTGCAACCTCGTAGGGCAGAGGGGAAGCACTATGTGCTTTTGCGCATCTCCGAAGCCCTTCTATTTAATCTTAGTGCATCCTTGTACCAGTTTTATTTTTGCTGGGAGTGGACTGAGTTAAAATATTGGCTGGGGAAGCCAGCTACAATATAAATTTGACTGATGCCAATGTGAATACACATCACGTAAGTGAAATAATTAATAAAGTAGTTACATTAAATTTATGTTATCATAACCCTCAATAACTATGTTATTTTAATATCAAACACAGGTTTTTGCAACCGGAAAAAACTTTGATTTGATTTCAGTATCAACTTCATTTAACTTAACTGTTCTGGAATATTAAATCAACATAAAATATAGTTATGTGAAAAGCAAAAAGGTTTTTTGAAGGTTTGTAGAATTAACATGAAACATCTACATGGAAAAAAATATCATGAAACTGCAACTAGCAATTCGAATTGTAAATTTTCATTTAAGTTCACAAATATATTTAGTTAATATAACCAATTAAGTTGTTTATACGTTTAACACAAATTTTTTTTTCAATAAACTGAACGACCCAAATTTGTTGTTATGCATGGCACAAACACTCATAAATTTTTCAATATTTTTTTGATTAAAAATGCCAACTAAAGTTTTTGGGGAAACTTGTGAACAAATTAAAAATCATCATTGTTTATATAACAAATTAAAGTTTTTCTAGTCAATTCAATTACTCAACAAAATAATTTTTTAAATTATATCATAACGGAATGCGCACATTAGAAGAAATATAAGAAATCAAGTTTTGTGTGTATTCATTATTTGCATATTTAATAACGAATTGCTCTGTAGCTGAGAGGTAAGTAAGTTAGTCTAGAGGTCGCCGGTTCGATTCCGCCCAAAAACATTTAGTGTTTTTCACAGACAAGCAAAGAGTCGTTTCAAGTGTTGTGACTGCGTATAAAAATTTGGCCGGAAATTCAAAAATTCACATTCAGGTATGTGATGAAAAACGATTTAGACACAAAAACGATTTGAAAGCGATAAAAGGTGTGATGTGTTTCCTATAGTCGTTTCGTCAATAATTTTCAAATTCGTTTTTAAGTGTTTTCTCAACCTTTTTTGATAAATTTCTATTCACCGTTCCATTATATTATTTATATTTTATCTTCTAGAGTGCTTTTTAAAAATCAGTAGTAGTAGTTAGGAAAGCGCAACAAATGTTAACAAACAAGTTTGTTGAAAATATTTATTGAAATTGGCAATAAAATTGCCAAGTTTGTTGAAAATATTTATTGAAATTGGCAATAAAATTGCCAGAAAAACGGTAAATTTAATTGAAAATAAATGAGTTGAAAATTTTTTCTGAAATTGCAAATACCGTGTTTTCATTAACAAAAATCGTTATAGGCACATTTCCACCATGAAGAAAGCCAGTGGCGAAGTGTCTTCAAGTCACCACTTTTGTCGACAAGTTTGGTGACTTTTTGGTAACGTTATCAACGAATCGTCTACACTTTTTATTTTAGTTTTAATAAGAAGAGAAGTTTTTAACAGCTAGAGAACGATTTTTTATGGTCTCATGTTGATGTGTTGAAAATATATGCGGCTGAACGGAAAACTAAAAATTATCATAAAAAATCTAATTTTTTTGTCTTAGCTGGCAAAAACTTTCATATGTGTTGACTAGAATCATTAAAATGCACTAGTCAATCTCTGGTACCAGTGTCTCCATATGGTCCCATAAGAACCACCACGACTATAGTAAGTCAACAGTTACGAGGTCAGTAGTGGAATCTCAATGACAAGCACATGTTAAATGTCTATAGTACAAAACATTGCCTGGGTACAATTAGTCAGTAGTACTGGCGACAAAGTCAATAATGAACCAGCACAATTTTTATATCGACATTCCCTGCAGGGCAGTGAAAGTTTTAATTGTGTTTACCAAAAAACTATATCTATCTTCAAATCTTTTTTTTTTCTGTGTACGAAGCAAAATTGCTACCAAAAAATGCTAAATTAACCTTGCATTCGACAATTTTATTATGAAATTTTTTTGGGTGTAATGGCTATTAAGGTTTTTTTTAATTTTGCTTTAATTCATACTTACAACAATGGTTCGCGTTCATAAGAGAAACAAAAAAATCATCTGATATATGAATTAACTTACCTGAAATGATAATAAAATAATTAAAAAATTAATGATAATGCAAACATTTTTTTATAAAAATTTTCTAATAATAAACTTGGACGATAGAATATTTCATGAAATTTTTTTCTTGAAACTTTTTCTATTTGCATATTGAAAGTTTGGAGAGGCAAAATTATACGTACAAATAATAATAAATTTTGTAATTACAATCTATATGTCACATCAACAGTATTTTTATTCCGAAAAATTTCTATTACCAATTTTTCCGAGAAAAAAATAAATTATTTACGATTTGCCGTCTTATATGTTAGTCAAATCATCCCTAATACAACAATAAAAAGCTCTAATAAAATGTGTTTCAAACATTGTCATCGCGTATTTAGGTTTATTTTTAATCGAGTTTAAAGGCACAGAGTTTATATTTCCGCAGATTTAGGTATTTTTCAAAAATGCATTTCTGGCAGTATATGTCAAGGGGATGATGATGCATTGCTAAATGAAAATTTTATTAACAACTTTTTTTTGGAATTATTGAATTACAAATAATTTTAATTTTGTAATGTGCTTTATCCCAACTTAGTATTAAAGTTTTATTAAAATACATTGAAATTAATTATGGAGGGATATTGCCTAGTTGCAATGCGCATTTCATGGGGGCTAATACATATCATCAGGGAACCTTTACCCAAAAATCTCATAGATAAACAAATTCATTAATGTTTCTCATTTTTCTACTTTACCTACAATTGGCTGGTTTTTTCCAACTCTAAATGTAGTTGCAAGAGGCAGACATTTTTATTATTATTCGTTAAGTAGCTTAACTGTAATCATTGAAACGGGTCTTACGGAATCCTAGAAAATTTCAACAGTGCAGAGCATCTCCATCATAAAAGATGTTTGCAAGGAAGTCCCAAAATTCCTTTTCTTGATTTTATCACTATTAGTTTGATACGAGTACAACCTCAACACCATGGTTCTGCAACATATTTTTTATTTCATCTATATAAAAAATAGTCTCATTTTATAAAATCAAAAAACAAGTGAAAGTTTACACATAAATTATATTATTAATTTAAATTATTCTTTTACAAACCAAAAATTAAAATACTCATAAGCACATGGACCGACATTATTAGTCTTAAAAATTTTTCTAACACGCAACCAATTATTGAATGTTTAAATTTATTTAAGCGCCTTTTAAGGTAACACCTCCTGTCCATTTCACTATGACCTGACATATTTACAGACCTAAAACTCGGTCGCGTATTATGTAGCTGGTAACAGAGGAAGACTAAGGCGAGCATGCATTTTTAAAAGGCGTTTCACGATAATTTGAAAATTTAAAGCTGATATGAATTTTAAAATATTTTTAAGACACAGTAAAAGCTTCTTTTCCTTAAACAAGTTTTTTCTATAGTTTCTTAACGTTTTCGTTACATGCAAATGCATATTCAATTAATTTTCGAACAAATCAATGAAATGTTAGTTCAAAATGAAAAATTCCAGTTTTCTATAGGCAAAGTTGGTGATTATAATTCATGTATGTACATACATTGGCTATTTACAAACAGGCGTTGATTCACTTAAAATGCAATTTTTTAAGCTTTTGTTTCTTTTCTAGTCCATCATTGAATTGTGATCTTTAAAAACGATGATGATTGTGGTAAAAGGAAGGAAACGTTTTTTTTTAATTTATGGCTTAATTTTTCAAAATATGTATATATGTAGTAGTACATAATATATCACATGTAAGTTTGTAAGTAAATTTGGTTTAAAATCTGAACTTTTTTTCGTTAAGTCTACAAACAATTATTGTGGGCTTTTTTAAGTTCATTCATTAAATAGAGGAAATATTATTTAATTAAGACTAGCTTTCAACCAATTTAATTGACATTAGCTATTATTTTTTCTTTTCGAAAATATGTATACAATCATAAATAACTACATATTTACTTAGAGTTGGTACACAGAAAAAAATAAGTTTCGTTTTTGATAACAAAAATCCCGGTATTCAATAATTTTTTTTCAAATTTCCTGTGATAAAGAATTCCCCTATATTGATAACAGAATTATTTCAAAATAAAAATATATATATATATAAATTAAAAAAATGTTGACATGGCTGGAATACGAACCCGGGCTTTCCGGACGTAAAGCATACACTCTCTAGCTGAGCCATATCCCATTTATTTTTTTATGGGATACAACTTGTTTTAAGTACTTATGTATAAAAAGAAAAGAAATAACCGGCATGGAAAAGAAATACTTACAACGAAATATTTTATTATGTTAAAGATAAATGTTATTGAAATTCATATTTTTTTTTAATAACATGGTCTTATTGAATATAATTCTTGTCTATTTTTTTCTGTGTAAATAAAAAACATACCGGCATTTCTTGACATATCTAGCCACTTTAAAAACTACAATTTATTTTAGTATTTGCTTATAAAAAAAATCTTTCAAAAAGCAAATAAACACAATAGAAAACCAGTTTAAAATTTCAACGATACAAAAAAAGGTGCATGTTGCATGTGCTATATTTTAAGCAACAAGTAAAGTTGCAACTTATTAGCGGAAAATATTATTAATAGCTTTTATCATATTTATTAACGTCTGCCACAAATTTTCAATTAAATCATAAAGTGATATGAATAGTAACAAAACCGCTATAGAGCACATACACACACATAGAGTATTCACTCAAATTATGTTTGCTCGATTAATCGCAGAACTTTAGTCAAATAATGTTCGATCAAACAAATACTTCCAATTTCGAGTAAAAATTTTTTCCGGTAATTTACGTCGATTAATCGAATAACTCGAGTAAAAATTTTCTTCTTTTCGATTGAATTTTTGTAGATAAGTTAATGAAAATTGGCAACATTTTAAAATTGTATGAAATTTGCTCTTCAACTCAAACGTTAGGTGACACCAAGGTATATTGAACATTTACCACTACAAGAACAGCTGTTTTAGTAAATTTGAGAATGTGTGAATCACACAGACAATAGATTTTGATACATGTCTGGGAGTTTTCTATCAACAACGGGCATGTGCTAGTAAATTTGAGAGAGCTTATGAATGTGTGTGACTCACAGTTAATGGATTTGACATATTTCTGGGGTATTTCTACCAACAAAATACATGTGTTTTTTGGTGTTGTATTTGTTTTAGTTATGGTGGTACCTGTAATGAATAGCCTTGGGTGACACTGTAAGACAGCTTAATGTAGCTATCAAAGAGTTTAGTCAATTATACAACAAAAATAAGAGAGAGGAAGGATACACATCTTAAGTATACTTATACTGAAAAAAAAACTTGGGAATATTTCCATCAAATACTAACTACATATTTTAAATTAAGCAGAGATTTCGGGTGCAAGTAGTTACTAGATTGTCTCAAACTAATTGGTTGAAATAGTCAAAAGTAATCTAATGACAGAAATAAATGAAAAAAAAAGAAAAAAGTATGTATTAACAAAATTAAAGATCCAAAAATATCGGCACTGTTCTGTAAACCGAATCCGAGTAAATTTCTAATTTTCCAAAAATAGATAATGCCTCCATTGATGTATTTTAAATCATGTATAGTAAATTTATATCAGATATCATTACCTAACATATAAAAAATTTGAAGTTTGAAACATAAAACTTAATAAAAGAGCTTCTACAACTGTATTATATTTTTCTTAAGAACTATGAAACATGTAGGCTGGATTCCTTCCAACATTTCTTATAGTTCTAAAAGTAATAAGCTTTTTTATATTTTTTGATTCAAACTCGAAAATTTTTTATATTTTAGATACGCCTTTTGTAAATTAGTGTAACGATATTACCTTTTAAGCTCTAAAAAATATGAAACTGCAAAAAAGTCTTCAAGAAATTTGCTAATACATAGTGGATTTAATTCTCTAAATTCAATCTCTAAATCAAATCGATTTACAAAACAGGCAGGTACATATATTTCTTTCGTATAAAATATTACGTTATGCATCTATAACAAAGAAATAACTGATGGGAAAAATTGAAAATTCTTTCTATTTCTCCAACTGCTTTGAATAGTGAAAAATTATACTTTATAATAGGTATGTTCTACATGGCTGACAAATTTGCCCAATCTTACCAAAAAGCGTTCCAGATGACAAACATTGAACAAGTGATAGAGGTCATGATTGTGCAATTCATTTCCCTTCTTGCCCAAAATTTCAATTAGATGTTCTTTGCGAACGATCAATCTGTGACCTAACGTATGAACAAATAAATTTTTTTCTTTTGTTTTTATCAATAAAAAGTATAAAATGCTGGAAAAATTTCTGAATTTTATTTATTTATACAAAAACTAGGAAAAGCCGAGTAAATTGGAAGGTTTTCCGATTAACTGGAACAAAAAAAGTCTTGCTCGATTGTTCGAGTAATTTAATAACCTCAATTTCGAATTGATTAATCGATTAACATGAATACTCTACACACACACCTGCTCACCTAAAATTGACAATTTCTTTTTAAATAGCTCAGCTAACATATTTTTATGATTAATTCAGAAAGTCGAAACTACTACCAACTTCGTATCCAAATCGGTAAGAAAGCTTAGCAAATTTCATATGACAATAAAGCTTACCTTTTTAGAATAAGTTCGAGAGAACTTTCTAAAAATTGTGAAAATTTTCCTGGGGAAAGAATTCGATATATTGTCACCTAAAATGCTGACGGCCATATCTAACATTTTGAAAATTGCGAATTTCTCCACTGTAATAAAAGCCCAATGAAGAGTTCATTTCTGCTTAAATTTTCTATAAATTTCTAATATCTTAAGAGTTATGTTAGTTAGGGCTTTTTGATTCATATTTTTCTGAAACCAAAAGCCCAAAAAAGTTGAAAATTAAAGGGTGTCATAAAGCATGTAGTGTAATTTTGACATTGGGAGCTATCTTGCAAACCGTAATAGGCAGGAACTTGACATTTTCACATGGTATGTTTTGATATGGAAGCTATAATAATAAATACCAAAAATTAAATAAAACCTAATATTTAAAGGATGTCCCAAGGGAAGTAGTGTAATTTTGACATTGGGCTGTATCTTATGAACCATAATAGCTCTACACTTGAAATTGTCAGAGGATGTGTACAGCTATCGCTGCTATAGGAAAGTAAAAGAAAATAAAATGGGGAATAGAAAAATAATTTTCAGACAATGTGTAGTCATATCGGATGAAAATCTTAAGCTAATTTATAAAACAGTAAAAATGTGCAGACCACATATTATGTTAAAAGCCTTAAGGAACGTCAAAAAAGTATAAACTTACAGGCTAATTATCGTATGTTTTTTAAGAGAACAATAAGAAATAACTGATGATATAGCTTAGAAAGCATTCAACCTTTTCTATTTAATACCAGAAGAAAGTCCAATTTATTTCCGATAATGTGAAGATTATTCTGCTATTAATAGTATAATATTTCAGAAAATGTGCAGAAAAGGATTCCAAAAGAGTGCCGACCATTATGCTGGAACTCTAAGGAAGTTTTATTTTCTTATTTTTATTTATTTATTTATTATTGAAAAAGCAGTACAACAAGAATTAGATTTTATACATTACACCACAGCGGAGACGTTACTAACAATTGTCACATTGTAAAATATATATATGACAACATTGATATATAGCAAAAAATAATTTAAATGTTATACAAATTAAAATAAATAAAAACTTAAGAAAAACTAAGTATTAATAAATTTAACAATTAATTGTACATTTTTATTTAATTTTATAATTTGTAAGGCATATTAATAAAGGTTAAAAAGGCAACAAATATTTATTTTATACAACTCGTTGATTGTCTGATAAAGTTTCAGATTATTTCTGGCAACAGATATGTCGACCAAATATGTTTACTGGAGAGCAAAAGTAGCCGACATGAATTATAGTTAGCAGCACTTAAATTTCAAATTTTTAAATTGTGAATGATTTGAAACTGAATTGTCAAATGATAAAGTCTTTATATAATTCACATAATATTAAAATGTAACGTACGTACGGTAAATTGGTTAAATTTAAAGAATTCGAATTAAAAATCAAAATTTATTAAATTTATTCGAGATATTCTCAGGAATTTATGTTTAAAAAATATTTATTTGTTGTGGGCTAAACTAATATATAGAAATGAGAATTACAAAAAAAAATATATAAGAACTTAAAAAAAATTTATACATACCTACATCGTTCATTTACGAAATATTTCCTAATTTCGCACCACGAAAATCTTTTGTAGAATAACGAAATGTACGAAGCTAATTACAAAATTATAATAAATAAAAGTTTAGCTCAACCGGGCTACGAACTGACATTCTTCATAGTTCAAGGTAAGTACTCCCACTGATCCCTTTCTACTTATTTTTTAAGACCTAACAATTTATTTTATGTACATACTGAAACCTGAAAAACAATAAATTTTTCAAAAATAATTTAAAAGGTAATTTTTTTATTTTAAATATATTTTTTAACAAGGCAAAAAATATGTTTACAAAAGGTTTTCGTTATTTTCATTAAATTATTGCCTAAACTTTTTTCGTAATATACATATATGTACGAAAGTTTTGTATATAATGGGTGTTTTTTATTGAGGTATAGAACTTTAAGTTGGCATCACTTTTTTAACTGGCGGCCATTTTGTCAGCTGTCAAGTGATTAATATTTAGTTTGGTTTGCCATTTCATCATGAAGAGGTTGACAAAAGAACAACGCTTGCAAATCGTGCAAATTTATTTCGAAAATAATAGTTCAGTTCGCGAAATTTACCGCAAGCTCCGTCCATTTTATGGTCGACATAATCGTCCATCAGAGCAATTAATTCGGTTAACCATGGATCGTTTTCGCACTACGTTTACTCTATGTGATAATACGCATCCGCAGAGACGTCGAACAGTGCGCACCGAAGAAACAATTGCCGCTGTAGAGCAAAGTGTTGAAGAGGACCCGAATGAATCGATTCGCCACCGTGCACAGCAATTGGAGCTTTGTCCATCAACTTTATGGAAGATTTTGCGCAAAGATCTTGGCTTGCGACCTTACAAGATCCAGCTTGTGCAAGAATTAAAGCCGCGAGACCATGCAATGCGTCGTGATTTTGGTGTATGGGCCGAAAATGAGATTGATCTCGATGCTGATTTTCATCGCAAAATTTTGTTCAGTGATGAGGACACCAAGATCGTGTGATTTGACACCATTGGATTATTTTCTTTGGGGATATGTGAAGTCGTTCGTCTACGCCAACAAACCAGAAACGTTAGGGGACTTGGAAGCCAACATTCGTGGCGTTATTGCCAACATACGGCCCCATATGCTCGAAAAAGTGGTTGAAAATTGGACCTGTAGAATTGGCTTTATTCGAGCCAGCCGCGGCGGCCACATGCCCGAAATCATATTTAAACATTAATGGCATAAAATTATCCTTCCAATAAAGCCAAATTGATGGACATTAAAACGATTTTCTTGTGTTTTATTTCAATTCGAAGTTCTATACCTCTAAAAAAAACACCCGTTACATATGTACTTATATTCCACGAAAATAACTACGAAACTTTTTATTATTTCACTGTAGGCACTTTTCGACCTGGCATAAGGATTTTCTTTATTAGAGGTTAAATGTAGGTTATGCGGACTGCCAACTTGAAATGAATATACTTAAGTATGTAGGTAAAATATTTTTGTACAAAAACTTTATTATATTTCCTTGCTAAGTAGGGCAATTTCTGTCAAAGAGTATTCAAGTAAATAATAGCAACAAATAAAAATGTTCACACAACATGTGTATCACATGTGTATCACCTGTATACACAAAGGGTTTTAAAATTATATGTTAATTTATACCCTGTCGGAAAATCACTAGTTAACTGCAAAATTAATCAACTTATCTAATTTTCTTAAACTAACTAAAAGCTAACTACAATGTAGTGCAGAGCTTACCCATAATCAATTCTTAAGTTGAGTACATAATCAGATTTGATGAGAGCCAACAACGTTACTCTCAGCTACTTTGAAACTCATTTCAGATTTACATATACAATATTTTTCGGTTAATTGACCCTACGGTTAATTGGTTTCAACGCTTAATTGAACCACATGATCGGGCAAAAAAATATTGCATACGAAAACACATGTAAATTTCCTCGGATAATTGAACCCGGTTAATTGATTTTCCCGCTTAATTGGCTCAAAATTCATGTCATCAAAAATAAATTTCCTCTTACTTTTACCCGGTTAACTGCATTATTATTGAAAAATAATCTGGCATTTTTGCACATACATATTTGACATCATTTGTGAAAAACACTGGGTGGCATCTCTACTAATTTTATTTTACTAAATTTAATTTTTTTGTGAAACTAATGTGCACATAAATAGTGCATTTAATAGTACATACATATGTACCTACAATAATAAATACCTGCGTATACACATATATGTACATTTTTTTCTGTAACTTGCATTTTTTTCGTTTAAGGTAAAAAAAATTATTTTGAAAAACTTAAAGTGCACATATGCGATTTCTTTTAATTCATTAGTAGTTCCAATTGTGCGTGATTTCTGTAATTGAACAAACTGTTCAATTAAACGGGATTCTTGTAATTGAACGAATTGTTCAATTAAGCGGGTATCGGATAATTGGTTCCCCGGTTAATTGAACAAAAAGTTGTGCAAATTTTGATGTGCAATTAACCGAAAAATACTGTACATATTAACTTTTTAATGTTAATATTTTAAATGGTACCTTAGCTGGGTGATCAGCGCGTTAACTATAAAACGAGTGATACATATTTCGAACCTCAGAAACATCTTTTTGCAAATGTACTAACTACCAGGTGACTTAAATAAAGTCAACTTTAAGTTAGTTGAAAATTAGTGCAGAGTGGGACAATTTACTAGGGATGTAACGAATACCGATACTGATACCGATATATCGGCGATACTTCAGATTTTCCGATACATCGGTATCGGCGATATTTTTTCTGTCGATACGACGATACTTTTAAAAAAATTTCAGAGCTTTTTTCTGACAAATTATTTATTTTTTGTCAATTTTACCATTAACTAAATTCATTTCGTTATTTTTGAAATCTTATTAAATCAGTTTTAAAAATTAATACAATTTTATGCTGTTATTTTGTAAAAAAATTAATTATTTTTTGTTAATTTTACTATGAATTCAAATTCAATTCGTTGTTTTTTAAATCTTATTCCAGAAAAAAAAGCCACTCCAAACAAGTCATGAAGTATTGCGAATTTGGATAATTTCTAATTAGTTTTACATTACATTGTCATTGCAAGAAGTTCTGTTTTTCGATTAGCAATCACCGAATTGGAAGCGATGCTAGGACAAATTTCTTTTTCCGTGTTCTATAATGATTTTTCCTCAAAGAAAAAGGATAAAAAATTATTAATTTTTACAATGTTTTTAATGCGAATTTAAATTCAAAACTGTATTTTCATGTAAATTTAAGTGAATAAATGTAAACTTTTAGAAGACTTTTAATAATTAAGCTATTAAGTTATTTAGAAGAATATTAGTTGATAAATGTCCTTTAAAAATCGATTTTTTTAAAAAGCATGGCGATTATTTTTTAAAATTATAAAGGAACTAAAAATTTTTTCTTGCTTTTCTACTAATTATCTGCATATTTTTAATACAGATTTTTTGGAAGCAAAGAAAATATAGCTCCTCAAAAATTACTTCCTATTTTTTATACCGGGCTAATATCAATTTTAAATATTAATAATCTCTTACACTGTAATTTTGTATAAGAAAAAAAAAATTGCACTTGAGTTTTGTTAATCTAAACTTGAACTCAATTTCAATATTCGTATCGGTATCGGAATCGGTATCGGCGATATTTATTTTTAAATATCGGTATCGGTATCGGATCTGCAAAACGGCGTATCGTTACATCCCTACAGTTTACTACCGTCTAGGACATCGCAATATTAAAATAGTTAGTTGCTTCCATTGGAAAGTAGTTCAAGTGTCAATCAGCACTAGTTACAAAATAGTTAGCTTAAAGTTAATTTAAATTTAACTTAGTTTCCGACAGGGTAATTACTTTAACGCAACGAGAAAAAACACCAGCATGTAACACTTTTTTGTAATATCATACATATGTACATATTTAAGTGAATAACGGTTAAAGTATCAAATTGTTGCTCTTTAACTCTGTAATATAATTAAGAGCCGCGGGTAATTCCGCCGTAAGTCTCTCAAAACTGTCAATAGAGTTGTGTGTTCATATGAGCTTCGTATAATAACATAAAGAAAGTAGAAGAAAAAGTCTAATGCAACTACAAAACTGTAAGCAAATTGAAAATTTATGTTTTAATTTTTTCCCCCATTGGTTACCAAGTTTGTTTTTATATGCAAATATATGTATGTATGAAAAATGTTTAGAAAATGTTGTCAGCAAATGCGTAACAAATTGAAATTTTAATGTTTACAGTATTTATTAATTTTTTTTCTAAGCTGCTGTTGCTGTATCTTCTTCTATTTTATCATCTTGGCCTTCTAGTCTAGTTTAACTAGTCATCTTCTTGCTTGTATCAAGTTTTACATGACTATTATTAATTGCTAAAAGTTGTTTTGATTAGCATTGATGTTTTTCTTTGTATACAATAAATATATTTTTTGTAATTGATTTAGTTAAAAAAGTGAAGTAAATATTAATAAAAGTCACATTTGAAAAGTTATTAATCTTTATACACACATGCATATGTATGTACATTGTACATAGCCCGCGGGACATTTTATTTTCAGCATATTTGTCCTTTGACTGGTGAAATTGGGAAGTGGTGCAATATGTTCCTGAATAGTGAGCGGTGAAAAGAGAACGCAACACTTAACTGTGTATGTAGAAAAATATTAACAAAAGCCCTTTACTGTACATACTCCACATCAAAAATATTTGTATATATTATGGAACCATCCGATACCGATATATCAGCTATAGTTGGGACTTGACAATGAATATTTAGAAAATCAACTTTTCCGCAAGATGTATTGGCTGCCATCTGATCTCATGGTCACACAACTGGCCATGAACTCTGCGATAAAGGATTTGCCGTGATGTTCTCGGGCACGTCCTCCCCTCGTTAGGGGACGTACTGGACTTTGGAGTGGGTTTTATTGGTGCGCATGCTAGGAGATTGAATCTACCGTATATGATTTCAGTAGAAGTAGTCATAATGAGGAGGAGGAACAAAATGTAAATGTATATGTCACGCTCTATCTGAGCAAAGGGTGGTTTCACTGGGCAGCTCACTGCTTCAGGATCTAGCAGCCCTATTAAACTGCGATATTAGACGCATAAGTTCTTTCATTCGATCGTCGGGTTGGTTCAACACTGATCCGAATAGAAATACTTAGAAGGGGGTTCTACTTATCTTCACGTTCCCGCTTCAAGTAATACAACGGGACCTATAAGGACCCAAGTGGGCTGGGTTTTTTTTAATCTTTAACCTGGCAACCTGTACAACCTAACTTAACCTAACCTAACTTTTCCCGGGAATCCCGGGAACGCGATTTTTCTATTCCCGTTTCCCGAGAAGTGAAAAAGTCCGGGAAATCACAAACCCTAGGTAGCACATATATTTGTGATCAGCTTTTTTCACAAAGAAGATGAATAAAACTGCGCAGCGTACCAGATTAACTGAAGAACATTTAGCATCGATACAAAAATTATATCAAGCAAAAATTTAACTCCAGACTTTGATGAATTGAAAAATTACAAGCAGTGCATTATATCCAGCAAAAGAAATTTTAATTATTTTTATTAATAAATATATTTCTATACATATTTTGTTTATTTTTTTTTTGTGAATAATTACATTCGATTTCCACTAAAAATTTGAATTTTAAATAAAAAAAAAGTAAATGCGGCCCGCAAGAGGATTTGGACTATAATTTTCGAAGAATTTGGCCCTCACACTGAAATGAGTTTGACATGCCTGATTGTATAATAACAAAAAATATAAAATAACTCAACTTGTGATTTGCTTATTTTACCTTCCACCTTAATTTAAGCGTATCGTCGATATTTTTTAGTATCGGTATCGTGTCGGGCAAAAGGCTGGACCTTAAGTTTGGATCTGGATAAGAAAATTACCCTAAGAAACTATGGCTCTAAAATGAAAACCTAGCTCCCACCAAGTGGCAACGAAATTCAAGTTTTTTATTGTGCAAAAACATTTACCAAACAACAAAAGTAACATTTTAGACACTGTCTCTTCCGATTTTTAAAAAATTTAGTAGGAATGGTGCCTTTGGCATAACTACTATTAATGCAAAATCTTCATAAGTAGTTTTAAATATATATGTATATAATTTTGTAAAGTCTTTTTGTAAATTTTTGTTGAATTTTCAAGTCAATTTTGTAAAGTCCTTTTTGTAAATTTTTGTTGATATTTCAATCTCGCGAACCAGAATGTAAATTGAGTCAGATTTTGCACTAATGGTAGTTATGCCAGATCCATCATTCCTACGAAATTTTATTAAAAGCGGAAGGGAAAAGATTCAAGATGTTACTTTCGTTGTTTGGTTATAAATGTTTTTACTCGATGAAAAACTAAAATTTTTATATCTTTCGGCACGGAGGAGGTTTTGATTTTAGATCCCTAGTTTCGCGGGGCAATGTTTTAGAATTTTGCGTAGATTTCATTTTTGCTAGACGCCTGTTGACAAAAACAATTGACCCACCCTAATGCACACATGCATGTATGTGTATGACTTTCCGTAAAATTTATGGTCCGTTCCAATTGCATTCACACTTACTTTTATAATTCTCCATATAATTTTTCATTTATTGGAAAAAAAACTAGTTTTATTTAAAGAAAACTTGAAATAATAATGGGAACTATCTAAAATTACGTTATATGTTACTTAAGTATTTGTAATTGAAACAAAAAGTGAAACAACTACACCTAATTCTGTTTTTACGCCAAAAAATATTTCATTCTGTTTTGATTTGATTTAACGCGGTCCAAAAATGTAGTATATATTTTTATCAGAAAAAGTTAAGCTTATAGCGGATTGCGAGGATTTTAAATTTATACACAGTTGGCAGCACTGCAAATTGTGTGGTTCGAGAAACTCAGCACAATCAAAACAGGGGATTTCCCTTGTATATTTCAAATAAGTTCATTTGAAAGTAAGTGTGTAAAAGTGTACAAAAACGTTCAAAATAATCAAATTTTTCGATGTATACATGTTTTGGATTGATTTTTTATTTTGCGATTTCTTTTTCCAAAGGTGTGGTCACACTTGGCAAATATTAGCCGAAAAGAACGTGACCAACAGTCAATCTTAAATTGCATTTATATTAATTCCAATATTATTTTTAAATATGGTATAATTGGCTCTATTTTGTGATATAAAAATCAAGTTAAATCACACTAACCCTGTGCAAATTTGTGGCTACGTTTTTTTGTGCAAATATTTGCCAAGTGTGACCGTCAACTGTTTCTTCTATTGTGTTTGTTAAAGTAAAATTTGTGTATGAAGCAACATTTAAATTAAGTACAACATATACATATATCCTATTTTACCTGATATTACCATGTATGTGGAACCTATACCTCACTTTGTGTGGTGGACGCTCTGCTCTCTATCTTTTTTACACCATTTTTTACGTGAGTTTTCGAGGAACTTATCTATCGCCTAAAAACAGAATTAAGTGTATATAAACTATGAAAACGAAAACCAAAAATATAATACATAAATAAATATAAACAAGTGCATATCATCATAATGATATATGAAGCGCGAAATTTTTGTTTGATAGCCATAAAGCAAAAATGGCTATAATAATAACAAACAAAAATGCAAAAAGAATATTCAACAAGAATTAAATTGTGTGTGCTTGTTGTTATTTAAAAATAAATTTTGTAATTTTTGAGTCGTTTTTGTACTTGTTGCTGGTGTTTGTTTTTTTGCATGTGCGATCAATGACCTGACCTAAGACAACATGGTTTGCATTGCGATTAACAATACCCGATTACGTTGAAAGTTCAGTAAGTGTTTTTTTGCTGATGTTACTAATTATTGTTGTTGACTTTAGTAAGTAGGTATGTACATTAGGCTGGCCCTTATTTTGTGGGTAGTATTAACAAATTTTCGTAAGACGCACGAATTAAAAAAAAACATAAAATTTTGTTTTCTTGGCTCATAACTTAAAAAATAATAATTATTTCACCAAAAAGCTTTGTAGAAAGAAAATGTTGCTTGTTTACAACATTTCATACCCTAACAACTTTTCCCTAAATCTAATAGTTAACAAAATAAATATAAAAGTTTCAAGCAACATTAGCTAATTTTAATGCTTCATTCGTCCTCCCAGCTCATGACAACTGAAAACACAAATTTACGAGGTTTTGGAATGGAACAACTAAAAATGGTTTCTTATGTAATTTGGGCGCTAAATCCGAATCTGCAGCAGCGTCGCCATTGTTGGTAGTTTCCTACCAAATTTGGTAGGTATTTTTTCGTTTGGTAGGATGGTAGGCTAATCTTTTTTGCTTGGTTTGAGAATATATTTATGCATAATTTTTAAAATAGTTTTCGATTCAGTTTGTAAAAAATCTAAATCCAAAACGTTTCGTTGGTCCTGGAGAATATTTACCTATTAAATTTTCCTTAGCTTATGTCGTTTTCTTTTCTAGACAAACTATTAAAATTCTTTAACTTTTTATGCAAAAATTGCAAGTTAGCGTTCTATTGCGATAAAAACTTACCCAGGTAAGTGTTGATATAACTTGTAATAAATTTACTACATTTTGGAAAAATTCATTCCATTGAGAATTTTCACTGAAGAGGTTAAATAAAGTGGCGCTACTCTGTTCTGCTGTGTACGTTGAAAAATTAAGTTGATGTTAATTTTTCCCTTGTTCCTTGGAATATTAATCATGCCCAATTCTTTCTGAATATAACGTTACGAACCTTAGCCTAATAATCAATTTGGATTCACAAAGGAAATACGTTTGAAATAATCATATTAATAAATAATTTATAATTTTTCTCTACAAAAAAAGAGCCAATAACACGGCGTGACATAATTGTTTCGGTAGAAATTCCACTACACAGAAAGAAAAACGCCGTACTAAATTCAAGTGGACAAAAATTCTTATTTTTAATCGACTTCAAAAAAAAAGGAGAGAGCTTATCAATTCGTCATGTATTTTTTATGTATCTTCCCTCAAAACTCCGCCATTTATGAACCGATTTCTAATTTTTTTCTTTATTTAAAAAGATGTGCTTCCAGATTGGTCCCATTGAATAATAGGCAGGGTCACGCCCATACAAAGTAAATTCACATTCATTTTCAACTACTTCTATGCAACCGATTCTTATGAAACTTTGCACACACATTAAGTTTCTTTTTGAATACTACATAATGATTAAAAAAGTGGGCAGTGCCACGCCCATGCAAAGTAAATATTCTTTTTCAACAACTTCTACTAAGCCGACTCCTTTGAAACTTTGCATACAGCTTTAGTTATCAATACAACACAACATTATAGGTTATGCCTATGCCTAAATAAATATGCATTTTAACTACTTCTTCTTAACCGATTCTTATAAAACTTTGCATACACATTTAGTTATTTTAACTACTTCGACTTAACCGATTCTTTTGACACTTCGCACAGACAATTAGTTCTCGTAAGAGTACATGATGATAAAAGATGGGGGCAGTGCCACACCTATTTTGTAGTCGGTTTTTTGCAAGAATTATATGTACTACTATTAGTATAAACTTTGTACACAGTCGTAGTGTGTTGGTATTTGTTTGCTTGTTGATAGCTTCCGTCGCATGTTGTGCTTATGTTGTTGTCTTGTTGTTGGTTATTCTGTTTGTACGTTCAGTGCCGACTAATAGCCTTCAAACGTCGTATTACATGCTGCTGGTTTACACCGGATTTTATCTGTCGTTCTTTCTACACTGAGTTAGCTCAGTGGTCTAAGGCTTTGGCTTACAAACATGATGAGCTAAGTTCAATACCAGCAATGAACAAAAATAAATTTTAAATTAAAACAAGTAAGTAAAAATACTAGATTTATATAAGTACTAAAAATATAAATGTAATACGTTTGTCAGCTACTTGTCGGTTATGCGTACTTAAATTTTTGAGTAATACCCTGTTCAGACAGTTAATTCAAAAAAAAACCCAGTCGGAAGAAAAACACAACACTCAGTTAATTGAGACAGTTTAATTTTAATTGAGCAATTAATTTTAGTGTTCATAGTAAATTAAGCTTACTCAATTAGCATTTGACTTGCCAATGGTGTAGTAAGAATACAGGCGGCCGCATAAGGGCAACGAATACAACAATAAAACAAAAACTAGATAATGGTTGTCAAAAAAAAAAATACACGTGTTTGACGTAGCTTATGAACAACACTACGAAAGCAAAGTATAATCATCTGACGTTATACTGCCATCTGTATACTTATTACACCATGGGCTTGCCACTGTATACAATTTTTGCTTCTCACTGAACATACTTCGCAGTAAACATACTTGTCACAAAGGGTTGCATTTCGAATTGTACTCAATTTATGAAACAATTAAGTACTAGTTGCTCAATTTGTTAACTAAAGCCTTGTATAGTAAATTGAGCTCAATTAAGGCCTTAATTGCCTAAATTTCCTAAACTGCTCAATTAAGGCGTATGTCTGAACAGGGTATAAGACTCGTAATCGAAATAAGTAGAAAATACTTGAATTTAGTACAGCGTTTTTCTTTCTGTGTATGTATGTGAAAACAAATAGTACATATCATGAAAAATTGTGTTTCTTACTAAAGATTCCACACGCGGACCAGCTAAAAAATTTTATTTTTCATTTTAGTTTAAAAATACAATTTTCAACAGCTGACAATTTTTTTTTATCAAAAAGTACTAAGAAAGCAACATATATATGATTATTTAGAACCATACAATGGCTCAATAAAAAATTCGGACAAATCCTACATTTTATTTTATTCTGTTTTCCTTTTAAGACAAAATTTAGTTTTAGTTAAAAAACAGACACAACTTAAAGCTTTATTAGTTAGTTAAAGAATACTATGAAAAAGTAAAAAAAAATTTATTAATCTCGTATCATTTTACAATAAACTGAAAGTAGACAAAAAGTTACAGAAAAAAAGAATTTCGACAAGAACTAAAAGTATTATGAATTCTTTCTTATTTTTTTTTAAATACTAGCACTTATTAGACAAGGATTTATTTTTTTAGCTTCCGCCAGCATTCAGCGCACTGATTCCACCGATTTCGTACATACACAGAAAAAAATAGACAAGAATTATATTCAATAAAACCATGTTATTAAAAAATATATTTCGTTGTAAGTATTTCTTTTATATGCCGGTTATTTCTTTTCTTTTTATACATAAGTACTTAAAACAAGTTGTATCCCATAAAAAAATAAATGGGATATGGCTCATCTATAGAGTGTATGCTTTACGGTTAAGAGTTTTGAAATTAATTGCTGTACAAAATATTTAATGTAAAATGTAGGTATGTATGGATGTACTTAACGCGTGATAGAGAGAGAAGGACTCCTATTAAACTAGTTATTAAATAAGTCAATTATTGAATATGTAGCTTATCTTAATTTAAATAATTATTAAGCTATAATATTTGAAAAGTTTCCTTAAATTTGTTGCTAAATTGTTAATTTAAATTTTTTCTAAAGCTTTCTTTCTAGAACACCTTCCCTATTTAAAAATAGTTTAACATGTGACATCTCTCTAAGCCGCGTTAAAAAGCTAAGAGAAAAGAAAACCAATTTAAAATTAACCGTAGACCTTATTTATAGTACATAAATAGCTGTTTTTGACTTGACATCTATGAGGAAGAAGGAATATCAAATGTACGATATGTATGCAAGCAGTCAAGCAAACAGACGTTATCAACAAACTGACACTCACTTGTCTGGCGATAAGTCATAGAGAGTTATCACTTGTCATCAGTCTGTTGTTGTTTGCAAAGTTTTGAGTAGAGGTTGTAGGTGGTTGATAGAATGGTTCACTGGTTCGTACGTTCGTACTAGTTAGTAAAGTTTTTCTTTTCCTCTGTAAATACAAGCTAAAGTGCTTTGTGTGCGCTGGGGATTAAATAATACATCCACGTGCTACTGTACGCGATAAGTAGAGCGTAGTGTAAATGCAAAAACTAAAAATAAATGTGGCGAGCTGTTGCAGTTAATTGTATAAATGACTAGCACAATAATATCGCTTTTGTTTGATTTTTTTTATTGAATATTGCAATAGCAGAGCTATTGAAGGAAGTTCTAATGATGCTTTTCTTAGAAACTATAATATAATCACATGTATCTAATATGTACATACGCATGTAAATGTGGTCACCCACCACCTTTTGTACATGTCGCCCCTGCCTCTAATAACTGACAAAAGTTTTTTTCTTTAATTAATTTATTTACATACATATTAACCCAGAAAAAAGTCGGAAATTGTTGCAAAGGCTTACCATTTTCTTAGCATACCAAACACCACAGCTACTGAATTTAATATTCTAAGGCTATTTGTTGTTTATATCAAAAATTGTTCTAGACAATCCTCTAAGCGCATACCATTCAGTTCTTTGGATCACTTCCGTCCTATGGCAACCACGTGTTAAATTCATTGATGTTTCACCAGAATTAGAGCTATTTTGAGCTGAGTTCATCAATGATGTAACATATTATTTGTATGGCAATTTTTTGCTGGGTATGTACATACATATGTATTTCAATTTTACACGTGTACTTATATATATCCCTAGAGGTGAAATCTAGTACAATTCCGAAAATAGTTCTATATCTAAATAAACATACTAAAAGTGAAACATCACAGTCAAAGTTCTTGAAAGTCAAAATATACTCGTGCCACAAGGTCTTGCAGCATGTAGCACCGTCTTTGTGTTGTTGTTTACAAACGTATAACCACTATTAATATCTTGTGTGTTTCTAACACTAACAGCCAAGAAAAGAAGGGACAAAAATATTACAGTGTTGACAACCACAACCACAATATTAACAACAACTGCAACTTGTGCATAGTATCTATGCATCTATTCCAGGGATGGCAAATGGGATTTTAAAGTTGTACAAATTGTTGTGTATTTTTCAAACTTAATTGTTCCAAAACAGATTTTAAGCCCAGAACAACGTATTAAGTACAGATAATATATCACTTTTTTATACATACGTGTATCTGTGCCAAAAAAAAGTGTATTTAAGTCGGATTTATCAATTGCAATTTATAATCGAAATCGGACATGTTAGCTGCAGAAGGTAGAACCATATATTCTCTGAAAAGTTTGTATCATGATACATTCACATATACATATTCTCTGAAAAGTTTGTATTATGATCTGCAAGAGCTTGAGATTGTAGAGACTACGTTTTGTGAGCTAACCTTATTTGAAAAGAGGAATATGTATATATATATTCCTCTTTTCAAGTCGAACTTTGTTCTCAATACTTCGCAAAATTTTGATTTAATTCAGATAAAATGTCGCATATGTAGGAGTAGGCAAAAAAAAGGTAAAATATTAAATAATAAAAATAAATCTGAAATAGGGATAATTTCTAAAAAAAATAGAAAAATTATTCATTATAATACTCGTATATCAGTTATTTGCGTACCATATTACTTTTAAAGTCCAATTTGTACCAAAAATGTACCAATTTTTCCATCCCTGATGTATGCCATAGAAGCATTTACATATGGATGTATGTGTCTACATACATACATACATATATTGACAACAAAGATGTAATTTCAAAGATTTTAAAATTTTCTTGAATATTAAAATATTTTTGTTTAAAATATCTATATGTATTTTTAATAGCGTTTTATTTTTAAACACATGTATATTCATTTGTTAATAATTTACAACTCTTACAATCCATAGAATATGTTTATTATACCGATTTAAAAGGAAACAAACTATGTATACATATACCGCATTTATGAGGGGAAGTTATTTCTTTTTAAGACAACCGCCTAAAACAATTTGTTGAAATATTAAAATCATTTACATTCCGTTTAAATTCTTTTCGATTTTATTCCATTTTTAATCCCTTTATATTTAACTTAAGTTATTTATTTATAAAAAGTGAAAATAAAAACAAGTTTACTTTGAGTTTGTTTCTTTTACTAAACTATTTAAACAACCTTTAATTTCACACTTACTACTTAATGCCACCAAGAGAAAAGTAAACAATCTACCAACTTACTGACTTGCCAACCATCTTCGTCGTTATCGTTGTCTTCCATAAAATTGCCAACTTGTATCATCTTTGTTTGTTTTGAATTGTTGGAAAAAAAAATGCAAGTTGGTTGACAGTTTTTGTATGTAGTTGTGACATATTTAGTGCTGTCATAAAATTACAATGTATATATCAGTGTCGCATTAAATTGAGAAATAGTTTATAAAACGGACTTTATGTGACAAATTTAACATGTCAAAAACAATAACAAGATACTGGGATTGAATTTGTCGAAAAGAATTCCTCATTAAAAGTGAGAATAGAGTTTTAAGGCATTATATTCTACTCTCTAAAAATAAATAAAAGTTAATCGTAGCAGGAAATTAAGACCAGGCCTCGGACTTTCATGCAACTAAAAATTGCTTTTAAGCGCTTACAAATACACCTAAAAATGAAAAATATGCACTTAACTAAGAACCAAAATTATTATAATATGAACATATTTTTTAAAGTTTTTTATTATTATTACATAGCGCCTTGATGAACCAAAATTTTGTAATAATATTTGTCAAACTTCATACATAAAAATATAAGAAACTATTAGTGCTATTTTTTAATA